>NC_069495.1:17762166-17892772 GCF_026875155.1 Cherax quadricarinatus | reverse complement strand
TCCATGGTGAGGGAGAGGTTACCCATCGAGGGTGAGGGAGAGGGTAACCATCGAGGGTGAGGGAGAGGGTAACCATCGAGGGTGAGGGAGAGGGTAACCATCGAGGGTGAGGGAGAGGGTAACCATCGAGGGTGAGGGAGAGGGTAACCATCGAGGTGAGATAGAGGGTAACCATCGAGGGTGAGGGAGAGGGTAACCATCGAGGGTGAGATAGAGGGTAACCATCGAGGGTGAGGGGGTACAATGGAGGGTGAGAGAGAGGGTGAACATCATCAGGAACAGCGTCATAATAATATAGTTGATATATATAAAAATTATATTAATCATTACTGCAACACACACACACACACACACACACACACACACCCACACACACACAGACCACACACACACACACCACACACACACACACACACACACCACACACACACATACACACACACACGCGCGCGCACGCACACACACACACACACACACACACACACACACACACACACACCACACACACACACACACGGCACCAGTTTGGAACCCACACCTAGCCAAGCACGTGAAGAAACTAGAGAAAGTGCAAAGGTTTGCAACAAGACTAGTCCCAGAGCTAAGAGGTATGTCCTACGAGGAGAGGTTAAGGGAAATCAACCTGACGACACTGGAGGACAGGAGAGATAGGGGGGGACATGATAACGACATACAAAATACTGAGAGGAATTGACAAGGTGGACAAAGACAGGATGTTCCAGAGAATGGACACAGTAACAAGGGGACACAGTTGGAAGCTGAAGACACAGATGAATCACAGGATGTTAGAAGTATTTCTTCAGCCACAGAGTAGTCAGTAAGTGGAATAGTTTGGGAAGCGATGTAGTGGAGGCAGGATCCATACATAGCTTTAAGCAGAGGTATGATGAAGCTCACGGCTCAGGGAGAGTGACCTAGTAGCGATCAGTGAAGAGGCGGGGCCAGGAGCTCGGACTCGACCCCCGCAACCTCAACTAGGTGAGTACACACACACACACACACACACACACACACACACACACACACACACACACACACACGCACGCACACACACACACATACACACGCACACACACCACACACACAACACACACACACACACACACACACACACACACACACACCCAACACCCACACCACCCCACACACACCCACACACACCCACACACACCCACACACACACCCACACACACCACACACACCACACACACAGGAGAAGAGTGGTGGAACACCTAGAAAGGAATGATCTCATCAACAGCAGCCAACATGGTTTCAGGACGGGAAATCCTGTGTCACAAACCTACTGGAGTTCTATGACATGGTGACAGCAGTAAGACAAGAGAGAGAGGGGTGGGTGGATTGCATTTTCTTGGACTGCAAGAAGGCGTTTGACACAGTTCCACACAAGAGATTGGTGCAAAAACTGGAGGACCAAGCAGGGATAACAGGGAAGGCACTACAATGGATCAGGGAATACTTGTCAGGAAGACAGCAGCGAGTCATGGTACGTGGCGAGGTGTCAGAGTGGGCACCTGTGACCAGCGGGGTCCCGCAGGGGTCAGTCCTAGGACCAGTGCTGTTTCTGGTATTTGTGAACGACATGACGGAAGGAATAGACTCTGAGGTGTCCCTGTTTGCAGATGACGTGAAGTTGATGAGAAGAATTCACTCGATCGAAGACCAGGCAGAACTACAAAGGGATCTGGACAGGCTGCAGACCTGGTCCAGCAATTGGCTCCTGGAGTTCAATCCCACCAAGTGCAAAGTCATGAAGATTGGGGAAGGGCAAAGAAGGCCGCAGACGGAGTACAGTCTAGGGGGTCAGAGACTACAAACCTCACTCAAGGAAAAAGATCTTGGGGTGAGTATAACACCAGGCACATCTCCTGAAGCGCACATCAACCAAATAACTGCTGCAGCATATGGGCGCCTAGCAAACCTCAGAACAGCATTCCGACATCTTAATAAGGAATCATTCAGGACCCTGTACACCGTGTATGTTAGGCCCATATTGGAGTATGCGGCACCCAGTTTGGAACCCACACCTAGCCAAGCACGTGAAGAAACTAGAGAAAGTGCAAAGGTTTGCAACAAGACTAGTCCCAGAGCTAAGAGGTATGTCCTACGAGGAGAGGTTAAGGGAAATCAACTGACGACACTGGGGACAGGAGAGATAGGGGGGACATGATAACGACATACAAAAATACTGAGAGGAATTGACAAGGTGGACAAAGACAGGATGTTCCAGAGATTGGACACAGTAACAAGGGGACACAGTTGGAAGCTGAAGACACAGATGAATCACAGGGATGTTAGGAAGTATTTCTTCAGCCACAGAGTAGTCAGTAAGTGGAATAGTTTGGGAAGCGATGTAGTGGAGGCAGGATCCATACACAGCTTTAAGCAGAGGTATGATAAAGC
This sequence comes from Cherax quadricarinatus, assembly GCF_026875155.1. Lineage (NCBI taxonomy): Eukaryota > Metazoa > Arthropoda > Malacostraca > Decapoda > Parastacidae > Cherax > Cherax quadricarinatus. Next base: position 17,890,330 of record NC_069495.1, on the reverse strand, counting down.
TCACGGCTCAGGGAGAGTGACCTAGTAGCGATCAGTGAAGAGGCGGGGCCAGGAGCTCGGACTCGACCCCCGCAACTCAACTAGGTGAGTACAACTAGGTGAGTACACACACACCACACACACAACCACACCCACACACACCACACACACACACACACACACACACCACACACCCACCACACACTCACACCAAAACACACACACACACACACACACACACACACACACACACACACACACACACACACACACAACACACCACACCACACACAGTGTATTGTTCCAGTCATAGTTTTGTACCTTTTACTCGTTATCATATATAATAATATACAAGAGAATACATGTAAATTTATCCCTGGCACTCGGCATCCTGTTATTTACCATTTAACTTCCTACTGATACTGCCACAGCATCTTAACACAAACAAGTCACATGACGCCCCATCTCGTCTGTCTTGCAGGATAACTCAAGACGTTTCCGGGGGTCACTGCCCCCGCCGCCCGTCCACACACACACACACACACACACACACACACACACACACACGGGGCCAGGAGCTCGGACTCGACTCCCGCAACCTCAACTAGGTGAGTACACACACACACACACACACACACACACACACACACACACACACACACACACGCACACACATACGCACGCACGCACACACATACGCGCGCACACACACACACACACACACACACACACACACACACACACACACATCTAAGAGAAAGGAGCGGGCTCATACATGGCAACCAGCACGACTTCAGGGATGGAAAATCCTGTATCACAGACCTACTCGAGTTCTACGACAATGAGAACGAAAGTAAAACAGGAGAGAAGGGGAAGGGGTAGATTGCATTTTCTTGGACTGTAAGAAGACTTTTGATACAGTACCACTGGTACAAATACTAAAGAAACAGACAGGAATAACAGAAGTACTGCAATTGATCAGGAAATACCTTAGGAAGCAAACAACGAGTTATGGTCCGTGACGAGGCGTTGGAATGGGAGCATGTGACGACAGGGGGAATAGTAAGAGGTGTCCTTTTTCGCAGACGATACGAAACTAATGAGGAAAAATAAGCGGACGAGGAACAGGAAAAGTTACAAAGGTGGAAATAAATGGTATAAAATACCGACACAATGGAAATATAAACACATATGTAGTATAATGTTATCCCTTATTGACAACGTTTCGCCCACACAGTGGGCTTTAATGTACGTGAGTATTTACAGAATGAGAATGCTGCGTCAGGTGGAGAAAGCTGCATGTGACAACCTTCTGCATTGTTCCTCCATTCTTATGTTCTTATGTGGGATAGCGATGAAGAAGTTTCTTGGCAAGTGGTTCAGCTATGTTATAGAAGCCGTTGTTCTGATTGAAGTTGTTGGATATACAGATAATTGATGATTCCAGGAGTCTTCGGTATTGAGTGTCATCTTTTCTGGCGATAAGTCTTGCGTTTCTGCAGTTGATTAAATGGTTGTGTGAATTTCGGTGTTGAACAAACTCCCGAGTACAGTTATTCAGGCTAAAAGTTGTGTAGTTTTGAAAATAGGTTAGATAAATACATGAGTGGGTGTGGGTGGGTGGTGGACCTGACTAGCTTGTGCTACTGGGTCTGGTGCCGTGCTCCTTCCTTGAGTGGAGGTGACCAGACTGGGTGGGTCATTGGGCTAATACGGCGGGGGGTCATCGGGCTAATCCGGGTGGGGACATGGACCTGCTCCACATGGGTCAGTAGGCCTGTTGCAGTGTTCCTTCTTTCTTATGTTAACACAGGCATTCCTTGAATCATCAGATCTGCCTGCGTACTGGTGTTTGGAGGTCTCTAGATGTTTCGCCCACGTATAATTTGCTGCAGTCATTGCAGAGGATGGAAGTTTGTCCTATTAATGGTGACCTGTACTTAGCTCAGTGAGGACGTGTCGAGTGTGCTCTCTACGGACTGAACCAAGATGCCCTCCATCGAGCAACTTTATCAACAGCTCAAGGAAGAATTGAGGATGGCGAAGATGGAGATTCGGCGACTGACCGAGGAAAACAAGAAGATTTGTAGTAGTCCTCCTGTTTTGAGTCCTCAGGTCAAGAAGGGAAACTTGTCAGTGGCTGGACAGCAGGGAACGAAGTTGACGATCAAGAAGACGAATGGAAAGGTAGAAACATATGAAGAAAAAAGAGACTACTGAGGAAACTGTTGTGGAAACATCTAATACATTCTCAGTGGTACCCGACGAATGAGAGTCGACTACTGGGAACATCACGACGAACGACACCAAGGAAGGTAAGAATATTGTTGTTGTTGGGGATAGCCAAGTTAGGTATATGGATAGGGCGTTCTGCTTGAATGACAGGAGTAGGAGACAGAGGGTTTGCTTTCCTGGGGCTGGGATGGAGGATATTGTTAGCTGTCTGGATGACATCATGAGAGGTAATGGGAGCAATCCTATTATCTGTCTCAGCGCTGGAGGCAACGATGTTGGCAGACGTAGAAGTGAAGACCTGATTAGCAGGTATTGGTCAGCAATAGAAATAATTAGGAGGAAGGGTGGGAACCCTGTCATATGTGGTATTTTGCCAAGGAGAGGGGTTAGAAATGATGGTTGTCCAGGCAATTGGTGTCAATTGCTGGCTGGACAAATACTGTAAGAAAAATGCGGTAACATTCATTGACAACTGGGACCTCTTCTATGGCAGAAATGACATGTATGCCAGGGATGGGGTTCACTTATCTAGGTCTGGAGTGGGGGCACTGGCAACTGCAGTGGAGGGAGCTGTTAGGACTTTAAACTAGGAATAGTTAGTGGTATGGGTTTTGGCAGGAAAACAGTGAAGTCCCAGTGTAGTAATATTATGAGTTCTAGGGGAACTAGTAATAAGCAGAACGAGGTAGATATTGAAAAGCCAGTGACACTAGGTGATAAGGACAGTAATAGGTTTAGTAGAAAAAACAGAAATGAGCAGGAAGGGTAAAGGGAAATGAGAGTCTTTCAATGACAGGTACCTTCTATGACAGGTACCATTCTCTGACTCACGTTCCCCTTAGCTTTTGGGTTAAGACATGGCCCAGTTCTACACTCCTCTCTAGCGCTAAACGTCGCATGTCCCTTCCTCCCCGTTCACCCCACCGGAGTCCCAACAGAAGAGCCTGAATTTCTCTTCTCAATATCTGTCCCACGATCGCCTTCGCTGCTGGGTTAAGCCCTGGCTCTATTTCTACAACTAAGAACATTCCTCTCCAGCACTATTCTTCGTCTGTCCCGTCTTCCCCGCTCATCCCATTTGGGATCTTACCTGAACTTTCGTTCGTTCGTTCGTTAACCAGGTAGATCTGTTTGTGACTTGATAAAGCCCACTGTGTGGGCGAAACGTTGGCAATAAAGGACCACATTATACTGCAATATGTGTTTATATTTCCAAGTTACAAAGGTATTTGGATAGGCTACAAGCCTTGACTGACAAATGGCTTCTAGGCTTTAACCCCTCCAAGTGCAAGGTTACGAAGCCTGGGGATGGACACTGAAGACCCCAAACGGAATACAGGCTCGGGGGGAAGGAGGGGGAGGAGGATGGACAAGGACTGAAAACCTCACTCAAGGAGGACTTTGGGGCGAGTATCATACCGAGCATACCCCCTGAGGCGCATATCAACCAAATCACTAATGCAGCAAATGCGCGCCTGGTAAATCTAAGAATAGCGTTTCGACATTTATGTAAGGAGTCATTCACGACACTGTCCACTGTGTACGTCAGGCCAATATTGCAGTATGCAGCACTAGTATAGAACCCACACCTAGTCAAGCACATCAAGAAACTGGAGAAAGTTCAGAGGTTTGCAGCGAGACTAGTCCCGGAGCGAAGGGGTATGTCCCCATAGAGAGGTTAAAAGAATTCAACCTGATGACATTGGAGGACAGAAGGATTAAGGATATGATAACGATGTACAAAATACTGAGAGGAACTGACAATAATGTTAGTAGAATTACCGACAATATGTAAAGTAAAAGGACACAAGTGCAACTAATGTGACATTTTATTGTGGCAACGTTTCGCTCTCCAGAAGCTTTGTCAAGCCGATACCAAATGTCACATTAGTTGCACTTGTGTCCTTTTACTTTACATACAGGAACTGACAAGGTGAACTGAGACAATATTTCTGATATGTGAAATAGGAATAAGAAGGCACAACTGGAAGCTAAAAACCAAGATGAGCCAGAGGAATGTTATGAAGTATTTTTTTCAGCCTTAGAGATGTCAGGAAGTGGAATAATCTGGGGAGTGAAGTGGTTGAGGCAGGATCCATATATAACTTTAAGAAGAGGCTCGATAAAGCTCTTGGAGTAGGGAGAGCGGATCTAGTAGCGCTCAGCAAAGAGGGGCCGGGAGCTATGTCTCGACCTCTGCAACCACAAATAGGTGAATACACGGTGGAAATATAATCACATATGCAGTATAATGTGATCCTTTATTGACTACGTTTCGCCCACACAGTGGGCTTTTTCAAGTCACAAACAGAACTACCTGGGGTGGAAGGAACGCGAGTATTTATAGTCAGGTTCAGAGTGCTGAGGTCAGGTGGAGAATGCTGCATCTGATGATGTACCGAGTGGGGTTATAGAGTCTAAAATCTTGGGTAGCTTGGAAAGGAGATTGGACAAGTTTGTGAGCAAACTTGTCCAATCTCCTTTCCAAGCTACCCAAGATTTTAGACTCTATAACCCCACTCGGTACATCATCAGATGCAGCATTCTCCACCTGACCTCAGCACTCTGAACCTGACTATAAATACTCGCGTTCCTTCCACCCCAGGTAGTTCTGTTTGTGACTTGAAAAAGCCCACTGTGTGGGCGAAACGTAATCAATAAAGGATCACATTATACTGCATATGTGTTTATATTTCCATTGTGTCGGTATTTTATACCATTTATTTCCATAGGTGAGTACACACACACACACACACACACACACACACACACACACACACACACAGCAGGATGGTAGTAATGTTTCCAGGAATTGCTATCTTGTTACATAAGCGTGGAACGTTCTATACTCTGGCAGGACTGTGGAAAAAGACACTTAAGTACAGTTCAGGACATTCATTAAAGGAAACATTTCGCCACGAAGAAGCCACTCGTGGCGAAACGTTTCCTTTAATAAATGTCCTGAACTGTACATAAGTGTCTTTTTCCACATCTTGTCGGTATCACCATACCATCTCCTCTGGCAGGACTGTAAGAATGTACATGTTTTTTTTGTGTGTGTGTGTGTCTGGTGAATATGTAAGATGGCAGAGGTCTTGTGCTTGCCTTCTCATATTTAGCACACAATTATCCTTGGTTTCCTGAAGATTTAGTTTTTGAAACCGAAGTGGCTGATTTATTGTCCTGTAGCTTCATCGCTAGAGCACTCAGCTCACACACTGAGGTCCGAAGGGGGTCGATCCCTGGTACTGCTGGAAGCATTAGGACATGTTTCCTTAAGACACCTGTTGACCCTGTCACCCATCAGTAAAATGGGTACCTGGGTGAACATCAAAATGGTATACAATACCGACAGGTTGGTAGGTAAGACACATAGGCAACAGTTAGGCAACTTTATTCCGAAACGTTTCGCCTACACAGTAGGCTTCTTCAGTCGAATACAGAAAGTAGGCAGGAACAGTAGAGATGTGAAGACGATGTAATCAGTCCATCACCCTTGAAGTCGTAGAATTTGAGGTTCCTGACTATGGAACTGAACTTCTCCAGGCTGAGGGACTGACAACCTCAAATTCTACGACTTCAAGGGTGATGGACTGATTACATCGTCTTCACATCTCTACTGTTCCTGCCTACTTTCTGTATTCGACTGAAGAAGCCTACTGTGTAGGCGAAACGTTTCGGAATAAAGTTGCCTAACTGTTGACTATGTGTCTTACCTACCATGGGTAGCTGGGTGTTAGTAAACTGGTATAGGTCGCATCCTTGGACAAAATTGACCGAAATGCTCTGCGTAACAAGGGGGCTTTCTATATAGTATGTCACTGATGTCAGCTATTGTCCATCTTGTGGAGGGTAGCGCAAGAATATGCCAATTGTCGATATATGGATTTATATCTACAACTGGCATGTGATTTAAAAGCAAAGTCAGGATATTTGGGAAACATGTCTGGTATCTTATTTTTATTAATATGACAGACTGACATGTCTCATGTCTTGAAGAGAAAACTGGATTTGCATCTTCACCAGGTGCCAGATCGTTGATAAATTAGACACATGTGCAACTCTTGGGTATCTTTATTGAGGAAACGTTTCGCCACACAGTGGCTTCATCAGTCCATACAAAGGAGAATCTTGAAGAACAGGAGAAGAATGAGGTAATCAGTCCCTCAACCTTGAGTCGATGTGGTCAGTCCACCAATCTTGAATAGAATACGGCATACGTGCTGAGAAGGAGCTTATAAACCGTTGGCAGAAGAGGTGCAGAAGTCATAGGTCGTGTAACATTTGTTCAATGTTGAAGTAGGTCGTGCCCAAGAATTAGGCAAGCGAAGAATTCCCAAGTATTAAGATCCCAAGAAGTTGCAGTGTCTGACAGGTTTGTAGATGAATGGTTCAGAGAACCGACATGTTGATAAATTAGACACATGTGCAACTCTTGGGTATCTTTATTGAGGAAACGTTTCGCCACACAGTGGCTTCATCAGTCCATACAAAGGAGAATCTTGAAGAACAGGAGGAGAATGAGGTAATCAGTCCCTCAACCTTGAGTCGATGTGGTCAGTCCATCAATCTTGAATAGAATGAACATTAAAATGGTATAAAATACCGACAGGTTGTTAGGTAAGACACATATGCAACAGTTAGGTATCTTTATTATGAAACGTTTCGCCTACACAGTAGGCTTCTTCAGTCAAGTACAGAAAAGTTGATAGAAGCAGAAGATACTTGAAGACGATGTAATCAGTCCATCACCCTTAAAGTTTTGAGGTGGTCAGTCCCTCAGTCTGGAAAAGAGCATTGTTCCATAGTATGAAACAATATGGAGATGAAGTGACAGGATGGAGCTTTTTATAGCGCCAAGAGGTGAGACGTAGGCCACTAGCGTGAGACGTAGTGGCCTACGTCTCACCTCTTGGCGCTATAAAAAGCTCCATCCTGTCACTTCATCTCCATATTGTTTCATACTATGGAACAATGCTCTTCTCCAGACTGAGGGACTGACCACCTCAAAACTTTAAGGGTGATGGACTGATTACATCGTCTTCAAGTATCTTCTGCTTATATCAACTTTTCTGTACTTGACTGAAGAAGTTTACTGTGTAGGCGAAACGTTTCATAATAAAGATACCTAACTGTTGCATATGTGTCTTACCTAACAACTTGAATAGAATACGGCATACGTGCTGAGGAGGAGCTTATAAACCGTTGGCAGGAGAGGTGCAGAAGTCATAGGTCGTGTAACATTTGTTACACGACATTTGGACTGATGAAGCCACTGTGTGGCGAAACGTTTCCTCAATAAAGATACCCAAGAGTTGCACATGTGTCTAATTTATCAACATGTCGGTTCTCTGAACCATTCATCTACAGGTGCCAGATCAACAAGGCTGTGATGGATATGTGGGTCAGAGTGCCCCTAACAGCAACAACCTGGTTGACCATGCAAGCACCAGACAAGCCTGGCTCAAGGCCGGGCTCTACGAGTAGAAAAACTCTGGGAACTCATCAAAGGTATATACATGTTATTATATCACTATATTCCTCAATAATTCACTGGTCAATAATCAAAATGCTTCCGAGACCAAAGTATCAATTTCCAACTAATTTTAGGTCAGTGATAATGAATATGATGGTTAAAATTGTTTGTTAACTCTACTTTTCAATATACACCTACGTGTCATAACAGGTTCCAACAGTGTGTTTCTTACCACACTCACAGTCTGACTATTATTGTTCCAGCAGTCACAGAAGCTGGTTGTTTCTTACCACACTCACAGTCTGACTGACCATTGAACATTAAAATGGTATAAAATACCGACAGGTTGTCAGGTAAGACACATATGCAACAGTTAGGTATCTTTATTTCGAAACGTTTCGCCTACACAGTAGGCTTCTTCAGTCGAGTACAGAAAAGTTGATAGAAGCAGAAGATACTTGAAGACGATGTAATCAGTTCATCACCCTTAAAGTTTTGAGGTGGTCAGTCCCTCAGTCTGGAGAAGAGCATTGTTCCATAGTATGAAACAATATTGTTTCATACAATCATTTTAGTCATTCTTCTCTGTATGTTCTCTAATGAGTCTATGTTCATCCTGTAGTAAGGGGACCAAAACTGAGCAGCATAATCTAAATGAGGCCTCACTAGTGATGTATAGAGCTGCAAAATAACTTCTGGACTTCTGTTACTTATACTTCTTGAGATAAATCCAAGTAATCTGTTTTCTAACGAATTTATGTAAAGTAAAAGGACACAAGTGCAACTAAGGTGACATTTTATTGTGGCAACGTTTCGCCACACAGTGGCTTCATTAGTCCAATACAAAGAGGAAGGCGTAAGGAGAGGAGGAGTATGAGGTAATCAGTCCCTCAGCCTGGAGTCGATGTGTTCAGTCCATCAATCTTGTAGAATGTACAGCATAGGGCCGTAGTGGATGGTACCACTATGACCCCGCCTCCGCCTGCTTCACCTCACCTCACTACAGTATATAAGCCATGTCCACGGCCCTATGCTGTACATTCTACAAGATTGATGGACTGAACACATCGACTCCAGGCTGAGGGACTGATTACCTCATACTCCTCCTCTCCTTACGCCTTCCTCTTTGTATTGGACTGATGAAGCCAGTGTGTGGCGAAACGTTTCCTGAATAAAGATTCCCATATGCTGCGTAAGTGTCTCAATCTTCAACTCGTCGGTTTTTCAAACCATTCATCACATTACAAACAATACATGGACACAGAGGGTATATAAAGGCTCAGAGTGAGGTGCAATACTAGTGAGGTACCATTTCGATGTTCACTAGTGGTAGTATTAGTAGTAGTAGTAGTAGTAGTAGTAGTAGTAGTAGTAGTAGTAGTAGTGACAAAAGTAATACAATATGGTAGAGCAATAATTCGTATTACTTTTGTCACTACCACTACTACTACTACTACTACCACTAGTGAACATCGAAATGGTACCTCACTAGTATTGCACCTCACTCTGAGCCTTTATATACCCTCTGTGTCCATGTATTGTTTGTAATGGCTTGATAAAGCTCCTGGAGAGCGAAACGTTGCCACAATAAAATATCACATTAGTTGCACTTGTGTCCTTTTACTTTACATATTGTCGGTAATTCTACCAACTTTATCATAACGAATTTATGTCCATTCTGTAATATGGAGACCAGAACTGAGCTGCATAATCTAGGCGAGGCCTTACTAATGATGTATAAAGCTGCAGTATGACCTCTGGACTTCTGTTGGTTACACTTCTTGATATAAATCCCAGTAATCTATTTGCCTTATTACGTACGCTTAGGCACTGCTGTCTTGGTTTAAGGTTGCTGCTTACCATAACCCCCAAGTCCTTTTCGCAATCTGTATGGCTAAGTTCTACATCATTTAACTTATAAGTGCTAGGGTTATGGACACTCCCGAGCTTCAGAACCTTGCATTTATCTACATTGAACTGCATCTGCCACTTTTCTGACCAAGAATAGAGTTTGTCTAAATCCTCCTGAAGTTCCCTAACATCTACGTTTGAATCAATTATCCTACCTATCTTTGTGTCATCGGCGAATTTGCTCATATCACTAGTAATTCCTTCATCAAGATCATTGATATATATTATAAACAACAATGGGCCCAAGACTGATCCCTGTGGAACGCCACTTGTTACTGATCCCCACTCGGATTTAGCCCCATTTATGGACACACACTGCTTCCTGTCTGTGAGCCATGATTCGATCCACTAGAGCACCCTTCCCCCAGTGCCATGAGCTGCCACTTTCTTTAACAGTCTTTGGTGCGGAACTCTATCAAAAGCCTTACTAAAATCTAAGTAAACAATATCAAATTCTTTATCATGGTCAACAGCCTCAAAAACTTTACTGAAGAAAGTTAATAAATTAGTTAGACAAGACCGGCCTCTTGTGAATCCATGCTGAGTATCATTAATCAAGCTATGCTTATCGAGATGGCTTCTTATAATCTCAGCTATAATTGACTCTAGTACTTTGCCTACAATTGAGGTCAGGCTTATTGGGCGGTAATTTGACGGTAACGACTTGTCCCCTGTTTTAAAAATAGGAATTACATGAGCCATCTTCCACATATCAGACAGTACACCTGTTTGAAGAGATAAATTAAAAATATTAGTTAATGGTTCACAGAGTTCCATTTTGCATTCCTTAAGAACCCTTGAAAAAACCTCATCAGGACCCGGTGACTTATTTTGCTTCAGTCTGTTTATCTGCTTCACAACCATTTCACTAGTGACTGTGATGTTACATAATTTATCTTCTTCTGGCCCATTATAAAAATTAATTACTGGAATATTGTTAGTGTCTTCCTGTGTAAAAACCGAGAGAAAATAATTATTTAAAATCGAGCACATTTCATTCTCTTTGTCAGTAAGATGCCCATAGTTATTTTTAAGGGGACCTATCTTATCTCTAACTTTTGTTCTATAGACCTGGAAAAAACTTTTTGGGTTAGTTTTAAAATCCCTAGCAACTTTAATTTCATAGTCCCTTTTAGCTTTTCTTATCCCCTTTTTAATGCCCCTCTTAATGTCAATATACTGATTCATAAGATGACCCCCACCTCCTTTGATACGCCTATAAATTCCTTTCTTATGCCCTAGTAGATATTCTAGCCTATTATTCATCCATTTTGGGTCATTTCTATTTGAGCTTTTTAAACTTATAATAAATATTCACTGAGCAAGTTATTGATATGCATGTGAGTCATATTATATTAATTTTATTTTCCTACTGAATGACGTAAGTACTTCTGCTCAGCTGTCATGATCTGTATTATAATGATAAATTAATAAATTTTATCTACTAATTGTTGGTTGTCTTCTTTCAGATGCCTCGTACCTGTGTGAATCGGGCAGATAATCTGTGCTACATTCCTGGCGAGGTGACCTTTGTATCATAGAAGCGCCGTATAACTGCTATAGTTAGAAAGGCATATCACCTATATTTTGGATGCATGATTAGTGACCAGGATAAGAACTGGGCTCCACACATATGCTGCAACAATTGTGCTACTAACCTTCAACAATGGTTGAACAGGAAGAGTAAAGGAATGCCTTTGAAGAATTGGTGGAAAACCTCATCAAGGCTTACAAGATCATGGGATGTAACATGTCACTTAAAATCCACTTTTTGGACTCAAATTTAGACTTTTCTCCAGCGAACTGCGGGGCAGTTAGTGACGAACATGGTGAAAGGTTTCACCAAGATATTTCAACCATGGAAAATGGTACCAGGGCAAATGGGGCACAAGAATGCTTTCAGAATATTGCTGGACATTGGCAAGAAATGATTGTTCAGCCCACTATAAGAGTCAAGCAAAAAACAGAGTAGGTGCGGATTAGAGTTTAAAACATACTGACACATATTGTACGTTATAATAAAATAATCAAATATTAGATGTCTCGTATCTTTAAACCTATAACCAATAAGCATTTTTCAAGGTGATATTTTGGATTCACGACATTAAAATACATAAGAATTAACTTATATCATTTAAGAAGCAAACAACTTTTCAAAAATTGTTTACCAGTGTAATGTTCAAGAAAGTGCATTTCACAAGTACATACTATATATATACATATATAATTATATATATATATATATATATATATATATATAATATATATGTATGTGTGTTGTGTATGTGTATGTGTGTGTGTGTGTGTGTGGTGTGTGTGTGTGAGAGAGAGAGAGAGCGATGAGAAGAGAGGAGAGAGAGAGAGAGAGAGGAGAGAAAAGGGGAGAGAGGGAGAGAGAGAGAGAGAGAGAGAGAGAGAGAGAGAAAAGATTTCCTTTTTTTTTAAATTTAAATTTTACATAATTCGTCCATTTCCGGGAAAAACGTCACAGGCAACTTTTGAAGGAATTTACGAACTTTATAAAGGTTGGGACGGGTACTTACAAGATTTCCAAAATTTATAAAAACCCAAAAGGCTACAGAGCATCAGCTTTTTTTTTCCCGGGGCTCGTGTTGCGATCTAAGGGGAATATACTGAAGGTACATATTAATACGGCAAGATGAACTTAAACACATTCGCAACACTTGGGTATCTTTATTAACGAAACGTTCACCTCCCAAAACGGTGGTACAGTCAAAATAAAAGTAAATACAACACGGGAAAAGGTTTATTAAGTTATTTTAAATATTTTATTTTCCCCAACCTACCCTCCTTTCCCCCGGCGGTATCAAAAGATACAAAGGTACATAAGGGGTCCGGACTGGCCCCCAAAGTTAGATAATGAACTATTAAAAGGGTAATGAACTCCAGGAGATTGGTCACAATCAGGCAAGTTACAAAGGTAATAAATCACCTCACTCCTATACAGGTTCAGTCATGAACAAATTACAAAGTAATAAACCATGAAAGTCCACCCCGGGTCAAAATTGTAATGAGGTTAAATACAAATATTAATGGGTCATACACCCCCCAGCCGCGCGCGCGCCGACAACACAACAACACCACACCACACACACACACACACACCACACCACACAAACACACACCGAGGGCGCACGCAGAGACATATCACACGAGCATAAAAATAATGCATACACACAAGCACGCACACCCCACCACACCCACACACACCACCCCACACACACCCCCACACACACCCCCACAACACAACACCAAAGGAAATGCTTATTTACACTAGCAAAGTCAAGTATTTTCCAAAATGGTCTGTAATTACCATGGAAAAAAATACTTTTGCCATTCTTGAACATTTCTGAGTGAGTTCTTTCTAAATTCATTAATTTGATCACACTCCAATACTAATATGAAAGTGTGACAATGTCCATCTGGCAAAGTTTACATTCCCGTTTGGCCCTACTTTGGTGGGGTGTTTTTAACTGCAAAAAATTTTTTGAACCCAGCCGGAGCCGGCAGTAGTGACATCCAAATCTGTTTATTTGTTGGATGCCCATAGCATGTGGTCCCCCCTGCAGAGGGAATATGATAGAGGGACTGACTTGTGTCAACTCCCTAAGTCTTAAGTAAAAAAGTTCATTTGAAGTTCTTTTCGTTTTTTTAATCTCAAACTGCAAACTGACAACCAAGTTTTAAAATCACTCCCCTTTGAAAGCAGGGCCTTACCCAATTTATCAGTTTATCTGCTTTGAAGCCAAAAAGAAAAGGAACCCCACAATGGCACTCGACTCCATTCCACAATCTTACCATACCTATTCGCTTTGACACAAGCAGCCAAAATTTAATTAATGAGTTGAAGCATTTATGGATGACAGAGAATCATTAAAAATTAAAGTGCAACCTTAGATACAGGACCATTTGGTGCAAGGATATGGCAAACATTTTTGTTTAAAGGGGGTGAGGCCCATTATTGATGCTGCTCCAATTTCTTTATGAGAGCCATCACTCTGTATGCAACAGCAGCATCCCGGCTGCACCAGTGACTGGTGAACAGAACCATCAACGTAAATAATTTGTGAAAGGGGTTTTTCTTTTTGACTAAGTTTCAATACAGTTTAAGGCATCTTTTGGCTTAAAAGACGAAGCTTTGGTTTGTTTTTAAAAAGAGTTTTGGGGGGAAATGGAGGAATGGGGTTTGGTGGGGTAAATCCCAGGGAGCGGGGAAAATGTCTCTGTTGTCTAATTTCATAGATCATGTAGCTGGTTCATGCAGAGGTGGGTTCCATTTTTTTCGACCTCTGGAAGGATGTTCCCTGCTGGGAAAGTTTGAAGGGTTTTCGTGCGGGGTTTTTGAAGGGGCTATTCTAAGAAATTTTGCCCAAAAGGATATTTCTTCAGTAACACGATCTCAAATGCTTGGAATATTAAGTTTTTCCGCATATTTAAAATTTTTTGGCAGTACGAGGGCATCCTGGGATCCTCATTGTTTCGTTTTGCAGTTTTTCCAGCCCCCCAAGCTTCCATCAGCCCCACGGTGCAAGTAGGGGGCGCCGCAAAATAAAACCAATGATCAAATTTAAAGCAAGATAATCATTTTCACAATTTAACATTACCCCATACCTGGGGGAAGCCCTCCACAACTCTAATGCTCTCAGCCTTTTTTGATTGGGAAAAAGTCTCGTTACATCGGTCCAAAATTTGGGGAACCTCAAAGCCTAATACCGTATCTGCTTCAATTCTAGAAGAACCCATCATGCCGGATCGACGAACTGTGCCCTCTCCCCGAGAGGACGCCTGTTGAGTACTTTTTTTTATCCCCTGAGATTTTTAACCCCAGGCCCCGACACGGGCTAGTCATGATTAAGAATTTTTGGGTGTTGGAGCCCGGGGTGTGAATCATTAGTCATCAGCAAAACAATCATATAATGAGGGGGTTGGCTGGGCAGGGGGCTTTAAAGTAAGGCATTAATCAGAAATAAAAAGGGGGGACAAAGCACACCTCCCTGTGGGGTTCCAAATTCAAAATCTTTATTCACTTCTATGTCCCTGGAACAACACAGACACTTTGTTTGGGCGGTAACCCTTTAAACCAGCGGAGAAGCCCTCCCCAACATCCATTTTGGCAAGTTCATAATGTTACAGTCGGGTTTTGGGTACATCAAAAACGGATTTAAAGGGCAAGGGGGGTAATGTATGGCTTCATGTGCAGAGTGAGAAAGGGGGTAATGCAATGATGCCCTCCCCTTTCCCTGCATGAAGCCAGCAACCGGGGGAGACAAAATTTCTTAATTTGTGCATAAGACGATTAAGAATCATCCTTTTTGAATGTTTTTTTCACAAGCAGCTAGCAAGGGATATTTGGGGGAAATGAGTTTTGTTGATTGGGTTCGAAAGGGAAAAAGAGGCTATTGGGCCATGTTTAACAAACAACAATACTACTACTCTACAAACTACAAAATATTGCCTCCATTGTATTGGCCCGACGAAAGATTTAGCAATAAAAATACCCCCAAGGGCGCAAATGCTTACTTTTTAAGAGGAAATGTTGCAATTCATGGGAAGGGAACCCACCACTGGGGACTGGATAAGAGAGGGAGGGGGGGGGAGGAGAGAAGAGAGGAGAGAGAGAGAGAGAGAGGGAGAGAGAAGAGAGAAGGAGAGAGAGAGAGAGAGAGAGAGAGAGAGATTAGAGATAGATAGAGATGATAGAGATAGATAGATAAGATAGATATAGTAGATAAGATAGATATAGTAATATAAAGAAAATTTAGATATTGTAGATATAGATAGATAATAGATAATAATTCAGAATTACACACTCACATTGTCGACAATAGAGGCTATAAGACTGCACAAGGACTTTTCGTTACCCTTTGTATGCTTACTTTCTTGGTTGCCTGTTTCCCCCTTCCCCCTCTTACCCACGACTTTTGAAGCAAGAACGCAGCAAGAGTACTCATCTTTCTCTGCCCCGCCCCGGATATTAATCTGTCTTCCAGCAGTCTTCAAACCCCAAAGGATATGGGTTTCTTAATGTTTTGTTCAATGCCAACACGGCCCCTTTGTGGTCGGTAAGACAACTTCTACAAACAAAAACGGGGTCAAAAAAAGTACCTCTGGCTGTACCCTTCTAAGAACTACTTCATTGAGATCATTCATTCCTAGAATGGCCAGAGGGCTGGATCATGTTCACACAGCACAAAGGGAAATTATAAATAGGCCCCGCTGACAAAAAGAAATGCGAGTGATGCAGCCTTAGTTTGAAAAAAAAGGTAGGAAAACCCTTTTTTATCCTCGTAAAAATAAAAAACTTTATGAGCTAGTAACACTCTAGCGTGTAAATAAAGGAAGTCACTCGAAAAAACCCACCCCTTAAACCCATGGGGTTTTAATATTTTAGGGGACAGGGGGCTTTGGAAAAGAAATCAAAAAAATGGTGACGAAGTTATTTTTTTCACGGAGTGAGGTTTGTTATCGGTGGCATGTGTGCCGGGGCCCTGGTGAGTGATCACACGAAGCAGTGGTGAGTGATCACACTGAAGCGTGGTGAGGTCACCTGAAAACATGGGATGATCACACTGAAGCATGGTATGGGAGGTTCCCCGGGGAGTTATCACACTGTCGGGCCCCCCTAACCACTTAAGTGCGTTCAACGCTCGTCCCAAACCCCCACGGATAGACAAATTACACAACCTAACCCACCTAACAGTACACGATGGAGGCAATGTGTCAGCCTATGTATTTGTACCCGTGGAACTGACAGACTAAGAGCCGCTAGTCTACCTCAGATATATCAAAGAGCAGCCTAGTAAATTCATTACCAACACCAAGGGACCGCAACAACCCACTACATAAGATTCCCATCAACAGTTGGGTATCTTTTTGATAAACGTTTCACCCCCACACAGATTCTTTAGTCAGATACAAAGAGGGAGTAGTAATGAAATAAAAATGTAATCAGCCACAACCTTGGAGAAAAAGGACGGGGTGGGGACTGACCACCCAAAAAAATTTTTTCTCCAAGGCTGATGGCTGATTACATCATTTTGTTTTATATACTGCTCTCTCTGTATCTGACTGAAGAAGCTACCGTGTAGGCGAAACGTTTCAACAAAAAAGATACCCAACTGTTGCACATGTGTTTAATCTTCAAACTTGCGGGGTTTTATCTTTTTTAACAGTATAGAATCGCTCTGAACATACTAATTTTTTCCCGGGATATAAGGCGTGCTTTTCCCCCCAAAAAAAATTTGGGAAAAAATCGTGCGTCTTATATGCTCAAGTTTAGGGGCAAGGGGAGGTTTGTGTTACACTTTAGCAGTTTTTTACTAACGTTACGTTACAACGATTGGAAAATTGTCTTTCATAATTTTCTCTTTATGCCGGAAAAATACGGTAATTGCTAGGTGAACAGGGGGCCAAACTACTTCACCACTGCGCTAGACTCAGGGGGGTCCTTCGGTTGGGGCAAGGGGCCCACCCGCAAGAAACAAGCCACCCATATTCAAGGTCCGGCAAGCCAATAAGGCCCCTTTCAAATGAAAGAAAATAAATACCCCCCGAATGGGGGCAACATGACTAAGAGCCGCGTCAGCAAAATTTTCCATTATTATTTAAACAAGGGGGAAACGCTAACCCCGGGGGATTTTTACAGCGCCGGGAGTGATGTGGAAGGCATTCAGGCTTAATTAGGGGAACTGGAACACAGATCAAGTTCCCTAAATCAAGAGCCCCTCACCAACATCAAGGAACCTTCCTTAAGGGGAGATATTTTTCCAATTTCCCCAGACTACTCACCCCCCCCCCACCAGCACTGACGGACACGCCTCTCTCACATGAATGCGGAAGTAATAACCTTGCCAGTCACAGCTTCACGGCAGGGTATCCATAACCGCACAGTGTCCCACATAATTTAATTATAATTTATTCTACAGTACAATGTACAAGGTATACACACCATACATAACATCAATGACATACTACTATATAGAAAGTCGCTTGTTAAGCAGAGAATATCGGGGCAAATAGGTCAATTCTGTCCCAGGATGGCGACCCACACCAGTCGATTAACTTCCAGTACCTACTGTTTACTGATAGGGTAAAAACAGAAAGTAGTGTCTTTAGGAAACACATCCTAAATTTTCCACCCGTACACCGGGGATCGATCCCCAGACCTAATGACTGGGTCGCTAGCAATCGGCTACGTGACACCATACTAATACCATATTTAACACATCCAGTAGCATCGGCTAGTACAATGAATTTAAAAAAATCCCACAGCTGGCGAAGCATCCTCTCGTAATAAACCTACCCAGGTGTTGAATAAGTTGTCTTAATCAACTTGTTTGAATGATGAATTACTAGTTATGATGTTCATTAACGTTTATTTATCGCTTAGTTTGCATAGTTTTGTGAGCTGGTCTAGTGGCTATCGTCGACGGGCTGGAGTTTTGAACTACTCTATGAACCCGCGGGTTCAATCCCGCGGGGTATGGTTTATTTTGCAATCGTGTCATTACGATTTCTTGAGTCATGTTGACGGCAGTGAAGGGACTTGAGCTAGAGTTCGTCACGGCCACGCTAGCTGGAGATTCGTCTGTAAAACTTGCATTTTGTCCCCGACGGTCCAGTGCTAACTTTCCTATGTCAGAAATATACCTAGTTGGATGAATCTTTTTGTGGCTAGCTTGTCTAGTGGCTAACGCGACGGGCTGGAGTTTTTGAGACTCTATGACCGCGGTCAATCCCGGCCGGGGGTATGGTTTTCTTGGTTTACATCCTGGGTGGCTAACCCTCCGGGGTTAAAAATCCGAACGAAGTCTCTCTTATATCAAATGTAGGATATACTGAAGACGCAACTGAGTCACACGGAGGTTAGGTAATACTCTTTTCCTCCACTCTTAAATAGTAAGTGGAACACTTTGACAGTTACCTGTCCCAGTCCCAGACCAGGCATTCCTGTTGGCGCCTCCACCGGTCAGGCTCTTGGTGCATACAATGTGTAACTCAACATAGGCATCATGTCATTTGTTCATCACGAGAACAATGTTAGCATACACTATACACAGTTTCACGAGGAGGTAGGAACAGGGTCCCCCAAAGTACAGCCTTGCTCTGTCTGTCTCTCTCACACACACATCTCTGATATACCGAAAAGGCGGGAAAAGGAGGTGTGAATCGACCACATGGGTGAGTACTCACAGACTCGGTCACTACACATGGCTGGATGGAAAAAATGACTTATCACGAAAATTATATCACTCGTACTCACTTATTCTCTTATATGAATATTATTATAAGAAAGGTTACGATAATTGGACTAACCACGATAAAAGAAATAGGAGAGAGGCACCGAAAGTACACATATGGGACGACGCTTGGAGAAAATGAAAGTGGGAGGGAGAGAGGGAGGGAAGGGGAAGGGAGGAAGGTGGCCAAGGTCGTGAGTAACCATGGTGCTGCCCCTATCGTCCTCCTTTCCTCCAGCCTGGGCTCCACTATCATACTGCTCACCACACCCAAAACATGCCAAATACCTATCACGCCTGCACTATCTGAACCTATTCCCTGTCCATGTACTTCACTGTACACAAGCCAGTAGACCTAGCCCCCTTATTTTTTTTAGCCCTATTCATTTGTGGTTAATTTTATTAAAGATATATAGATAAATATATATATATATATATATATATATCTATATATATACTGTATATATATATAATAAAATATATCTATATCATATATGTGTGTGTTGTGTGTGTGTGTGTTTGTGTATGTGTGTGTGTGTGTGTGTGTACATCACCTATTTGTGTTGCATGTGTCGAGTCTTAGCTCTGGCCCCCTGTGTGTGTGTGTGTGAGGTGTGTGTGTGTGTTTACTCACCCTATTTGTCTCACTATTTGTGGTTGCAGGGTCGAGTCCCTAGCTCCTGGCCCCGCCTCTTCACCGTTGCTACTAGGCCATCTCTCCTCCTCCCCTGCTCCATGAGCTTTAATCAAACACGTCCCTTAAAAATCGTGTATGGTTCCTGCCTCCACTACTCATTTTCTAGGCTATTTCCACTGCTTACAACTCTATGCTGAAGAAATACTTCCTACTATCTCTCTGCCATTTGTGTCTTCATCTTCCAATTGTGGTCTCTTGTTTCTGTGTCCCGTCCATGAACATCCCTGTCTTGTCCACCTTGTCTAGTCCACGCAGTATTTTATATGTCGTTATCATGTCGCCCCTGAACCCTCCTGTCCTCCATGAGGTCAGGCCGAATTGTCCCTTATCTTTCTTCATAGGACATTCCCCTTAGTCTCTGGAACTAAACCTTGTCGCAACCTTTGTACTTTCTCTAGTTTCTTGACGTGCTTTATCCCCCCAAGTGCGGGTTCAAACAGGTGGCTGCATACTCAAGTATGGGCTGAATACACGGTTACAGTGGCTTCGAAGATTCCTTACTAAGGTATCGGAATGCTGTTCTCAGGTGTTTGCCAGGCCGCCATATCGCAGCAGTTATCTGATGGATGTGTGCTTCCGGAGACATGCTCGGTGGTTATACTCACCCCAAGATCTTTCTCCTTGAGTGAGGGTTTGCAGTCTTTGGCCACCTAGCCTATACTCTGTCTGTGTCTTCTGGTGCCCCTCCCACATCTTCATGACTTTGCATTTGGCAGATTAAATTCGAGAAGCATTTGCCGTGACCAGTGTCCAGTCTGTCCAGGTCCTCTTTTGAAGTCCTGCCGGTTCCTCATCAGATTTTAATACTCCTCATTAACTCACATCAGCTGCAAACAGGGACACTCGAGTCTAAACCCTTCCGTCATGTCGTTCACATAACCAAAAATAGCACTGGTCCTAGAGACCTGACCCCTGAGGGGACCCCCGCCTCGTCACAGGTGCCCACTGTGATACACATTACGTACCATGAGCTCGTTGTTGACCTCCCTGGTCTGGTATTCTCTGAACCATTGCTGTGCCCTTCCTGTTATATGCGCCTGATGCTCTAGCTTCTGCACTAATCTCTTGTGAGGAACTGTGTCAAGGCCTCTTGCAGTCCCAAGAAGATCAATCAACCCAACACCCTCTCTCTCGGTCTTCTTCTGTTATTTTATCATAAAACTCCTGAAGGTTTTGTGACACAGATTGCCTTCCGTGAATCCGTGCTTTTTGGCATTTATACTCCTGTTTCGTTCCATGTCTCTCACCACACTCCTCCGATAATCTTCACATAATTTGCATACTATACACGTCAATGACACAGGTCTATAGTTTAGTGCCTCTTTTCTGTCTCCTTTTTTTAACAAATTGGGAACTACATTTGCGTCTTCTCATACTCAGGTACGTTGCCCAGGTTTTCCCCAGGGATGTGTTTGAAGATTGTGGAAGTGCACGCACGAACATATCTGCTTTCCCTCTCATAAGGACCCATGGGGAGATGGTTGTCTGTCCCATTGCCTTTGAGGTATCGATGTCACTAGCAAGTTTCTTTCACCTCCTCCTCATCTGTATGTATGTCGTCAACACTTGTTGGTGTATTCCTTGCTGGTGTCCATCTGGTCTGTCCCCCCCAGAGTCCTTCCTGTCGCTACTGTAAAATACTTTTTCCCTTAAATCTCGTGTTGAGAGCTCCTCACATACCTCTTGATCGTTTTCTTGTGATGTTCCCACCTTCCTTCCTCCAGCCTTATCACCGTGGTCCTTGACTGTTGTCTTCCTCCTAATGTGGCCTATACAGCAGTTTCGGTCAGATTTGACTTTCGATGCTATGTCGTTTTCATACTGGCGCGGGCCTACCCTCATTATCTGTGCATACGCGTTTCTGGCTCTTCCTACTAATCTCCTGTTTTCTGGGTCCTATGCCTCCTGTAACTTTTCCATTCTCTGTTCACTTAGTTTTTTTGCTTCCCTACACCTTCGGGTATACCAACCAAGGCCTTCGTTTGGTCTTCCTATTATTTCCGTTCCCTTGGTAACAAAAACTTTCCCCTCTGCCTCCTGGTCAACATTGTTGCCACATATTCCATCATCTTGTTTACAGATTTTCCATACCATTTCTCTGTTCCCACTGAACCTCCTGCAGAAGTTTCTCATACCTGTGTAGTCCCCCCTTTTATAGTTTGGCCCCTGTCCCCTTCAGTTCCGTTACCTTCTCCACTTGTAACTCTACTTAAATAGTCCAAAACTCAAGAACCACATGACGCTTAGCTCCAAGGGCCCTCTCATAAGTGATGTTCTCATGTCTGAACGCTCAGGGTGAACACAAGATCCCCAGTCTTCCTGGCTCATCCTCCCCTCTCTCTCTGGTTTGTGTCCCTGACAGGTTGAGCATGAGTTTTCAAGTACCCACATCCATCATCTTGGCTCCCATGTTTCCAGGACCCCCATGTGGCTCCAGTTTTCCCAGTCGATTCTCCCTGTGGTTTGAAATCGCCCCATTACCAGTAACTTTGCTCTCTCGAGTGAGCTCGTCTTGCCTACCCTCAGCCCGTGAGTGTCCACCATCAACCCTGTGTTTTCTTTGTACTCCTCTCTTGGCCTCACTGCAGTTCTGTGGTGGGTTATACATCACTCCAATGACTAACTTAATGTTCTCCGACTGAATTGTCCTACAAATGTAGTCTCTTTCTCCAATCAGTCCATGCCTTCCATTCTCCCTCAAATCCCCATCGTGTTATATGATGAGCAGTGGCAACCCCTCCTCCCCTCCCCCTCTACTCCTTCTATCTTCCTCAGATCTGATATCCTGTGGGAAGATTGTTGTCTGTTATTGTCTCAGCGAGTTTTTGTTTCTGTGACTGCTATGATTCTGGGATTTTTCACTGATCTTTCATTCCATCCTCATGTTTATTATTCATTATTCCATCCGCGTTGTGTACCCAAACCTTTAGTTTTTCTTTTCTATCATTGTGGTCATGCACGAATATGGGGATTGGGGGAGCTAGAGCCTTGGTGGGGGGGCCCTGTATGGGCTGTGTGTAGGTGGGGGTTGTGTTGATGGGGGTGGGTCAGAATGCCCATAAGGGACAGCTTTTGGGGTGAGGTTTGTGATATGGGGATGTGGTGGAAAGGATCAGTGAGTGGGTTGTAGTATAGGTGCTCAAGTTGCGTTGGGAATGTCGCGGGTGGAGTCTTTTGGTGGGAGATTCTGTGGGGGTGTGTTTGCCCTTCCTCCTGTGTCTGGGTCCGCTCATTTTCATTGCTTCTCGTTCCTCCTTGCCGTCTCTGTAACCCCTCTCTTCAGTGTATCCCTTTCTTCTTGGGGTCTGTCGCGGTCGAGGTATACTCGCTGGGTACCCCTCTTGTCCCTCAGTGCTTGCTTTCTGCTTGCAAGAATCCTGGTTCGAACTGAATGTCTTCCTTGAAAGTTACTCTGACCAGGCCGTAGCCTTCCACTCACAAACCACCCAATACTCTGAAAATTTGTCACTGGGTCAGATTGCCCTCCTCTATTGTTTTTTCATGATGCCCTTCCAATCAATTTTTTTTTCTTCTCCTGTTTTATTTCTCTTCAAAGTTGGCCCCCTTGGCTTCTTGGAGCCCGTACACAAAAATGACTCTCGCCCTTTCCTCCCCCACTGAGTCTCCATCTGCGTCCTCTGAGGCATTTTATTTCCTTCCATGACATGTTCTATGCCTCAGTCCTGTCCATATCAGAAACTTCTATTCTCAGTGGACTGTTTTCCTGACCAGACTGTCCCTTGCTACTGCAGTTGGCTGTTAGAATCTCTGCATATAGCAATACCTACATTGTCTTCGGACCTGTTGTTTTGATCTTAGTGTGCTCGTCGGCTTTCCCTGCCCCACGTGGGTCTGATAGGGCCTTCATGTACGGCTATGTCTCCGTTGTTTTGCTTTCCATCCCCTGTCTGTGTCTGCGCCTGACTTTTGAATTTCCTGATGTCTCACAAATCCCGCTCATCGAATTGTCATTTGTCCTCTCTAATCTGTTTCAGCTTTGCAGTTTTCTCTTCTAAGCACTGTATCCTACGTTCTGCTGCTAAGACCTGTACTTCCCACATCCTGTCACATCTTCAGCTATCCGTTTTCCTCCATTTTCTTACCAAGCTCTACTATCTTCCTCTTCCTTCCCCACTCTTCCTCCCGTTTTTTTTTTTTGGAGCTCTAGATCCCAGTCTTTCCTCCCTTGGTTCCTCCACCAGATCTCTGGGTTTCCGTCCTCTAAGGCCACTCCATTTTTTTTTTTTTTTTTACTTTTTATTACCACAGACAGAAGGCTAGAGGAGGGAGAGGGTGTGGGGGAGAGAGAGAGAGGGTAGAAAAGAGGGAGAGAGAGGAGAGAGAAAGGGTAGAAAGAGGGAGAGAGAGGAGAGAGTATGGGGTGGGGGGATAAGACCAAGGGGGAGGGAGAGAAATGTGAGGGGGAGAGAAAGGGTAGAGAGAGGGAGAAAGAGAGGGAGAGGGAGAGAAAGAGAGAGAGAGAGGGAGAAAGGAGGGAAGAAGGCTATGAGAGAGAGAAACGCGAGGGAGGGAAAAGGTAAGAGGTCTGTGGGGGAGGCAGTCAAATTCCAAGGATCAGCTGTGTGTACTCACCTAGTTGTGGTTTCAGGGGTCGAGACCCAGCTCCTGGCCCCGAGTGTGTATGTGTGTGCGCGCGTGCGCGTGTGTGTGTGTGAGCACGTCAGTTGTTTATATGTCCCAGAAATACAATTCACTTCTGTGTATCCGTAATACTAATGAGATACCATTAACACTGAGAGTAGTTCTAATAATTATAATACTAGCGTGTGTTAACAAGTCATTTCTTTCACCCAGTTATGTACTACCTTTTACTACATGTGTAGAGGAGGGAGAGGGTGTGGGGGTGTGTGTGTGTGCGCGCGTGCGTACTCACCTAATTGTGGTTGAAGGGGTCGAGACTCAGCTCCTAGCCCCACCTCTTCACTGAACGCTACTAGGTCCGTCCTCTCCCTGCTCCATGAACTTTATCATACCTCGTCTTAAAGCTATGTATGGTTCCTGCCTCCACTACATCACTCCACTTCCTGATTACTCTATGACTGAAGTCTCAGTAGTACCAGTTACCAGTAACCAGTTACCAGTAGATGACTCACTACCAACTGTCTGTGTGAATCACTGACTGTTATTCACGTTGCTGCTGACCATAGCATGTTTTTAAACACCGCTCGCCCTCTAGGCACTGGTGGGTCAGTCTGAGATTGAGAGCAGAGAGAGGCAGGGCGGCTGATGGTGCTTCCCATACTTTCCGTTAAAATTATACGTACTAACCAGCCTACGTGAGTGAATTTACCCCATCCATGTTATCGAACCCACATGACAATTTGGTGGCAGCGGTGGGATCGTGGATTTACGGGTATTTCAGATGTTAGAAGATAGATTGTGGGATGCCGGCAGGTCAGAGATGAACCCTCTGCCACCTCCAGCTAGCCGCTTACCTTCACTCACCTCCACCCTGTGTCACTCCAGCCTGCAAGCCTGTTGCAGCCTCTTTTCAAGCTTCCTGGCTTAGTTCATGTGCTAATTGCTTCAATCTCTGAGGGGTTGACCCGGATTTTGCAATTAAGCTAGTCAGTAAGCCAGACTGTGGAAGTGAGTGCTAGTCAGCCTGCCTCAGCCTATCACCCAGCCTGTCTCCTGTCATCCACCTGCTCCTTCATGCTGTGTGCATCGTTACACGTCTTCCAGTCAGCTACTGTCGTGGGTTAAGCCAGCATGACAACCCAGCTTCCTAACCCCAGCTGAGAGAGAGAAGTAAACCACGCAAGTTCCACTGAAATATTGTCTCCTATATCGCTTTCTGCTCCCAGTTGGATGCTAAGAGTGGTCTTCACCATCCCTGTGGCATTTGTGGCTTAGTTAAGCCACCTTCTTGAGTGGTGAGACTGTGCGCCAGTGAGCGCCAGCGAGTTGAGTCACTCTCCCCTTCATCCACCCGCCACCCACTCTTCACCTCATCTACCTGTGGGTTTTTCCACCCTTGTACCGGGTCCTAGTACAGTTTTGGCTCACATAATTGGTCAAGAGATTGTAGCTGTGCGCCAACGATAAAGCCAGTTATGCGAGTTCACCTAGAAAACGCATTTCTTCACGACGACAGTGTGAGTGTAGGAGGAATCATCACCTGCACAGGACTATGTCTTCACCTGATCACTCGTCACCGCCTGTCTACCACTCCAGACTTCAGTGATAATTTTCTGTTTAGAGACATTTTCCTGCATTTAAAGACATTTGCATGTGTGAGACATTTACAGTGAATTTCTTGTGTACTCTAAGCCTTGTGTTTTCAGTGTACTCAGTGATTTTTGCAATATTTTTCAGTGTTATCGCTCATCTTTCGTGTTTCACTTTTATATTTTTTATCTGTGTATTTTTTTTTTATGCTACTCTCTGCCTTTAGTAAGTATTATTTTGTAGTGTTCAAGTGTATTCCCTATTTCTGTGCAGTATTTTGTTCCTTACCCCAGTCATTCACTGCGTGTGAAGTAGTTCATTCATTTTTTTTTTATCTTGTATTCTTTTAGCATTGTATTCTCCAGTATTTGTCATTATTGTAGTTCCTGCAGTGACATTCACCCCAGTATACTAAATTATCCATTTATTTCTATGTGTACCTTTTTTATTTTTTTCCGTATGCCAGCAGTGTCTCATTCCCTTGATCTTTTCGCAGACTCATGTACCATTATTTTTGCCAGCAATTTTTGTCGTATCAGTCACAGCAAGATAATGTTGTAAGAACATAATTGATAAATAAGTGTACAATCCTTGTTGTGTGCCCTGCCACTTGTAAGTGTTGTGTGCCCTGCCACTTGTAAGTGTTGTGTGTGCCCTGCCACTTGTAAGTGTTGTGTGTGCCCTGCCACTTGTAAGTGTTGTGTGTGCCCTGCCACTTGTAAGTGTTGTGTGTGCCCTGCCACTTGTAAGTGTTGTGTGTGCCCTGCCACTTGTAAGTGTTGTGTGTGCCCTGCCACTTGTAAGTGTTGTGTGTGCCCTGCCACTTGTAAGTGTTACACTTCCAGTTTTGTTTGTAGTTTTATTTTTATTCATATTTTTCATATTTCTTTGAATAAATTCACTCTTAGTGTAATTTTAATTTCTTTTTAACGTAAACTGTTTTCTTTTTCTCTGAGTAAATTGTTTTGCTTAAATTACAATTAAGAGTTAAAGTGTTCAGTCTGTCTTCATATTTTTATTTTTATTATTTAACCTGCGTTTTCCCAGTGTAACTTTTATTGCTGCAATGATTATTTCTGCGTCTTATTTTGTTGCACTTGTTCTGCAGTGAATTATTTTCTTTTATTGATATTTTTATGCATTATTATTCTCAGTTCATTATTATCTTCGCATTATATTTTAATTTTGTTTATGCATTCTTAGAAAATATTTAAATTTCCCAGTTATCTCTCGTTGCATACAATTTAGTGATTTTATTTTATACTTTTTATATTGATTTACAATTTTATTAGTTAATTTCTTTATTAGCAAGAGTACAGACAGCTCATTTTGCATTTAATTCAGTCTCCAGTAATATTTTTACTTGTAAATTTCAATGTGTTTCTTTATCTTGGCCAGCAGTCCCTTGCATTGAGTTGTTCTTCCTCTTGCAGTGTATCTTAGACATTTTTTTATTACTTCTGCAGAATTAGTTACATCTCTTTTATTTCAATTTTAGCATTTTGTATCATTTTTATTATTCATTATTTTGTGCCTTATTTGTTCTTGTGCAACTTCTTTGCCATTATGTCTCACATACCTTCAAGTGATACTTTAGTGAATGGCGACACTCGGACCTCTCAGGCTACTGCTGCTCCTGTCATCAGTCCTCACAGTTCCTTATCGACTGACAGACCGACCCAGACACTAAGACACTATAGTTTTACTCGTGATTCCCGTTACCTTTATTCAATGGCCATGTACATAGTCTTGAAGCATGGTTTACTGCCATTCGTTCTCGTGTTAATGCTCTAGTTGACGGTCCTCCTTCAGAGGAAAGTCTTACCAGACTTGCGAAAGAAGCTCTTCATCGGTCCTCTACTGCTGTTCACGTTGTTGATCTCCTTGAAATGTGAGACATCAGGAATCTTACTAAGTGGTCACACAGGGGCACTTCTGACTATCTCTTCCATCATGTCATTCACATATACCAAAAATAACACTGGTCCTAAGCCTAGGGCCGACCCCTGAGGGACCCCGATTGTCACAGGTGCCCACTGTGATACCTCATCACGTACCATGATTCGTTGTTGCCTTCCTGTCAGGTATTCTCTGATCCACTGCAGTGCCCTTCCCCTTATATGCACCTGATCCTCTAATTTCTGCACTAATCTCTTGTGAGGAACTGTGTCGAAGGCCTTCTTGCAGTCCAAGAAAATGCAATCAACCCACCCCTCTCTCTCGTGTCTTACTTCTGTTACTTTGTCATAAAACTCCAGAAGGTTTGAGACACAGGATTTGCCTTCCATGAATCCGTGCTGGTTGTCGTTTATACTCTTGTTCTGTTTCAGGTGCTCCACCTCTCTCCTCCTGATAATTTTCTCCATAACTTTGCATACTATACACGTCAGTGACACTGGTCTATAGTTCAGTGCCTCTTTTGTCTCCTTTTTTTAAAAATGGGAACTACATTTGCCGTCTTCCACACCTCAGGTTGGTGCCCAGTTTCAAGGGATGTGTTGAAGATTGTGGTTAGTGGCACACACAGCACTTCTGCTCCCTCTCTAAGGACCCATGGGGAGATGTCCGGTCCCATTCTCTTTGAGGTATCAAGGTCGCTTAGCAGCTTCTTCACCACCTCCTCAGTTGTGTGTATGTCATCCAACACTTGGTGTATTCCCTGTTGGTGTCCCCTCTGTCCTGTCTTCGCATAGTCCTTCCTGTCTCCACTGTAATTACTTCCTTAAATATCATGCTGAGCTCCTCACATACCTCTTGATCGCTTCTTGTGAGTTCCCCACCTTCTTTCCTCAGCCTGATCACCTGGTCCTTGACTGCTGTCTTGACTTTCGATGCTATGTCGTTTCCGTACTGTCACTGGGCCTCCCTCCTTATCTTTGCATACTCGTTTCTGGCTCTTCGACTAATCTCCTTATTTTCCTGGGTCTTTTGCCTTCTGTACCTTTTCCATTCTCTAGTGCACTTAGTTTGTGCCTCCCTACACCTTCGGGTAAACCAAGGACTTGCCTTGGTCTTCCTATTATTTCTGTTGCCCTTGGGAACAAACTTTTCCTCTGCCTCCTTGCACAATTGTGGTAACTAGTGACAAGGTCCTCAGACAAATAGAGAAACTAAAACCTAACAAATCCCCAGGCCCTGATAAACTGTTTGCAAGGGTGTTAAAGGAATGTAAAGAGGAACTTAGCATACCTTTGTCTAATCTTTTTAACATATCACAACAGACTGGCATAGTGCCTGATAAGTGGAAAATGACAAATGTAATACCTATTTACAAGGCAGGTGACAGGTCCTTGGCTTCGAACTATGGACCAATAAGCCTTACCTCCATAGGGAAAATTTATGGAATCAATAATTGCCAAAGCAATTTGTAGCCATCTTGATAGGCACAGATTGATTAATGAATCTTAACACGGTTTTACAAAGGGGCGTTCCTGTCTTACGAATTCACTAACTTTTTTCACTAAGGTGTTTAAGGAGGTAGATCATGGTAATCAATATGATATTGTGTATAAGGGCTTCAGTAAGGCATTCGATAGAGTTCCACATCAGAGGCTATTGAGGAAACTTAGGACACAGAATAGGGGGAGAAATTTTTCCTGGGTAGAGGCATGGCTGACAAATAGGAAGCAGTTTGCATAAATGGGGAGAAATCAGAATGGGGGCACGTCACAATCGGTGTTCCACAGGAGTCAGTGTTAGGCCTGTTGTTGTTCACAATTTACATAAACGACATAGATGAGGGAAAAATAGCAACATAAGCAAATTTCCTGATGACACCAAAATAGGCCGTCCAATTCATTCTAATGAGGACACTAGAGCACTCCAGGATGATTTGAATAGACTGATGCAATGGTCGGAGAAGTGGCAGATGCAGTTTAATATAGACAAATGCAAAGTTCTAAATGTTGGACAAGAAAATAACCGTGCGACATATAAACTAAATAATGTAGATCTTAATACTACTGATTGCTAAAAGGATTTAGGAGTTCTGGTTAGCAGTAATCTAAAACCAAGACAACAGTGCATTATTGTTCGCAATAAAGCTAACAGAATTCTTGGCTTCATATTTAGAAGTATAAATAATAGAAGTCCTCAGGTTGTTCTTCAACTCTATATATCCTTGATTAGGCCTCATTTAGACTATGCTGCTCAGTTCTGGTCACCGTATTACAGAATGGATATAAATGCTCTGGAAAACGTACAGAGGAGGATGACAAAGATGATCCCATGTATCAGAAATCTTCCCTATGAGGATAGACTGAGGCCCTGAATCTGCACTCTCTCGAAAAGCGTAGAATTAGGGGGGATATGATCGAGGTGTATAAATGGAAAACAGGAATAAATAAAGGAGATGTAAATTTCCAGCCAAGACAGTACTCGCAGCAATGGTTTCGAGTTGGAAAAATTCAGATTCAGGAAGGATATAGGAAAGCACTGGTTTGGTAATAGAGTTATGGATGAGTGGAACAAACTCCCGAGTACAGTTACTGAGGCTAAAACATTGTGTAGTTTTAAAAATAGGTTAGATAAATACATGAGTGGGTGTGAGTTGGACCTGACAAGCTTGTGCTTCTGGGTCTGGTGCCGTGCTCCTTCCTTGAGTGGAGGTGACCAGACTGGGTGGGTCAATGGGCTAATCTGGAGGGGTGGGACATGGCCCTGCTCTGCATGGGTCAGTAGGCCTGCTGCAGTGTTCCTTCTTATGTTCCTTGCATTTTGTTGTTACATATTCCACCATTTCGTTTACTAACTTTCCTACCAGTTCTCTGCCCCACTGATGCTCCTGCAGGAAGTTCCTCATACCTGTATAGTCCCCCCTTTTATAGTTTGGCTTATCCCATTGGACTCATGTTACCCTCTCCATTTGTAACTCTACTATGTAATCAAAACTCAGAACCTCATGATCACTAGCTTCAAGGGGCCTCTCATATGTGATGTCCCCCCCCTCTCTCTGGCAGTGTCCCTGACATGTTGATGCATGAGGTTTTCCAGTACCACATCCATCATCTTGGCTCTCCATGTTTTGGGACCCCCATGAGGCTCCAGGTTTTCCCAATCGATCTCCCTGTGGTTGAAATCGCCTATAACCAGTAACTTTGCTCTGCTCGAGTGAGCTCTTCTTGCCACCTCAGCCAGTGTGTCCACCATCGCTCTGTTGTTCTCTTCGTATTCCTCTCTTGGCCTCCTTCAGTTCTGTGATGGGTTATACATCACTGCAATGTGTGTGTGTGTACTCACCTAATTGTGGTTGCAGGGGTCGAGACTCAGCGAGTGTACTCACCTAGTTGAGGTTGCAGGGGTCGAGTCCTAGCTCCTGGCCCCTGCCTCTTCACTGGTCGCTACTAGGTAACTCTCCTTGAACCGTGAGCTTTATCATACCTCTGCTTAAAGCTATGTTTGGATCCTACCTCCATTACATCGCTTCCCAAACTATTCCACTTCCTGACTACTCTGTGGCCGAAGAAATACTTCCTAACATCCCTGTGATTCATGTGTGTCTTCAACTTCCAACTGTGTCCCCTTGTTGTTGTGTCCCATCTCTGGAACATCCTTGTTTTTGTCCACCTTGTCAATTCCTCTCAGTATTTTGTATGTCGTTATCATGTCCCTCCTATCTCTCCTGTCCTCCAGTGTCGTCAGGTTGATTTCCCTTAACCTCTCATCGTAGGACATACCTCTTAGCTCTGGGACTAGTCTTGTTGCAAACCTTTGCACTTTCTCTAGATTCTTTACATGCTTGGCTAGGTGTGGGTTCCAAACTGGTGCCGCATACTCCAATATGGGCCTAACGTACACTAACGTACACTGTGCACAGGGTCCTGAACGATTCCTTATTAAGATGTCGGAATGCTGTTCTGAGGTTTGCTAGGCGCCCATATGCTGCAGCAGTTATTTGGTTGATGTGTGCCTCAGGAGATGTGCCTGGTGTTATACTCACCCCAATATCTTTTTCCTTGAGTGAGGTTTGTAGTCTCTGGCCCCCTAGACTGTACTCCATCTGTGGTCTTCTTTGCCCTTCCCCAGTCTTCATGACTTTGCACTTGGTGGGGTTAAACTCCAGGAGTCAATTGCTGGACCAGGTGTGCAGCCTGTCCAGATCCCTTTGTAGTTCTGCCTGGTCTTCGACTGAATAAATTCTTCTCATCAACGTCACGTCATCTGCAAACAGGGACACTTCATAGTCTATTCCTTCCGTCATGTAGTTCACAAATACCAGAAACAGCATTGGTCCTAGGACTGACCCCTGTGGGACCCCGCTGATCATAGGCGCACACTGACACCTCTCCACGTACCATGACCCGCTACTGTCTTCCTGATAAGTATTCCCTGATCCATTGTAGTGCCTTCCCTGTTATCCCTGCCTGGTCCTCTAGTTCTTGCACCGATCTCGTGTGGAACCGTGTCAAACGCCTTCTTACCATCCAAGAAAATGCAATCTACCCACCCTTCTCTCTCTTGTCTTACTGCTGTCACCTTGTCATAGAACTCCAGTAGGTTTGTGACACAGGATTTCCCATCCCTGAAACCATGTTGGCTGCTGATGAGATCATTCCTTTCTAGGTGTTCCACCACTCTTGTCCTGATAATCTTCTCCATGACTTCGCATTCCATACATGTCAGTGCTACATGTCTGTCTCCTTTCTTAAAAATTGGTACTACATTTGCTGTCTTCCATGCTTCAAACAATCTCCGTGTTTCAATAGATGTATTGAATATTGTCAGGGGTACACACAGCACCTCTGCTCCCTCTCTCAGGACCCATGGAGAGATGTTATCCAGCCCCATTGTCTTTGAGGTATCTAGCTCACTCAGAAGCCTCTTCACTGCTTCCTCAGTTGTGTACTGTGTCCAGCACTTGGTGTACCCCACCTCTCCGTCTTTCTGGAGCCCCTTCCGTCTCCTCTGTGAACACTTCTTTGAATCTCGTGTTAGAGTTCCTCACATACTTCATGGTCGTTTCTTGTTCTCTCTCCTCCTTCCTTCCTTAGCCTGATTACCTGGTTCTTAACTGTTATTTTCCTCCTGATGTGGTTGTATAACAGCTTCGGATCCGATTTGGCTTTTGCTGCTATGTCATTTTCATACTGTCGTTGGGCCTCCCTTATCTGCGCATATTCATTTCTGGCTCTACGTCTGCTCTCCTTATTCTCCTGGGTCCTTTGCCTTCTATACTTCTTCCATTCCCTAACACACTTGGTTTTTGCCTCCCTACACCTATGGATGAACCATGGGCTCATCCTGGCTTTTCATTATTCCTGTTACCCTTGGGTACAAAAGTCTCCTCAGCTTCTTTGCATATTATTGTTACATATTCCATCATCTCATTTACTGGCTTCCCTGCCAGTTTTCTGTCCCACTGAACCCCGTTCAGGAAGTTCCTCACTCCCGTGTAGTCGCCTTTCTTGTAGTTTGGCTTCATTTGCCAGGGCCTTTCTGCTTTTCCCTCCACTTGTAGCTCTACTGTGCATTCAAAGCTTAAACCATATGATCGCTGGCCCCAAGGGATCTTTCATATGTGATGTCCTCAATATCTGCACTACTCAAGGTGAATACTAGGTCCAGTCTTGCTGGTTCATCCTCTCCTCTCCTCTCTTGTAGTGTCCCTTACGTGTTATTACATGAAGTTTTCCAGTACCACCTCCATCATCATAGCCCTCCATGTATCTTGGCCCCCATGTGGCTCCAAGTTCTCCCAATCGATTGCCTTGTGGTTAAAGCCACCCATGACCAGTAGCTTCGCCCTGCAGGCACGAGCCCTTCTGGCCACTGCAGCCAGTGTGTCAACCATCGCTCTATTGCTCTCATCATTCTCTTGCCTTGGCCTCCTGCTGTTCTGTGGTGGGTTATACATCACTGCAATTACCACCTTGGGACCTCCAGACTGAAGCATTCCCGCTATGTAATCACCTGCGTCTCCACTGTCTCCTCCAACTCATCAAAATTCCATCGGTTTTTGATCAGCAGTGCCACTCCTCCCCCCCTCCTTTTCCCTCTGTCTTTCCTCAGAATCTGGTATCCTGTTGGAAAGATAGCATCCACTATCATACCTGTAAGCTTGATTTTTTTGAGAGCTATGATGTCCGGTGATGCCTCTGACTCTTTCGTGCCACTCCCCCCCCACTTACCTGTTATTCCATCAGCGTTTGTGTACCATACCTTCAGTTTCCTCTACAACATTGTGGTTTGGGGGGCCTGTGAGGGTGGGGGACCTGGTAGTGTACTGTGGGATTCTATAGCTGAGTGTTGGGTGGGAGCTGTGAGTATGGATTGTAGTTTGTGTTGGGATGGTGTGATTGGTTGTGGGGTTCTGGGGATGGTTGTGTGCGCGCTTGCCCTTGTTGCTCTGCCCTGCTCTGGTTGTTCTCGGCTGATTCTGTCCTTGTCTCCCCTCCTAGCTCCTTTCGCTTTTTTGTCCTCTCCCTCAGCTGCTGTCGTTGTGTGTGTGTGTGTGTGTGTGTGTGTGTGTGTGTGTGTGTGTGTGTGTGTGTGTGTGTGTAAGCATATGAAAGCGTTAAGGTTCTATTTACTTCATTTCATTAGAGATTTGCCGGTACTTCTGGCCCGGGTCTTCTCCAGATGGTGACCCGGCGTTCTATTTACTATTTTCACTATGGTGTTTTTACACAAATACATACAAAACGTTTTTATAGGATTGTGCAGTGCAACTTAAAATACCTAGTAAGGGCTTTTGCACCTACAAAAAACATTAAGAAAGTGACATTATGAATGGGTGTAAAATGAGTATAGGTGCATACTACCTTCCCTTTAACCCAGCCTAATTTCTGTCTTCCCACACGTGGATACTCCCATCACACCTAACCTGATACCCCCTCTCCCACATGTGGGAACCCCATGCCCGCCTGCTTATTAATGTGGCAACCACTCTCACTCACCATCTGGGCTCTTCGTGCCCCCTCACAGTAGACCAGTCCACGCGAAACTTACGTCAAACACATCTAAGCTCTATATCACTGATTTGGCAACTTAGATGTAGATGAGAGAAACAAAGTGCTAAGTAATACCAGTGATGTGATCACCTCAAGTAGTATTAAAAACATGTCAGACAAGAGTGGTAATGGCTGGGTGTCAGCAGGACCTGCCAGGCCACTAGTGGTCACAACACCCACTCACTTTCTTATCTCAACACCATTCTCCAACTTCTAAATTACATGCACAACAAGCCACATCAGGATGGAAACCTTTACCTCAAGATTTCATCCCCATGTGGCCTGTTTGGTACTGTTAAGATTGTCTGTTTGCGATGTAACACAACCTAATAGTATGATTGTAATTACACACACACACAGCAGGGAGAGAGTGGGCCTAGCAGTGACTAGCGAAAAGCTGGGACCAAGAACTGTGAATCGACCCCTGCAACCACAAATAGGTGAGTACACAATTATCGTGGTTTTATATATATATATATATATATATATATATATATATATATATATATATATATATATATATATATATATATATGTCGTGCCGAATAGGCAGAACTTGCGATCTTGGCTTAAAAAGCAACGTTCATCTTGCCATATAGGACAAGTGAAAATTTGTGTATGCAATAATTTCTCCAAAATCATTCTGAACCTAACGAAAAAAAATATATTTCACTGTGTTTGTTTAGTATTAAATTATTGTAAACAAATCTAAATTATATTTAGTTAGGTTAGGCTAAAATAAATTGCGCTTATTATAATAAGGTTAGGTAAGTTTTCTAAGTTCCTTTTGGTGCAAAATTATAAATTTTTACATCAACATTAATGAAAAAAAATATATATCTTTAAACGTATAAAAGAAAATTTTAGAAAGGACTTGATTTTAAATGAGTTCTTGCTAATTGACCAGTTTTACATATTCGGCACGACATATTATATATATATATAATATATATATATATATATATATATATATATATATATATATATATATATATATATATATATATATATATATATATATATATTCCTCAAGGAATAAGAAAAATGTAAACTGCTGCCAGGATCTCAGTTGTAATTAAAAGTTAAATAAAAGGACAAATGCAACTAATGTGACATTTTACTGTGGCAACGTTTCGCTCTCCAGGAGCTTTATCAAGCCGTTACCAACATAATATTGGTAGAATTACTGACAATAACATAATTAAAAGTTACAGGTTGAGTGCTTGGAACTACTTACAGCTAAGATCCTGCCGGTAGTTTACCTTTTTCTTATATCTGGAGGATATTTTTTTAATTTAATTTTCTCGATGAAAAGAGTGTGTACTCGCCTAATTGTAGTTGCAGGAGTCGAGTCATAG
This sequence comes from Cherax quadricarinatus, assembly GCF_026875155.1. NCBI lineage: Eukaryota > Metazoa > Arthropoda > Malacostraca > Decapoda > Parastacidae > Cherax > Cherax quadricarinatus. The sequence continues at coordinate 17,854,274 of NC_069495.1, read as the reverse complement.
CTCCTGGACCCGCCTCTTCACTGGTCGCTGTGTGTGTGTGTGTGTGTGTGTGTGTGTGTGTGTGTGTGTACTCACCTAGTTGAGGTTGCAGGGGTCGAGTCCTAGCTCCTGGCCCAGCCTCTTCACTGGTCGCTACTAGGTCACTCTCCCTGAACCGTGAGCTTTATCATACCTCTGCTTAAAGCTATGTATGGATCCTGCCTCCACTACATCGCTTCCCAAACTATTCCACTTCCTGACTACTCTGTGGCTGAAGAAGTACTTCCTAACATCCCTGTGATTCAGCTGTGTCTTCAACTTCCAACTGTGTCCCCTTGTTACTGTGTCCCATCTCTGGAACATCCTATCTTTGTCCACTTTGTCAATTCCTCTCAGTATTTTGTATGCCGTTATCATGTCCCCCCTGTCTCTCCTGTCCTCCAGTGTCGTCAGGTTGATTTCCCTTAACCTCTCCTCGTAGGACATACCCCTTAGCTCTGGGACTGGTCTTGTTGCAAACCTTTGCACTTTCTCTAGTTTCTTTACGTGCTTGGCTAGGTGTGGGTTCCAAACTGGTGCCGCATACTCCAATATGGGCCTAATGTGTGTGTGTGTTCACCTACTTGTGATTGCAGGGGTCGATTCACAGCTCCTAGCCCCGCCTCTTCACTGGCCGCTACTGGGTCACTCTTCCTGCTACATGAGCTTTACCATACCTCTTCTTAAAGCTATGTATGGATCCTGCCTCCACCAGATCGCTTCCCAAACTATTCCACTTCCTGATTATTATGTGACTGAAGAAATATTTCATAACATCCCTGTGATTCATCTGAGTCTTCAACTTCCAACTGTGACCCTTGTTGCTGTGTACCATCTCTGGAACATTCTGTCTCTATCCACCTTGTCGATTCCCCTCAGTATTTTATATGTCGTTATCATATCCCAAATATCTCTTCTGTCCTCCAGTATCGTCAGGTCGATTTCCCTTAACGTCTCCTCGTAGGACATGCCCCTTAGCTCTGGGACTTCTTGTTGCAAACCTTCGCACTTTCTCTAGTTTCCTAATGTGCTTGGCTAGATGTGGGTTCCAAAACGGTGATGCATATTCCAATATGGGCCTAACGTACACAGTGTACAGGGTCCTGAACGATTCCTTAATGAGATGTCGGAATGCTGTTCTGAGATTTGCTAGGCGCCCATATGCTGCTACAGTTATTTGGTTGATGTGTGCCTCAGGAGATGTGCCTGGTGTTATACTCACCCCAAGAGCTTTTTCGTTGAGTGAGGTTTGTAACCCCTGCCCCCCCTGTACTCTGTCTGCGGTCTTCTTTGCCTTTCCCCAATCTTCATGACTTTGCACTTGGTGGGGTTGAACTCCAAGAGTCAGTTGCTGGACCAGGCCCACAGCCTGTCCACATCTCTCTCTAGTTCTGCCTGGTCCTCGTCCGACTGGATTCTTCTCAACTTTACATCATCTGCAAACAAGGACACTTCGGATTCTATTCCTTCCGTGATGTCGTTCACAAATACCAGAAACAGCACCGGTTCTAGGACTGACCCCTGTGGAACCCCACTCGTCACAGGCGCCCACTCTGACACCTCACCACGTACGTGTGTACGTGTACACGTGTCTGTGTGTGGTGTGTGGGTGTGTGTGTGTGTGTGTGTGTGTGTGTGTGTGTGTGTGTGTGTGTGTGTGTGTGTGTGTGTGTGTGTGTGTGTGTGTGTGTCCGTGTCCCCGTCCGTCTGTTTGTGTCTGCCTGGGGTGGAACGTCATTACCAAAAACTATTCAATCTTTTCAACAACCAGTTTCCTTTACAAATATTAACCCGTTAATTACAGGTGCCAGAAAAAAAAATCAATTTCTGGTAGGGTCAGGGAAGGAACATAAAAAGAACATAGGAAAGAATGAACACTGCAGCAGGCCTACTGGCCCATGCGAGGGAGGTCCAAGTTATCTACCTGGTTAAGCCACTGACCGAACCCAGTCAGGTCAGGTCACACCACTCACACCCACTCATGTATTTATCTAACCTATTTTTAAAACTACACAACGTTTTAGCTTCTATGACGGTACTCGGGAGTCTGTTCCACTCATCCACAACTCTATTACCAAACCAGTGCTTTCCTATATCCTTCCTGAATCTAAATTTTTATAACTTGAAACCATTGCTGTGAGTCCTGTCTTGGCTGGAAATTTTTAGCACATCATTTACATTCCCTTTATTCCTGTTTTCCATTTATACACCTCAATCATATCCCCCCCTAATTTTACGCCTTTCTATAGAGTGCAGATTCAGGGCCTCAGTCTATCCTCATAGGGAAGATTTCTGATACATGGGATCAACTTTGTCATCCTCCTTTGTATGTTTTCCAGAGCTTTTATATCCATTCTGTAATACGGTGACCAGAACTGTGCAGCATAGTCTAAATGAGGCCTAACTAGATATATAGAGTTGAAGAACAACCTGAGGACTTCTATTATTTATACTTCTTGACATGAAGCCAAGAATTCTGTTAGCTTTATTGCGAACACTTATGCACTGTCTTTGTTTTAAAATTCATGTTAACCAGAATTCCTAAATCTTTTTCGCGATCAGTAATACTAAGATCTATATTTAGTTTATATGTGGCATGGTTATCTGCATGTCTAACACTCGGAACTTTGCATCTGTCTATGTTGAACTTCATCTACCATGACTCACGAAATCGTAATGACACGATTGCAAACAAACCATACCACGGGCGGGATTTGAACCCGCGGGTTCAAATCCCGCCCGTGGTATGGTTTTTTTTTATCTACCACTTCTCCGACCACTGCATCAATCTATTCAAAACTTCTTGGAGTGTTCTAATGTCCCTGTCAGAATGAATTCGTCGGCCTATTTTGGCGTCATCGGCAGACTTGCTTATATCGTTTATGTAGACTGAACAACAAGGGGCCCAACACCGACCACTGTGGAACACCACTCGTGACATGCCCCCACTCTGATTTCTCCTCATTTGCACACACTACTGCCTATCAGTCAACCACGCCTTTCTCCAGGAAAACATGTCTCCTCCTATTCTGAGTGCCTTAATTTTCCTCAATAGTCTCTCATGTGGAATTCTATCGAAAGCCTTACTGAAGTCCATATACACAATATCATATTCATTACCATGATCTACCTCCTCAAATACCTTAGTGAAAAAAATCAGTAAATTTGTAAGGCAGGAACGTCCCTTTGTAAAACCATGTTGAGATTAATTAATCACTTTATGCCTTTCAAGATGGTTACAGATTGGCTCTGCAATTATTGATTCCATAAATTTTCCCACTATGGAGGTTAGGCTTATTGGTCTATAGATCGAAGCTAAGACCTGTCACCTGCTTTGAAAACATTATCACATTTGCCATTTTCCACTTATCTGGCATTATGCTAGTTTGTAATATGTTGAAAAGATTAGTGAAAGGTTTGCTAAGTTCCTCTTTACATTACTTTAGAACCCTTGCATACAGTTCATCAGAGCCAGTGAATTTGTTAGGTTTTAATTTATCTACTTGTCTAAGGACCATGTCACGTGTGACCCTAATCGTGCATAGTTTATTTCCATCCCATTCTACATAATTTATTATTTCTGGAATATCACTAGTATCTTCCTGTGTAGAAACTGAGATGAAGTAAATGTTAAAAATTCTACACATTTCCTTATCACTGTTGGTGAGTTGACCTGAATAACAATTAATCTTACTTCTATATACCTGAAAGTATCCTTTTGGGTTAGTCTTCGATTCCCTTACAACTTTAACCTCATAATCTCTTTTTACTTTTATTTCATTTTATATTTCTCTAACTGAATATATTGATTTCTTAACTGCCCCTCTCCTCTTTGGATTCGCCTATACATGCCACTCTTTTAGCCGATGAGATGTTTTAATCTATTGTTTATTCATTTAGGATCATTTTTGTTTGATCTAATTTCCTTATTCAGAATATAAGTTGTCTGAGCAGCTACAACTATGCGCTGGAAAATGTCATATCAGCAACCATCACCCCCTACCTGACCCATAGTCAGGTCATTCCAGTTCAATCCACCCAGGTAATCAGCCAAGTAGTTATTAGGGTAATTCCATGATATATTAAAACAAGGGTGATTTATGATCACTTTCCCGAAGCTCATCAACCTCAAGATTCTTAGTTAGTGATTCTGGTGGCAAGAACCAAGTCAAGCAGGTTATTTCCTCTAGTTGGTTCTGTCACAAAGTGTTTTAAAAAAACAATCCTGAATCTTATCACGAAAGTAGCTTGACTCTAAATTTCCTGTCAAACTGTTCCAGTCAATTTGTCTAAAGTTAAAATCTCCCATCAGCACAACATTTTCGTATGTAGATGCCTTACAAATTTCGTCCCATAGAAGCTTACTGCACTCTATATATCAAGGTTTGGGGGCCTGTAAATCATACCCAAAATTAGTTTTTCAAGACCCTCGAGAAGCTGTATCCATATATTCAGTGGTCGACGCTTCTAATTTTATATATTGTCTAGCAACAATTTAAATGATCTCTGACATCGCCACTCCACCGCCCTTCCTGTTAACCCTATCAGTGTGAAATAATTTATAGCCTTGAATGTGGCATCCAGATGGTATTTCTCTTTCAGACTAAACCAGGTCTCCATTGTAGCATCATCATCCATGGTTCCAGCACTTGCAATTAATATTTTCTCATCTATCTTATTTCTTACACTCCTACTATTGGTATAGTAAACTTTAAGAGAGCTAGTCTCTTGCCACTCTCTACTGTCTCCCTTTGCTGACCAGCTCCATCGTCTTTATTTGTAACTTTGTGATAAATAATGTCTTTTAAACATATCCCTGAGGTATCCTGGTAATATCTGCTGTTTTCAACCGACGTGCTGCAACCTGTTTGTTTCCCATACACACCCATACCTCTATCTTCTATCTGTTTAAAATCCTAGACAGGTCAGCAATGGCCCTCTCGATCGAGTTGGCCGGATGAGGGGATAAAAGCTCTCTCTTCCTCAACAAAAATGTTCATGACCCCTCCTCCGACATCCTTAAATAAGGTATCGGCTTAGTTACAAGGTTAATTGTGGTGATGTGTAATAATGTTGGTAGAATTACCCACAATATATTAGGTAAAAGGACACAAGTGCAACTGGTGTGACATTTTGTGACGTTTTGCTCTCCAGGAGCGTACCGGCTTGACAAACGTCCTGAAGGGCAAAACGTTGTCACAGTAAAATGTCACATTAGTTGCACTTGCGTCCTTTTTACCTAACATGGTGTGGTGATGCTGACAAGCTGGACACGTATGGACTTATCAATCAAAACATTTACGTCAGGGGTTCCCAACCCGAAATGAGAGCGCTGAATTAAAAGCTTATTTTTTGAGTTCAATTTGTTCACCCGCAGTGCTGTATTTGGTTCAAATTTTGATTAAAAAATTAGAGATTTGACCTCATCTTCAAATGTGATATTACCTTTGTAGGGGTGCAACCATAATCCAACATTTCCTAGGGATGTGGGGTATAGAAAAGGCTGAGAACCCTTGATTTTATCACACTTGACCACGAGTGGGTATTTTTATAACGTTTCGCCAACCAGTGGCTTCCTCACTCCGATGAGGAGAAGAATGGTTGAAGATCAGGAGTGCGAGGTAATCAGTCCCTCAGCCTGGAGTCTATGTGATGACATCAACTCCAGGTTGAGGGAATGATTACCTCACACTCCTGATCTTCAATCATTCTTCTCTGTACTGGCTGGCAAAACGTTATAAAGATACCCAGGTGCTGCACAAGTGTCTAATTCATCATTCTGTTGGTTCACTGAACTGTTATCTAAATAAGTGACTTCGGTCCTTTAGGACTGAGGAAGCCATTCGTAACGATACAAAAATAAAAAGGCACAATACCGTGACTGGAACAATAAAAAGTAACTCGCACATAGGAGAATGAATCTTAAGATGATGTTTCGGTCCGAGTGGGGCCATTTACACAATTAGTTAATGGTCAAAGAGGAGCCAAAACGTCATGTTTCATTCTCCTATGTGTATCATTCTTAACGAAATATTAGCTCAATGAGTCTTGATCAGTCCATTCGTGCCTTTTACCTCAATCACTTCCATGTAGCAGTAATAAGACAGTTCTACCACAGTAATTATCTGTTAATATTGAGATGAGGAGTATGACCGGGAGAGTGAGCTTGGTGAGTAATGAGTTACAGAGGTATGTCAAGTGGACAAGTTGTGTCCGGTGTTAGCTGACACCTGGAGGTTCCGGGAGTCAACGCCCCCGCGGCCCGGTCCGTGACCAGGCCTCCCGACCTACACCCAGATGCCACACATCCGCTCCCTCGGCCATCCATCCATCTATTCACCTCTACTTGGAGGGTATTCTGGGGATCAACGCCCCCGTGGTTCGGTCCACGACCAGGCCTCCCGATGGATCAGGACCTGATCAACCAGGCTGTTACTGCTGGCCGCACGTAGTTCAAAGTATGAACCACAGCCCGGCTGATCTGGCATTTTGTCGGGAGAAATGGTAAAATTCCTCCCGACGAGATTTAATGCCTCAGCTAGGTCGTCTATGAGGTTGAGGGTGATACTGAACAAAAGAAAGGAGGAGCACTGCAGCAGGCCTACTGGCCCAAGCCAGGTCCATTTGAGAACTCACCTATTATTTTATTTTTAAAATACGTACACTCAATGAGGAAATAAAGAAACAAGATCAAAGATCAGATAAACTCAAACCACTCAACAGAACTTAAGTCAAATGTGAGACATCTGGGAGTGATAATGTCAGAAGATCTCACATTCAAGGAGCACAACATTAATGCAACTGCAAGAAACTGAACTCTTCTCCAGGCTGCCATAGTGAAGAGCTCTGTTCCACAAGGCACAGTACTCGCCCCCCTCTTATTCCTTATCCTCATATCAGACATAAACAGAGATATACACCACAGCACCGTATCATCCTTTGCGGATGATACTAGGATCTGCATGAGGCTGTCATCTGCTGAGGACGCGGTTAACCTCCAAGAAGATATAAACAAAGTTTTCCAGTGGGCAACGGTAAACAATATGATGTTCAATGAGGACAAATTCCAACTACCCGTTATGGAAAACTGGAGGAGATAATAACTAGAACAGAGTATACTACTGACTCCGGCCATAAAATAGAGCGGAAAAAATAATGTAAGGGACCTGGGAAAGTAGTAATGTCCTGAGGATCTCACTTTCAAGGATCACAACAGTGCCACGATCGCACGTGCAAAGAAAATGATAGGATGGATAATGAGAACTTTCAAAACGAGAGAGGGCCAAGCCCATGATGATCCTTTTTCAAATCACTTTTTCTCTCTAGGCTGGAATACTGCTGTACATTAAAACATCTCCATACAAAGCAGGTGAAATGCAGATCTAGAGAGTGTTACAGAGATCCTTTACTGCACGTAAAGTTCTGTCAAGCCCCTTAACTACTGGGAACGCTTGGAAGCACTTGACTTGTACTCGTTGGAACGCAGGAGGGAGAGTATATCATAATCTACACTTGGAAAAAACTTGGAAGGAATGGTCCCAAATCTGCACACAGAAATCACTCCCTACGAAAGTAAAAGACTGGGCAGGCGATGCAAAATGCCGCCAATAAAAGTAGGGGCGCCATTGGTACACTAAGAGAAAACACCATAAGTGTCCGGGGCCCAAAACTGTTCAACAGCCTCCCATCAAGCATTAGGGGAATTGCCAATAAACCCCTGGCTGCCTTCAAGAGAGAGCTGGACAGATACCTAAAGTCAGTGCCGGATCAGCCGGGCTGTGGCTCGTACGTCGGACTGCATGCCGCCAGCAGTAACAGCCTAGTTGATCAGGCCCTGATCCATCGGGAGGCCTGGTCGTGGACCGGGCCGCGGGGGCGTTGATCCCCGGAATAACCTCCAGGTAACCTCCAGGCTGAGGGACTGACCACCTCAAATACTTTTTTCCAAGTTTGATGGACTGATTACATCATCTACACCTGCTGCCTCTGTATCTGACTGAAGCAGCCTACCGTGTAGGCGAAACATTTCATCAATAAAGATACCCAACTGGTGCACATGTCTTAATCTTCAACTTGATGGTATTTTATACAGTTTCCAAAATAAAAATTGTCTTGGATAAACACCTGACTGAGTTCTCTCTCGAGTTCTACTTGACAAAACCAAGTGTTGCCTTGTCATAGTATTGTATGCGACTCTCGCCCCTCCATCGTATTATAAAAAAGCGGAGTCAAAAACTTCATCGCTCACCCCCCCCTCCCCCTCTCTTGTTGGAGGCAATTTCTCCATAATACCTCAAATGAAAAGCAGTGGAGCGAGTAGTACAAAGGGAGAACTCAATAAGTGTTATGGGACAAAGACTCTTCAACACGCTTTTCATTCACAAGGAGGATCAACAAGAAAACCCTCGCCGTCTTCCAGGAGGTACTTGATAGATTCCTCAAAGCAGTTCCTGATAAATCAGGCTGTGGACTGTGAGTGGCGGGCAATAACAGTTTGATCGATCATGCCAGCAACCTGGAGGTAGAGGCAAAACAAAATCACAAATAAATGAGTCAAGATTGCATTACGGGTAGATTCCTTCTAACAGCCTTGAAGTGCCTAAGAACTAACGAGTTAACAAGAACATTTACTCTCAGAGAACAAGTCAATTAGATGATACATAACTACCAGTCAGTGCATCTACATAGATCCAAAAGTCTTACTGAAATCCAAATAAACAATACCGCACTGAATTTGAAAAGTACCTGCCTATATGGGCCAGCAGGCCTGCTGCATTGTTCCTTCATTTTTATGTTATGAAAGAAGAGCCACTTGCCTATGATACATTCAACCAAGTCCACTGCCTCCTGGTTACGATAGTTTCAAATCCTAGCCAGGTTATCAGACAAGGCAGCAACTCTCCTCGGCTACCTTACATCAATCTCCAGCTTCGCCACTGATACAAATCTAACAAAGTGTAAGGTTTATCAACTCTGATGAATAAGGTACATGTGCAACACTTCTTCCACTCTTTACCTGGAGAGAGTTCCGGGGGTCAACGCCCCCGCGACCCGGTCTGTGACCAGGCCTCCTGGTGGATCAGAGCCTGATCAACCAGGCTGTTACTGCTGGCTGCATGCAATCCAATGTACGAGCTACAGCCCGGTTGGTCAGGTACCGACTTTAGGTGCTTGTCCAGTGCCAGCTTGAAGACTGCCAGGGGTCTGTTGGTAATCCCCCTTATGTATGCTGGGAGGCAGTTGAACAGTCTCGGGCCCCTGACACTTATTGTATGGTCTCTTAACGTGCTAGTGACACACCTGCTTTTCACTGGGGGGATGTTGCATCGTCTGCCAAGTCTTTGCTTTCGTTGTGAGTGATTTTCGTGTGCAAGTTCGGTACTAATCCCTCTAGGATTTTCCAGGTGTATATAATCATGTATCTCTCCCGCCTGCGTTCCAGGGAGTACAGGTTCAGGAACTTCAAGCGCTCCCAGTAATTGAGGTGTTTTATGTCTGTCTCTGTATTAGACTGATAAAACCTACTGGGCGGGCGAAATGTCGTCAATGAAGATACCCAGGTGTTACATACTTGTCATTCATCAACTTGTGGGTATTATATACCATTAACATAATTTATCAGACTTCTTTTTCTCACACCATAAATTTAAGTGAACTACATCATTAATGTAAAAAAAGTATATAATTAATTCATCCATAATAACGTTATCAAATATTCTGACTTAATATCCAAATTTCCTGTCGTAAACAACTCATTACAACTAACATGATAAACCAAAAGAGCGTTGGGAAATGGACATACACTGGGAAATCACCTTAGTCCCCATTTTAAGAGATTAAAGTATTCCTGACTGGTAGTATACAGCCTTCCTGACCCCCCATGTAGTTTATGGGCTGTAAACCTAACCAAACAAGCAGCCCCTTCCCTGTCCGGATGTCGTCTCTGCCCCAACCTTTAATGGAATACTTGACGATATCCTCATTGCCCAAGTGCACTCAGCTCTGACACATTTTAACACTGTATGTATGTATCTACTCCACCCTGTGTGATGGAGTATGACAGGGAAATAGCTAGCTTTTGTTCCCAATGTGTAACTTTCACGTGGAATACAACAGCAACACAATGCTGATGTATCCAATTTTGCTAAACAAAACAAAACAAAAAAAAAAAAACTAACAACTCTCACAGTGTAAACCCCTGGCTACCACCATCACTTCTATTCCCTTATACCCAGCCAACCCTAACTCAGGCCCTCACCACTTCCCCTTGTTACCCATACCCCGCCCACTACCACCACCTCCTGTCCAGCCCACCGCCCTCAACAAAGTGCGGGCAGCTATTCCTGGAGTGGACCGTCATCTGTGGTGAGGCATAGCTGAAGCTCCACCCATGTGTGCTCAGTTTAATTGCTGGACTCTGTATTTAAACCAGGGTGATGTGTTGTCGTATATGCTGCTGTTCATCGTCTAGATAACTGGCCGGTGATAAAAAGATATCACATGAGAGAGGATTGATTTAATTTGATAGCTATATGAGCCGGAATTGTCCTGATGGTGAGAAGCACAGCGCCAACACTCTGAAAGAGGGATGAGGATGTCACACGATCATTTGAAAAGTGATGTTGACGCATCTCTGTGAACAGCTATTGAAGAATTAGACACAAAATCAACATCTGCGTATCTTTATTGAAGACGTTTCGCCAGCCAGTGGCTTTATCAATATAAATTTAACGACATAATGAGAAGTCAGAAGAGGTACAGAATGATGAAGTAATCAGTCCCTCAGCCTTGAAGCTGGTGAAGAGTCTGGAGCCTGTGCTTCAGACTTGCCAAACAGTCGGTATTGTTTACCATTTTGATAATCACAACGGTACTCTTTAACGACTTCAAGGCTGAGGGATTATCTCATCTTTTTTTATATAGTTCTTCTGACTTTCCCATTATGTCCTTGAATTTATATTGGTAAAACCATTGGATAGCGAAACGTTTACAATAAACATACCCAGATGTTGCACATGTGTCTAATTCATCTTGTCGGTACTGTATACCATACATGTACAAAATAACTATTGAATGAATGACGGCTAATGTTTTGTTTCTTGAGTCACCCTATGTCAAAATGTTCAACACATTATAGCAAAAACTTAACTGGCTAAGCTTAGACACCAAGCTGCCAGCCGTGCTGTACAGTATATAAGCTTATATAGCCTAAATTATCCCAACCTAACTTATAATTAACATACCGAATAAGTATAGGTTGATATATTTCAAGTTCAGGGACTGGGCCAAGAGCATTGTTTGTTGTGATATTTGCAATATGTAATTTACAGTTGGCGAAGTTATGATAACTAACTAGAATTATGAGTAACATGTCGTACTGGGTATAATACTGATTGGTGTACATTTACAGCATCAAAATTCTTGCGTTTGTTCATATTTAAACACAAAATGACAAAGTGCAAGTATAGTTTAGCTAATAAACTTCACATTTCCATCACCTGCTAGTGTAAACTATGAAACGAAATTAATTAGAAAACTGGTATACAATACCAACAAGTAGACGAGTTGTGATGAATGGTTTGAAAAACCGACAAGTTAAGATTGAGACACTTATGCAGCATATGGGAATCTTTATTTAGGAAACGTTTCGCCACACAGTGGCTTCATCAGTCCAATACAAAGAGGAAGGCGTAAGGAGAGGAGGAGTATGAGGTAATCAGTCCCTCAGCCTGGAGTCGATGTGTTCAGTCCATCAGTCTTGTAGAATGTACAGCATAGGGCCGTAGACGTGGCTTATATACTGTAGTGAGGTGAGGTGAAGCAGGCTGCATAAGTGTCTCATCAAGTAGATGAGTTAAAAGCAAAGGCTGTATCTGAGCGGTGGACATGTACTTTAAGGAAACAACTAGATTCCTACACAGCTTTAAACTTGATGGAAGGAGCAAGACTGTTAAGGGCACCGCTATGTAGATGACATCTTTGCTCTTTGGCCTCATGACTCTAGTCTCTTCCAATTATTTCTCGATGCCCTTAACAATTTTGTTCCTTCCATCTAGTTTAAAACTGAATGGGAATCTAAATCTTTGCTTCCTTTCCATGATGTACATGTCCACCGCTACGCACAGTAGCATGTACATTCACTACTTTTCTTATCATTCTTCCTCTGTCAAGAAAAGTACTCTTATTTCCCTCTTTCTCCGTGATATTCGCATTTGTAACGCTCAGTTCCTTGACTCGAAATTTCTACTCTTCGTAATTCATTCTCTCGTCTTGGCTACCCTTCCCGTTTCATAACTATGCCTTCTCACGTGCTAAACTCTCTATTCCTGTGAAATTTCCTGTTCTCTGCCTTCCCTATTTTTTCTAGTCTTTCTAATCTCAACTCTCTCTCCGTTCCTTAGACATCAAACTCACTTCCGCCAGACTAAAACCCTTGGCAGTAATCTAGTTCATACCTCTCCTCCCGCTATAGATGCTCCTGGCGTCTACTCTACTCCTTGTTCCTCTTGTCCTCTTCAGTACTTTAGAAATATTTGCCGTTCTCTTTCTGACAGACTCAGGGAGCACAAAAATAGTGTTAGCCTTGCCGACACCAATAACGCTGTGATAAATGGTTTTGAAAACCGACAAGTTGAAGATTGAGACACTTATGCAACATATGGGAATCTTTATTTAGGAAACGTTTCACGGCACAGTAGCTTCACCAGTCCAGTACAAAGCAGGAAGGTGAAGGTGAAGCCGCTGTGTGGCGAAACGTTTCTTGAATAAAGATTCCCATATGTTGCATGTCTCAAGCTTCACCAATAATAATTTTTCTGTCATCTTACAGATCACTGGTCTTCTGCTAAAACTATCTACCCAACTTCCACAGTCTGTCTAGTTGAATCCTCCCTTATATACAACTTTCCCTATATGAATCTCAGTCGTGACTTAGTCTCTGTACAAGAATGGTACACAATACCGACAAGATGAAATTGAGACACATGTGCAACATCTGGGTATCTTTATTGTAGACGTTTCGCCATCCAGTGGCTTTATCAATACAAATTCCAGGACATAACTTGAAGACAAGAGAACTATGTACAGAAGATGAGGTATTCAGTCGTGACTGTCTCTGTACATGCCTTCCTTTCCCACTACATTGTCATCAGCTCCAAACTACACAACACACATGATTTAACCAGTTTCTCCGTTCTCCTTCTCTCTTTACCTCTTCTTTCCTATTTTTCATTTTTCTTTTGCGTTTCCTTTCTTCTGCCTTGGGTGTTCTGTCCTTCACTTCCCCCGTGTTTTAGGGCTCACCCCTTGTAGCAACAAGAGTCCTTCACCAGCAACAAGAGTCCTTCACCAGCAACAAGAGTCCCTCACCAGCAACAAGAGTCCCTCACCAACAACAAGAGTCCCTCACCAACAACAAGAGTCCCACACCAACAACAAGAGTCCCTCACCAACAACAAGAGTCCTCACCAACAACAAGATCCCTCACCAACAATCAAGGTCCCTCACCAGCAACATAGTCCTTCCCGACAACAAGTCCCTCACCACAACAAGAGTCCCTCAACACAACAAGATCTACACCAGCAACAGATCCCTTCACATGCTATTACAAGAGTCTCTTCCATTCAACATTGTTCCCTTCCTCGACAAAAGTTCCTCACCAACATCAAGAGTCTCACCTCAGTCCCTCACCAACAGGTTCTCACTCAACACAGAGTCCCTCACCAACATCAAGAGTCCCTCACCACACATAAGAGTCCCTCACCAACATCAAGAGTCCCTCACCAACAACAAGAGTCCCTCACCAACATCAAGTTCCTCACCAACATCAAGAGTCCCTCACCAACATCAAGAGTCCCTCACCAACATCAGTCCCTCACCATCAAGTCCCTCACCAACATCAAGAGTCCCTCACCAACAACAAGAGTCCCTCACCAACATCAAGAGTCCCTCACCAACATCAAGAGTCCCTCATCACAATAAGAGTCCCTCACCAACATCAGAGTCCCTCACCATCAAGTTCCTCACCAACATCAAGTCCCTCACCAACATCAAGAGTTCCTCACCAACATCAAGTCCCTCATCAGCAATAAGAGTCCCTCACCAACATCAAGAGTCCCTCACCAACATCAAGTTCCTCACCAACATCAAGAGTCCCTCACCAACAACAAGAGTCCCTCACCAACATCAAGTTCCTCACCAACATCAAGAGTCCCTCACCAACATCAAGTCCCTCACCAACAACAAGTCCCTCACCAACATCAAGAGTCCCTCACCAACATCAAGAGTCCCTCACCACACAAGAGTCCTCACCAACATCAAGAGTCCCTCACCAACAAGAGTCCCTCACCAACATCAAGTCCCTCACCAACATCAAGAGTTCCTCACCAACATCAAGTCCCTCACCAACATCAAGAGTCCCTCACCAACATCAATAGTCCCTCACCAACATCAAGAGTCCCTCACCAACATCAAGTTCCTCACCAACATCAAGAGTCCCTCACCAACAAGAGTCCCTCACCAACATCAAGAGTCCATCACCAACAAGAGTCCCTCACCAACATCAAGTCCCTCACCAACATCAAGAGTTCCTCACCAACATCAAGTCCCTCACTATCAAGTTCCTCACCAACATCAAGAGTCCCTCACCAACATCAAGAGTCTTTCACCAACATCAAGAGTTCCTCACCAACATCAAGTCCCTCACTATCAAGTTCCTCACCAACATCAAGAGTCCCTCACCAACATCAAGAGTCCCTCACCATCAAGTTCCTCACCAACATCAAGAGTCCCTCATCAGCAACAAGAGTCCCTCACCAACAACAAGAGTCCCTCACCAACAACAAGAGTCCCTCACCATCATCAAGAGTCCCTCACCAACATCAAGAGTCCCTCACCAACATCAAGAGTCCCTCACCAACATCAAGAGTCCCTCACCAACATCAAGAGTCCCTCACCATCATCAAGAGTCCCTCACCAACATCAAGAGTCCCTCACCAACATCAAGAGTCCCTCACCAACATCAAGAGTGGAAGATAGTTTGAACATTACTAATAAAATTAAACACAAGAGACACAAGGTAAAAACTTCAAGATCTATTATGATAAACAAGACACAAAATAAACCAGCTGTATTTTAGCGCTACAGCTCATAATACAAGAATACAACGTGATCCTTTATTTTATTAATAAGATGGTCACTTAACACCGCTCCGCCAGCAGCTGTATATAATTGTTGGTACCCAGTACCAGTATGATGGTGGTTGTTTGCTGGTACCCAGTACCAGTATGATGGTTGTTTGCTGGTACCCAGTACCAGTATGATGGTTGTTTGCTGGTACCCAGTACCAGTATGATAGTGGTTGTTTGCTGGTACCCAGTACCAGTATGATAGTGGTTGTTTGCTGGTACCCAGTACCAGTATGATAGTGGTTGTTTGCTGGTACCCAGTACCAGTATGATAGTGGTTGTTTGCTGGTACCCAGTACCAGCATGATGATGGTTTGCTGGTACCCAGTACCAGTATGATAGTGGTTGTTTGTTGGTACCCAGTACCAGTATGATAGTGGTTGTTTGCTGGTACCCAGTACCAGTATGATAGTGGTTGTTTGCTGGTACCCAGTACCAGTATGATGGTTTGCTGGTACCCAGTACCAGTATGATGGTTTGCTGGTACCCAGTACCAGTATGATGGTTTTCTGGTACCCAGTACCAGTATGATGGTTTGCTGGTACCCAGTACCAGTATGATGGTTTGCTGGTACCCAGTACCAGTATGATAATGGTTTCCTGATACCCAGTACCAGTATGGTTGTTTGCTATTACCCATTACCAGTATGATGATTGTTTGCTGGTACCCAGTACCAGTATGATAGTTTGCTGGTACCCAGTACCAGTATGATGGTTGTTTGCTGGTACCCAGTACCAGTATGATAGTGGTTGTTTGCTGGTACCCAGTACCAGTATGATGGTTTGTTGGTACCCAGTACCATATGATAGTGGTTGTTTGCTGGTATCCAGTACCAGTATGATGGTGGTTTATCGGTACCCAGTACCAGTATGATAGTGGTTGTTTGCTGGTACCCAGTACCAGTATGATGATGGTTTGCTGGTACCCAGTACCACTATGATAGTGGTTGTTTGCTGGTACCCAGTACCACTATGATAGTGGTTGTTTGCTGGTACCCAGTACCAGTATGATAGTGGTTATTTGCTGGTACCCAGTACCACTATGATAGTGGTTGTTTGCTGGTACCCAGTACCAGTATGATAGTGGTTGTTTGCTGGTACCCAGTACCAGTATGATAATGGTTGCTTGCTGGTACCCATTACCAGTATGATAGTGGTTGTTTGCTGGCACCCAGTACCATTATGATAATGGTTGTTTGCTGGTACCCAGTACCAGTGGGATAGTGGTTTGATGGTACCCAGTACCAGTGGGATAGTGGTTTGATGGTACCCAGTACCAGTATAATAGTGGTCGTCTGCTGGTACCCAGTACCAGTATGACAGTGGCTGTTTGCTGGTACCCAGTACCAGCATTAAAATGGTATAAAATACCGACAGATTGTTAGGTAAGACACATATGCAACAGTTAGGTATCTTTATTTCGAAACGTTTCGCCTACACAGTAGGCTTCTTCAGTCGAGTACAGAAAAGTTGATAGAAGCAGAAGATACTTGAAGACGATGTAATCAGTCCATCACCCTTAAAGTTTTGAGGTGGTCAGTCCCTCAGTCTGGAGAAGAGCATTGTTCCGTTGTCTGATGGACTGATTACATCGTCTTCAAGTATCTTCTGCTTCTATCAACTTTTCTGTACTCGACTGAAGAAGCCTACTGTGTAGGCGAAACGTTTCGAAATAAAGATACCTAACTGTTGCATATGTGTCTTACCTAACAACACACCCAGTACCAGTATGATAGTGGTCGTCTGCTGGTAACCAGTACCAATATGATAGTGGTTTGCTGGTACTCAGTACCAGTATGGCAGTGGCTGTTTCCTGGTACCCAGTACCAGTATGACAGTGGATGTTTGCTGGTACCCAGGACCAGTATGATAGTTGTTCCCTGGTACCCCGTACCAGTATGATAGTTGAGACACTCTGATCGCGGGTTCTATCCCCGCCTGTAATATGGTTTGTTTGCAATCGTGTCATGATAGTGGTTGTTTGTTGGTACCCAGTACCAGTATAATAGTGATAGTTTGCTGGTACCCAGTACCAGTATGATAGTGGTTGCTTGCTAGTACCCAGTACCAGTATGATAGTGGTTTGATGGTACCCAATACCAGTATGATAATGGTTGTTTGATGGTACCCAGTACCAGTATGATAATGGTTGTTTGATGGTACCCAGTACCAGTATGATAATGGTTGCTTGCTGGTACCCAGTACCAGTATGGTAGTGGTTGTTTGCTGGTACCCAGTACCAATATGATAGTGGTTTACTGGTACCCAGTACCAATATGATAGTGGTTTACTGGTACCCAGTACCAGTATGACAGTGGCTGTTTGCTGGTACCCAGTACCAGTATAATGGTCGTTTGCTGGTAACCAGTACCAGCATGATAATGGTCGTTTGCTGTAACCAGTACCAGTATGATAGTGGTTTGCTGGTACTCAGTACCAGTATGACAGTGGCTGTTTCCTGGTACCCAGTACCAGTATAATGGTCGTTTGCTGGTACCCAGTACCAGTATGACAGTGGATGTTTGCTGGTACCCAGGACCAGTATGATAGTGGTTGTTCCCTGGTACCCCGTACCAGTATGATAGTTTGAGACACTCTGATCGCGGGTTCTATCCCCGCCTGTGGTATGGTTTGTTTGCAATCGTGTCATTACGATTTCATGAGTCATGATAGTGGTTGTTTGTTGGTGCCCAGTACCAGTATGATAGTGGTTGCTTGCTGGTACCCAGTACCAATATGATAATGGTTGTTTGATGGTACCCAGTACCAGTATGATAATGGTTGTTTGATGGTACCCAGTACCAGTATGATAATGGTTGTTTGATGGTACCCAGTACCAGTATTATAATGGTTGCTTGCTGGTACCCAGTACCAGTATGATAGTGGTTGTTTGCTGGTACCCAATACCAGTATGATAGTGGTCATTCGCTGGTACCCACCAAAATATTTATTTTCTTATGCCAAATCTAAGGGAAAAACGTGCAGTATCGGATCCCTGCTTAGACGAGATGACACCTACACAGATGACAACAAGGCAATGAGTTACTGAAGGTCCAGTATGACTCGGTGTTTAGTGAGCCGCTAATCAGACTAAGTGTCGACAACATACATAAATGTTTTATGACCGAGACTCAAAAACTGGTCAATTCAAACATTTCTATTACACTAACACCACATGACTTCGAAAAAGCCATAAATGACATGACCATACACTCTGCCCCAGGCCCAGGCATTCTATGGAGATGGAGCATGGCTACAGGGGTCATCCCATAGTCACTTAAAACAGACATAGCCCCACTCCACAAAGGTGGCAGTAAAGAACAGCAAAGAATTACAAAATAATAGCGCTATCGTCCTATGTCATAAAAATCTTTGAAAGGGTTCTAAGAAGAAAGACAGCCACCAATCTAGACACCCATCAGTTACACAACCCAGGGCAACATAGGTTAAGAGCAGGTCGCTCCTGTCTCAACTACTGGATTACTATGACAAGGTCTTGGATGCTCTGGAAGACAAACAAAATGCAGATGTAGTATACACAGACTTTGCAAAAGCCTTCATTAAGTGTGGCCATAACGCACAAAATGCTTGTAAAAGGAATAACGAGAAAAACTGAGATAGATCTATAGCTTCCTAACAAACAGCACACAAAGAGTAATAGTAAACAGTAAAGTCTGAAGTGGCCACTGAAAAGCTCTACTCCACATGGCACAGTACTCGCTCCTATCCTGTTCCATATCCTCATATCTGATATAGACAGGGATGTAAGCCACAGCACTGTGTCCTTTGCTGATGACACCCGAGTCTGCATGACAGTGTCCTCCATCGAAAACACTGCAAGACTCCAAGCGGACATGAGCCAAATCTTTAACTGGGCCGCAGACAACAATATGAGGTTCAATGAAGAGAAATTTCAATCACTCCGATAAGAACAACTTGAGGAAATTAAAATTGTATCAGAGTATGAAAGAAATTCCAACCACACAGTAGAGCGAAAAACTAATGTGAAGGACCTGGGAGTGATAATGTCAGAGGATCTCATTTTCAGAGATCACAATGTAGCCACCATATCTGCTAGAAAAATGATGGGATGGATAACGAGAACCTTCAAAACTAAGGATTCAAAGCCCATGATTATTCTCTTCAAATCGCTTATTCACTCTAGGCTGGAATATTGCTGACCTGGAGAGTGTACAGAGAACCTCATGGCACACACAAGTACGATAAAACACTTAAATTACAGGGAACGGTTGAAGTTCCTTGACTTGTACTCCCTGGAACGCAGGCGGGAAAGATACATGATATTATGCTCCTGGAAAATCATAGAGGGATTAGTACCAAATTTACACACGAAAATCACTCCTTAAGTAAGCAAAAGACTCGGCAAGCGGTGCAACATCCTCCCAAGAAGGCGCTGGATAGACACCAACCAGGCTGTGGTTCATACGTCAGTTTACGTGCGACCAGCAGTAACAGTTTGATTGATCAGGCCCTGATCCACCGCGAGGCCTGGTCACAGACCCGGACGCGGGGGCACTGACCCCCAAACCCTCTCCAGGTATACCAGTATGATAGTATATAACAAAAAGGCACAATACCGTGACTGGAACGACACACAAACAACCCGCACATAAAAGACAGAAGCTTACGACGACGTTTCGGTCCGACTTGGACCATTGACAAAGTCACACTGTGACTTTGTCAATGGTCCAAGTCGGACCGAAACGTCGTCGTAAGCTTCTGTCTTTTATGTGCGGGTTGTTTGTGAGTATGATAGTGATTGTTTGCTAGTACCCAGCACCAGTATGATAGTGACTACTTAATCATTAATTAAGCAGGTCATTATTAAAGACCCACAACAGAGATATTTTCAGCAATCAACAAAGGCACATAAACGCAGGTACAGGAAGCAAATATTACTCCAGCGCCCAAGTTTAATTTTAAGTGTGAGGTGTGGGTGGGTGTGGTTGGACCTGATTAGCTTGTGCTACTAGGTCTGATGCCTTGCTCCTTCCTAAAGTGGAAGTGACCTGACTAGATGGGCCATTGGGCTATTTGGGGGGTGGGGGGTGAACATGGACCTGCGTCGCATGGGCCAGTAGGCCTGTTGCAGTGTTCCTTCTCTCTCATGTTCTTATAATAAAGTGAATGTCACATACAAGATTATAAAGTATCGCAAACTGAGAAACATATAGTGACAAAGTGACATTATTTATTAAAATCAATACACCAGGGGCGCCATTGGTACACTAAGAGAAAACACCATAAGTGTCCGGGGCCCAAGACTGTTCAACAGCCTCCCACCAAGCATAAGAGAGAATTACCAATAAACCCCTGGCTGCCTTCAAGAGAGAGCTGGACAGATACCTGAAGTCAGTGCCGGATCAGCCGGGCTGTGGTTCGTACGTTGGACTGCGTGCGGCCAGCAGTAGCAGCCTGGTCGTGGACCGGGCCGCGGGGGCGTTGATCCCCTGAATAACCTCCAGGTAGACTCCAGGTAAACCCACAAACGTCATACAGCGGCATTATATATTAGAAAACCAAGTGTATCTCCATATATCGTATCAAACAACTCAACACTTCATATAGAATTAATATTATTAAGCACCTTACCCTTGAAGTACCTTTGATGAGTTTCCAGTCTTCCTACTCTCTGAGCCCGGCCATGGGCAAGGCTCGTTTGGTGCTAGCCTGATCAACCAGGCTGTTGCTGCTGGTGGTCCACTACCCCACATATCCATCACAGCCTGGTTGATCTGGGATCTGGTGAAGATACTTGTCAAGTTCTCTCTTGAAGACTTCTACACTTGTTCCAGCAGTTTCTGATATCTTCCGGTAAGATGTTGAATAATCTGGAGCCACGGATGTTGATAAAGTGTTCTCCTATTGTACTCACCGCACCTATGCTTTTCACTGCGTTTACTTTGCACTTCCTCCCTTATATTTCACTCCAGTATGTTATGGCAGTGTGCAGATTTGGGACCAGGCCCTCGAGTCCTTGCGGGTTTATATTATCATGTATCTCTCTCTCCTAAGGCGTTCCCAGTAATTTAAACGCTTTACTGGCTCTATGCTGGCCGTAAATCTCTGTCTGCTCCATTATTATTATAATCAAAGGGGAAGCGCTAAACCCGGAGGATTATATAGCGCCTAGGGGGGATGTGGAAGGCATTCAGGTTTAATTTGGGGAACTGGAGCACAGATCCAATTCCCTAAATGAAGAGCCCCTCATCTATCTGTTCCAGCTCTGATATTTCTCCTGCCCGGGGCCGTCAACACTTGAGCATATTCCAAACGAGAGAGCATTAGCGATTTGAACAGTCACCATTGGCATAATTTCCCTTGTTTTAAAGGTTCTCGTTACCCACCCCGTCATCCTCCTGGGTGTCTTATATTCTTTGAAACAAAGATCACCTTGAAGAAATGAGACACTTGTGCAACACATGGGAATCTTTATTGAAGAAACGTTTCGCCACACAGTGGCTTCATCAGTCCAATACAAAGTTTTCAAAACCATTCATCACATCTGTCAGACACTGCAACATCATGGGATCTTGGTACAAAGACTTCAACGCTTGCCCAACCTTTGGACGACGACCTACTTACACTAGTGGCAGGTCCCACTGTGATCCCGCCTCCTCCTGCTTGGACTCACCTCACCGCAGTAAATAAGCCACCTCTCTGGCCCTGTGCTGCACTTCCTACAAGAGTGATGGACTGAACACATCGATTCCAGGTTGAGGGACTGATTACCTCAAAACTTCTACTCTCCTTACCCATTTCTACTTTGTATTGGACTGATGAAGTCAATGTGTGGCGAAACGTTTCTTCAATAAAGATTCCCATATGTTGCATAAGTGTCTCAATTCTTCAACTTGTCGGTTTTCAAAACCATTCATCACACACAAAGATCACCTGACATAATTATTCTTAAGTCTCTCGTTCTATTTGACGATCCTCTACAGTTTTGTATAGTGTTCCTTTTAAGTTCTTCAATCTTTCCATATCTGAGCACTGGAAATCTAGCTCTATAAATTCCTTAAGTAATCTAGGATTGCTTATTTGTAACAAGTTTTGTGACAATCAAATGAAGGGAATGACCTGATTGTCCTGGTTCTGACAAACGTGGTAAACAAGATCAGTTATCCTTCGGTAAAAAAGCGCTTGGTGAAAGTGAATCACAAACTGATTAGCTTTAATATTAGCTGGAAATATGATACCAAGGTTAATGGAGTTAAACTCCCAGTAACGACTGTGAGAGCCGAAACACGAACTAACTCAATAAAGAACTTTCCATCAACAATATGAAAGACTGTCAGTATTAGATTTATTAAAGTGTTGCCTGCACCAGCTGCTCGGCCAATATTTACTGCCAAGGTTTACATGGACTCGCTTCCGGAGGTCACCTCCAGTGCAGCACGGTCCCAGACCAGGCCTCCTGGTTGCTGGCCTGATACATCAGGCTGTTAGTGCATGCCGCCCGCACAACCTAGTTGATCAGGAAATGTTTTGAGTAATCTGTCAGGGTTCCCTCTTGCAGACAGATAGGACTTTATTAAAGGGTGTTGAAGAGTTGTGGTCCTCTAACACTAACTTTTTTCCTCAGTGTACTCATCTCTCCCCTGCTTTTCACTGGAGGTATCCTGCACCGTCTGCCAAGCCTCTAGTGTTCAGGTTTTGTGTGCAGGTTTGGGGCCAATCCCTCCAGTATCTTCCAGGTGTAGATTATAATGTATTTTTCTCGCCTATGTTCTAAGGAGCACAGTAGTAGGAACCTCAGGTGCTCCCAGTAGTTTGTATTAAAGTTCTAGTTATCTAACCCATCATTCTACGGAAGCACAAAACAGATCAAATGTGACCCAAAATACATGTAAACGTTATTATACAGAAATGTAGGTTAATACACGTTAAATTATCCAATCATAACATGAATAACAAATTATCCTCAATAAATAACCCTCGTCCGTTCACACACACACACACACACACACACACACACACACACACACACACACACACACACACACACACACACACACACACACACACACAACACGATTCTCAAACAAACAGATCTATTACAACGAAACACAGAGTATAATTAAAAAAAAAAACAAGAAACGGGTGGGGTTTGAACACATGGCGAGTGAGAAGCAAAACTGCAGGCCAATGCGTAAGTTACTGGACCAGCTGGCTACAATACGATTCACCCAACTAGATATATATCTACATAGCTGACCCAGTAGCTTTTGCACTGGCCAGGAGTTTTAAGACTCACTCACCATGGGTTAAAACCCCACGCGTTCCCTGGTTTGTTTTCAATCGTGTTATTATGATTTCATGAGTAGTTATTTAGAAAACAAGAACATTTGCTAATATCTTCAGTACATTATTACAAAGGTGCATCATACAGATCTAGAGCATCACCGGTATGATATAGCTGTTTATAAAATGGGATTTTCACCTAACTTCAAATTGCTGCCACATCAGCTAGACCTCAAAAGCGTGGTAATTACTGGAACCAATAGTAACAGATACACATATAACCCGCACATAAAAGCTTTGACGTTTTGATCCCACTTGGACCATTACTTGATGGTCCAAGTCGTACCGAAACGTTGTCACAAGTTTCTCTCCATGTGCGGGTTATTTGTGCACTGTCCCAGTCACGGTACTGTGCATTTTTATTCTTTACCAGATACAATTCAACGTCACCGTGAATATAATTCATCACCATCTCAACCTTGTTACACACGGGGTCGTTAAGCGTAACCAGTTTACTTATTTTTAAGTGTGTGAGGCGGTGGAGCGATAAAGACTTTTGACAGAGCAGTACACAGGAGACTGATGAAAAAAGTGACAACACATCTACTGAAAGATAAATAACTTTTGACGTAGCAGTACACAGGAGACTGATGAAAAAAGTGACAACACACCTACTGAAAGATAAATAACTTTTGACGTAGCAGTACACAGGAGACTGATGAAAAGTGACAACACACCTACTGAAAGATAAATAACTTTTGACGTAGCAGCACACAGGAGACTGATGAAAAAAGTGACAACACACGCTATTAACGTCTATAACTCCTATAACCTAATTCTATAAATTTGACGAAACCAATACACACTCAACACAGTGACAATACACACTACTAAAATATATATCTTATGAACGAGGTCTGGCTTATTGATAAGCATTAATCTGCATAACTGGGCAAAAATCAGAACGATGATTAATCACAAGAACAGAGACGTTAAGTTCGTTGATGACTCGAAAAAGAATTTTCAGGACAACAGGAAGCATTGGGTAGCATTGAAAATTGGGATGGGGAAATGTTTTTAGTGGGATGAATTGTAAAGGACCTGCCTAGTATGGGCCAACAGGCCTGCTGCAGTGTTCCTCCTTTCTTATGTTCTGATGAAGTTAGGAGTACGGGTCTCACAAACAGTACACATTAATACACATATTAATGCACTTCTCGTGAGACCTGTACCCAAATGGGAGGAGAATGATATCAGTTCTTAATGAAATTGAGACACATGTGCGACATCTGGGTATCTTTATTGTAGACGTTTCGCCATCCAGTGGCTTTATCAATACAAATTGGAATTTGTATTGATAAAGCCACTGGATGGCGAAACGTCTACAATAAAGATACCCAGATGTTGCACATGTGTCTCAATTTCATCTTGTCGGTATTGTATACCATTCTTGTACATATCAGTTCTTATAAAAATTCACAGCCACGAATGCGCTCGTGTTAGGAAGTGGAATGTCCATTGTACTAGCTGGGCACCTAACGTTTGTAGCATGGTGGTGTAGTGAACTAAGGTGTCGGGAAGTTAGCCAGGCTCCCAGGAGGCTGGCTAAATGTCCCGGGTTCGATCCCCAGCTGGTCGCAGAATTTGCTTAAAACCAATTCGTTCTGCGACTATCTGGTGATCGAACTCACGATATTTAACCAGCCTCCCGGGATGCTACGTAAATTTCTCGACGCCCTTGTCCACTAGGCCACCATGCTACACACATCAGGGACCCAGTGAGTACACTGGGTCTGCCACTCCTGATGCAAGCATATTTGTGGCCAGGGATACTACATTCTTCTCTTGTTTAGAATACCTGTCTCACGAGCAATTTACATATTAATGTATCCACAGAACACAGTGGTTTTAAGCAAATAACAATGCTATCACTAGCCGGGGATCGAACCCGCGATATTTAACCAGCCTCCCGGGACGCTAGATAAATTGTACTCGCCTAATTGTGGTTATACCTTTGATATACCTTTGAAGAGTCTCGAGACTCTCTACTCTGAGCCCAGCCATGGGCGAGGCTCGTCTGGTGCTTACCTGGTAAATCAGACTGTTGCTGCTGGAAGCCCGCTGCCCCACATATCCATCACAGTCTGGTTGATATGGCACCTGGTGAAGATACTTGTCCAGTTTCCTCTTGAAGGCTTCTATACTTGTTCCACCCGTGTTTCTGATATCTTCTGGTAAGATGTTGAATAGTCTGGGACCCCGGATGTTGATACAGTGTTCTCTTATTGTCCCCACCGCACCCCTGCTCCTCACTGGGTTTATTTTACACTTCCTCCCATATCTCTCACTCCAGTATGTTGTTATGGCAGTGTGTAGATTTGGGACCAGGCCCTCGAGTATTTTCCCGGTATATATTATCATGTACATTCTCTCTCTCTCCTCCGCTCCGCAGGGGTCGAGTCACAGCTCCTGGCCCCGCCTGATAGGTCCACTACCTGCTCCATGAACTTTATAGTACCTCTTCTTAAAGCTATGTATGGTGCCTGCCTCCACTACTTCACTTTCCAGACTATTCCACTTCCTGACGACTATATGAAAATACTTCCTAACATCCCTGTGTTAGTTGCCATTTGGTCCTAGGCACATGTCGATTAGACACTAGGCCTGTTGTATGTGTGTGTGTGTGTGTGTGTGTGTGTGTGTGTGTGTGTGTGTGTGTGTGTGTGTACTCACCTAATTGTGGTGGCAGGGGTCGAGACTCGGCTCCTGGCCCCGCCTCTTCACTGATCGCTACTAGGTCCTCTCCCTCTCTGCTTCCTGATCTTTGTCATACCTAGTCTTAAAGCTATGTATGGTTCCTGCCTCCACTACATCACTTGCTAGGCTATTCCACTTCATGACTCTATGACTGAAGAAATACTTCTTAACATCCCTGTGACTAGTCTGAGTCTTCAGCTTCCAATTGTGACCCCTTGTTTCTGTGTCCCCTCTTGGGAATATCCTGTCTCATGTCTTCCCTGATCCTCCCGTCCTCCAGTGTCGTCAGTCCGATTTCCCTCAACATTTCTGCATAGGACATTCCTCTTAGCTCTGGTACTAGCCTTGTTGCAAACCTTTGTACTTCCTCTAATTTCTTGACGTGCTTGACCAAGTGTGGGTTCCAAACTGGTGCTGCATACTCCAGTATGGGCCTGAAGTATACAGTGTACAATGTCTTGAACAATTCCTTACTAAGGTATCGGAACGCTATTCTCAGGTTTGCCAGGCGCCCATATGCTGCAGCAGTTATCCGGTTATGTGTGCTTACGGAGACGTGCTCGGTGTTATGGTCACCCCAAGATCTTTCTCCTTGAGTGAGGTTTGCAGTCTTTGGCCACCTATAAATAACAAAAAAAGGCACAATACCGTGACTGGAACGATACACAAATAACCCGCACATAGAAGAGAGAAGCTTACGACGACGTTTCGGTCCGACTTGGACCATTTACAAAGTGACTTTGTAAATGGTCCAAGTCGGACCGAAACGTCGTCGTAAGCTTCTCTCTTTTATGTGCGGGTTATTTGGCCACCTAGCCTATACTCTGCGGTCTTCTTTGCCCTTCCCCAATCTTCATGACTTTGCAGTGTGTGTGTGTGTTACTCACCTATTTGTTTTTGCAGGGTCGAGTCTTAGCTCCTGGCCCCGCCTCTTCGCTGGTTGCTACTGGGTCCTCTCTCTCTCCCCCTGCTCCATGAGTTTTATCAAACCTCGTCTTAAAACTATGTATGGTTCCCGCCTCCACTACGTCACTTTCTAGGCTATTCCACTGTCTGACAACTCTATGACTGAAGAAATACTTCCTAACATCCCTTTGACTCATCTGAGTCTTCAACTTCCAATTGTGACCTCTTGTTTCTGGAACATCATGTCTCTGTCCACCTTGTCTATTCCGCGCATTATTTTATATGTAGTTATCATGTCTCCCCTGACCCTCCTGTCCTCCAGTGTCGTCAGGCCGATTTCCCTTAACCTTTTTCATAGGATATTCCCATTAGTTTCCGGAATAACCTTGTCGCAAACCTTTGCCCCTTTCTCTAATTTCTTGACGTGCTTGATCAAGTGCGGATTCCAAACAGGTGCTGCATACTCCAGTATGGGCCTGGCGTACACGGTGTACAATGTCTTGAACGATTCCTTACTAAGGTATCGGAAAGCTGTTCTCAGGTTTGCCAGGCGCCCATATGGTGCAGCAGTTATCTGGTTGATGTGTGTGCTTCCAGAGACATGCTCGGTGTTATACTCACCCCAGGATCTTTCTCCGTGAGCGAGGTTTGCAGTCTTTGGCCACCTAGCCTATACTCCGTCTGCGGTCTTGTGTGTGTGTGTGTGTGGTGTGTTGTGTGTGTGTGTGTGTGTGTGTGTGTGTGTGTGTGTTTTTTAGAAAAAAGTGGAATCACGTTGGGAAAGGTTATGCTTAATAAAGCTAATTATTTATGCTGGTGTCACTTTTAGAAGATAGTGAGATTTCACAACGAGTTCAAGTCTAGCTGCAGAGAGTAGTAGAGGGAAAAAGGGACGGTGGGCGGATGGGGCTTATTTATACAGTGGGGAGGGGTTGTGAAGAGGTGGGAACAGAGGATGATTGGGAGGGTCAGTGGCAAATGAGAGGGGCGTGGAATATGGAGCAGTAGGAGAGGCAGGGGTAAAGAGAGCTCTGTTCACACACTATACACTTCCTGTTGTCCCACCACAACACACTTCCAGTAGACTAAATAACATGACCAACTAATCAGAGACAATTTTCACATACAACCACCCCGATGGCAACTACATAGAAATACGAATACAGATAAACGCGTAGAGAACCTCAGAAGTAGCCAACGTGAAGCAATGTTCAGAAAATTAATTTAAACAGTCAAGGAACTGACCAGGGCAAAAATAAACAAAGAACCATCAGAGGTTTCCTGGGAAACGGTTCTGAGCACCCTTAATCCTCACCTGTTTATGGAAAAGCTAAATACGGAAGTGAATATACAATTCGTGTATACAATATGTTCTGGTCTGCAAGCCTACAAGATCAGATCTTGAAAGTCATCACAAAAGAACGTACATAAGAAAAAGGATTACTGAACTGATACAAAAACAAAAACTATCACAATAAAGATAATCTACCCCGAGAGATTACCGATATAAAGAAGAAACTAAAATATTCGTACAAAATACAAGACGATACATAACGAACAAAAAAGTACCTCAGAACACTGTCAAAAATCATAAATATTTCCACGCAGAGTTTACGCAAAATTTAGGTAACAACCCGCCTCTAGAACTGCCTCACTACTTGACACGTTAAGTAAGTTAATTTAGGCACAGGTACACATATGTAAGTATGTTATCATAGTGTAAATTACCTAGGATAACCCATAAATAAGTCAAAGTGACTTATTTCCATTGAGGTCTTTGTAATTCTATTTAAACCTTAAAATTTAAAACAGCTAAGTAACTCGACTGTGTGAAAATCAGTTACAACAAAAGGATATACTAGTAATAAAGTAAAATGAGTTATTTATATTAACACTGAAGAGAGGATCAGCTTACAATAATAGGTTCATCAATGTTAATTATACAAGAAATAATTCTCCTCCCCTTCTGTAGTTTCATTCATTATGTACCTTTAGGCTCTATTCCTGAACTGGTTCATGCTAAGACAGGTTTCAACATCCAGATAATCCGTTCCACTTCTCTACTGCTGTACAATAAAAGGTGTTTGAAGCCTGAGCACCTACGGTAGGTACTACAAAATTGTGCTCACTTCCCTTAGTACCATACTGGCTTTGGTGCCCAACCTTGACAAACTTGCAGTAAGATATTCTGGTTCTAACACCAATAACCTCTGGAAGCGACTCCAGGTTAATGAAGAACACGTTAACAAAATCTTGAAAGAACTGTATAAAACAATGTCCAGAAATCTACTAGACAACAAGAGTTGATGTCCTGAGTTTAATTTTCATTACCTCTTCCCACACCATAAATCATACATCTGATATAAGTCCAAATATCCTAGGGTTCGAAAAAGGGCACGAGAAAATATGGCCACACATTGAGTATCTGGGCCTGTTTCGTGGGTTCCTTAATTAACAAGTGCAAAACACCACTAGCACGAACACTCAACTACAAAAGAGCTAAAATCTTGGTGAAATTCTAGATGCCTTAAAAAGTTCAGACAGACCTACGTAAAAACGAGGCAATAGAACTCAGGCCAAAGAAAAAAGTTAAGAGCTCAATAGCACTAACTTTACTTGATGTAAAAGTCTCTGAGAGGGCGGCGATATTTCAAATTAGTAATATATCAAGCATGACCTGCACAACATGGGTTTACAGCGGGAAGATCATGCTTGTCACAACTACTAAATCATTATGACAACATTACGGAGACTTTGGAGGAAAATCAAAATGTGGATGTGGTCTACCAAGACCATGCGATCATGGAATGATAAACCACGGAACGGGTGGAGTTTGAACCCATGGGTTTAAACCCCGCCCGTTCCGCGGATTCTTTCGTGAGTCACGGAATTATTACTCATAAAAAAACAGAAGAGGGAAAATTTATATTAAATTTTCTAACGAAAAAGCACAAAGAGGAGCAGTAGCAAACAAAGCAAAATCTACCCTTTGCAAAGTAAAAAGTATTGTACTCCACCACACCTCTACTTTTTCTCATTACTGTACTGGGACCGAGCGGCGGAGGTATTAACCTCCAGAAGAATCCTTCAGGTAAGCATGAAAATCCTTCAGGTAAGCATGAAAATCCTTCAGGTAAGCATGAAAATCCTTCAGGTAAGCATAAAAATCCTTCAGGTAAGCATGAAAATCCTTCGCAAGAAGACAGGTAAAAAATTGAATGCAGATACCAAAATTTTCCAGCGGACCATAGACAACATACATAATGTTCAGTGATGATAAATTCCAGCTGCTCAGATTATGAAAGAATAAGGAACCCAAAAAGAGAACTGGATACAAAACACAAGAGAACCATCTCACAGGACGAAAGAAAGATGTAAAAGACTTGGGTATAATAACGTTAGAGATAGCTCACAGCATGCATGAAGTCAACACAACTTATAAATTAATCTACTGGGAATATATGCATGGCAGAAACATGACCACCTAGTCCCAAATCTACAGACTACCCTAACAATGCACTAAAATGAGAAATATAACAGGAAGTGTAAAATTAACCCAGGGAATGCAGGGACATTAGATGTTAGAAATTTTACCAGCACAAGTGCAGAAATCCTCAGGAGGCAACTGGATCACTACCTCTGCTAAGAGCCAGGTCATCCAGGCTGTGATGTGTAGGCAAGCGAGCCGCCAATACCAATAGCCTGACTGAACAAGCAATGAACAGAAAGGTCTGGTCCCACGCCGAGATGTGAAGGTGGAAAAACTCTTGAAACTGGTCACAGGTATACTAACCTGTGACTTCACTTCTTCATCCAACCAATCACAGTTAACAACAAACATCTTCACTCTCCTACGTTTCAATATTATTCTAAGCCATTCTCTCTTTACTGAATGCGTTATATACAGTGATTTCTGAACAGGGAAAAAAATACATAAATAATTAACTATTTAAACTAGTATTTTGTACATAAATTTACGGACAAATATATTTTAAAACTGTACCAATACCACCACCTCATGATAAGCAAAGATTTTCTCAACTTACAACACACAGACCGGGCCGCGGGGGCGTTGACCCCCGGAACTCTCTCCAGGTAAACTCCAGGTAAACACAAACAAGGCCCATTGCTCACCCTCTCTGATTTTTTATATCGTTCTTTAGAGGCACGTAAGTTCCTCCGTCTTCTAATAACATGCTTATTTTTCAACTATAATCTACCTTGTCCATAATTACTATCGCATTTGCTTTGTCTGTTTCGTAAGGTGAAGTCCAGGATCTTTCCTTAATTCATGGTCTAACTTAACAAATCTTTGAGCTCAGACTTGTGCAACACAATTGTCCTCAAAGATTTGTTAAGTTACACCATGAATTAAGGAAAGATCCCAGACTTCACCTTGCGAAACAGACCCCTTGTCACAATTCTAAAGACCTAGCTGAGGAAAAGAATAAAGACCTAAGTGTTCTAACAACACAAAATTAACCTGCAAGTACTATCTTTGGAGCTCAAAGAAAGCTTATCCAACAAAAATGTTGAGTCTGTTAGAGGAAGAAAGAGACTTTTCTGATTTAAGGTGGTGTTGGAGTGCAAGATTCGCATGAAGAAATCTAGGAAAAACTGTCAGACGGCATCGAGTTTTGGAGTGGGCAAATACAGTATCTATGTACGAGGGTGAATCTGGTGGAGGGTCACTGGACAGTGACCCTCCACCAGATTCACCCTCGAATCACTCTGCCACCACAATGAAAAAGAAAATCTACATATAACCTGGAAACTTCTCTTACATATACTTCTTGACATGATGCCAAACAATATAACTCTATTGCAAACACATGTGACTGTTGCTTTGGACGTCAACCTTCACAGAGATTTCTTAATTTTGCACATCCCGTGACATATTCCCCTACAATGCTTACTACTATGTGTGGATTATATATAACACTTAAATACCTGTGATCGACCTCGAGGGTTGTGCTACTCTCAGCCCGAACAAAGGCCAGCCTCACCCTGCTGACCACCCAGACATATATTTTTCATTTCATTAGGAATGCCGCGTACTTTCAATGTTTCCCAACCTTTATTTTCGCAATTCAGGTTATTTCTTTCCTGGACGATAGGGGCCCCTGGGGACCAAACTTAATGCCTGTCGTTTACAATTATGAGACAGAACCAAACTCTTGCAAAAACAACTAGGTAAGTGTAATATGCGCTCGCGACCTGCCTGCACACACACACACACACACACACACACACACACACACACACACAAGTGCACCCAACCAATTTAACTGCTAGTTTCATTAGTGTTGCTTCTGAAGGTCGTGTTGTCCTCCCAGTGGCTGCTGGTGCCACGGCAGTGAGCACTCTCCATCAGACCACAGTGTCAAGAGTGTTGCTTTGGGTACCTTGCTAGCACAGGCTGCTGCTGGAGGTAATTATAGATGTGGGAGGCTGGTGGTATGACACTGGTGCCACACCAGGCGTGTGGCATCTGCTTCCTCTTCCCATCTCCGAGCTTCGTTCTTAACACACCACACACACACACACACACACACACACACACACACACCTCCCCCAAGTGTAACTCATTTATTACCTTATTCAAATCCATGTGCATAATTTAAACATGTGTGTGCAGGTGTTGTGCTAATCACAACACCTGTACATGAGAAAGCTTCCAGGTATGAGAGCAACAACCTCAAAGATGACCCTAACCTTTACTTGCCTCACGCACAGCTGGTTCAGCCAGCACACACCGTTATCACCACCCTAGCACCTAGCACCCAGCCCCTAGCCTCACCTGCGCTGCCTCCAGTCATTTTCAGAAATGGAAGAAGAAAACCCCAGAAAACCCAAAATCCCAATTAAGTCAGTGTGGCTTATTTCAACTTATATATTCCCCTGGGATGTTGCCTACATCGACTAACTGGCCACAGCAAGGGCGGGGTTAGAACTTAAGGCAAGTAAGTCGTAAAAATCCAGGTCAGTGTGTAAGCAACTGGACCAACTGGCTATAGTAAGATTCATCCATCCAGTTGCCGTAACTGAACACGGAGAGGAAAACTTGGCAATATCCTCAGCACTGTTTGTCTAGCAGATCAGGCTTTAAAATTTCACAAGGAAAGCCATCTTGAAGGTGTCATACTCCACCCTGATGGTGTCATACTCCACCCTGATGGTGTCATACTCCACCCTGATGGTGTCATACTCCCCCTGATGGTGTCATACTCCACCCCGATGGTGTATACTCCACCCCCCTGATGGTGTCATACTCCACCCTGATGGTGTCATACTCCACCCTGATGGTGTCATACTCCACCCTGATGGTGTCATACTCCACCCTGATGGTGTCATACTCCACCCTGATGGTGTCATACTCCACCCTGATGGTGTCATACTCCACCCTGATGGTGTCATACTCCACCCTGTGGTGTATACTCCACCTGATGGTGTCATATCCACCCTGATGGTGTCATACTCCCCTGATGGTGTCATACTCCCCCTGATGGTGTCATACTCCACCCTGATGGTGTCATACTCCACCCTGATGGTGTCATACTCCACCCTGATGGTGTCATACTCCACCCTGATGGTGTCATATTCCATCCTGATGGAATATGACAAAAATTAGCTAGCTTTTATCATCATCATATACCGCTCAGACTCGGGTAACCACACACTACGGATGTACCCAATTATTTTAATACTGAATTTACATTATTATTATTATAATCAAAAAGAAGCGCTAAGCCACAAGGGCTATACAGCGCTGCAGGGCAGGAAGGAAGCGAGGGCATCAGGTGGCAAAAGGGAGATGGATGAGTAATAGGTTACGGATAACAGCGGGGTAGTGGATGGTGAAAGGGTAAAGGGCAGCAAGAGACTGAACCAGAAAGGGCTGAGGGGAGTGCGAAAAGTATCAGAGTTTGTGGAGTAAATCAGTCGTTGTCAAGAAGTCAATGAGAGAGTCAGGATTAAAGGAGGGTCCATCAGCAAGAAGGGAAGGTAAAGAGAGAGTAGTAGAACGAAGACGACGTTGGAGGTAAATTCTGCGTGCTCGTTGATAGAGAGGGCAGTCTAACAGAATGTGGCTAATCGATACTGGAACTTGACACTGCTCACAGAGAGGAACAGGGTGCCTCTCCATGAGATACCCATGAGTAAGACGAGTGTGACCATTGCGAAGGCGAAGGCGGGAGAGTGTGGTCTCCCAACCTCGGCACTGATGACAAGAAGACTGCCAGTAACCTATGCTCGGTTTAATAGAATGAAGTTTGTTACCCAGCAGAGTTGACAAAGTTGTTTCCAACGGGTGCAAAGGTGGGTAGCTATTGCAGCAAAATAGTCCAGAATGGAAACACCTCGATAGGAAATTGTGTAGGTCAAAGTACTGCTGAAACCCCGCAGCAGTGTCTGCCTGTTCATTGCCCTGTACGTCGACATGACCAGGGACCCAACAAAAAACAATATCTTTATGTTTGGTAGAGATACGGCGTAGCCAAGTTGGATACGGAGAACTAGGGGATGAGATGAGATGTATCAAATTTTCGTATAGCCTGTAGAGCACTAAGGGAGTCTGAGACTATACAAATGATGACACAGGCATAGATGCGATACGAATATGTGCTGTAAGAATGGCTTACAGTTCAGCAGTAAAAATGCTAGCTGAAGATAGTAAAAGTCCCCGCACGACGCTGTCCAGAAACATGCTGCGAATCCGACGCCGTCTGAAGGACTTAGAGCCCTCTGTGTACACCAGTGGTGGCATGAGAATGGGAGTGGAAGTGATCAAGAAAAAAAGAGCGGGAAGCCCCCTTTTGGCAGTTGAGCTTTCGAGCAAGGGGAGTGAGAAAGAAAAAGACCCGAAACAGCTGGAACTTCCAGGGGGGTGGGAAAAGTGA
Organism: Cherax quadricarinatus; assembly: GCF_026875155.1. NCBI lineage: Eukaryota > Metazoa > Arthropoda > Malacostraca > Decapoda > Parastacidae > Cherax > Cherax quadricarinatus. Next base: position 17,819,243 of record NC_069495.1, on the reverse strand, counting down.
GGGTGCTACATGAACGTATTTAAAGGGGGTAACTGAAGGGAAGACAAGAGTGAATGTAGGCGAAGGAAAAGGAAAAAAGCAAACAGGGGCGGCGAAAAAGAAAAGAAGTTACTAATACGGGCCATTCTGTAAATGGAAGGATTGTTAGACGTGAGAGGTACATATTGCGAAGGCAGGGCATCACGGCGATCAGAAAAGGATGAAAAATTCATTCTGTATAGAGGTCTCAACGGGAAGAGCAAAATGCAACCAAAGGGACAAACGTAAACCTTGGTGATGGATAGAGTTAAGGCTAAGAGAGTAGCAAAGGGGATCCCCGAATAAATCTGGTCACCTAATCGAGTTTCGATAAAACGAGGGTGAATGTAGGCGAAGCGGTTCGACGATCAGTCCCCAGGAAGATGAGGGAAGGGTTTAAGAAGGTTTAGCCGGCTGTGACAAATTGCCTAGAGAGGTATGTGAGGTTTCCAGGATAAAAGAGGTCAAAAAAGAAGGCCTAGAAAACCCGACTGTATCACGTTCGGGGATACGGGAAGCAGAGATACAAGGGATGTCGGAGAAAAACAGAGCGTCTAGTGAAAGTAATTTGGTTGTTTTGGTACTTGAAAATTTAAACCCATGCGTGGTGGCAAGTGGAACAGGTCGCGACATGCTGGAGAGAAACTGCAATAGATGAAGTCAGCGCCTGCACAAGCATAGCAAGTCATCAACATAGAGGATGACCAAATATTGGGTGGAAGGAACAGGGCCAAATCTTTATAGCAAGGAGAAAGGTGTTGTGCTTAGAACAATCCCCGAGGGATCTTCAGTTGACGAAGTCCGGGGAAAGAACATTATTGATCGAACACAGAAATGTTATCAGTTAAAAGTACTTAAGGAAGGATGGAGATTGCCTCGGAGGCTAAAAGGGAAGGGCCTGGGCCAAAATATTATACCTCAAGTTGGTTTATGCTTCTCAAGGTCAAAAATATGGGCAATATCTGAGTGTTATTTGCAAAGGCATCGACTAAGATCCGAGTAGTAAGGGGTCTATGGTAGAACGACCTTACGAAAGCCATATTTACTAGCGGAAGAGACTGTTGTGTGGTTAAATACCCATAAAAGTCGATTTTACGAGAGTTCCATCACTTTGCAACTGCATAGTACAGGATGGGGCGATAGTGGGGGGCACATGTCCTGTAGTACCCGGTTTGTGGAAAGGAGAACATGGCGATTTCCAAGCTGGGGAAGAACCTTGTGCCCAAATAAGTTGAAGAGGTGTAAGAGGACTACAAGGGCGACCGATGGTTAAATGTTGTAACATCCCAATTGAATGTGTAAGGGCGCTGCCAGAAACGCAAGCTGAGAGCGTTTTTCCTCCAGTTCTTGAAGTGTAAAAGGCAATTATACTGTTCTTTCGAGAGAAAAAAAGTCCTAGGTACTAACTCTCTGGCAGACTTTGAGGGAAAAACGAGGGGCATAGATGGAGCCTTGGGAAATACGGACCCGATGTGTGCCAAGTTCAATGGCAACCGTCGAGAGGGGGTTTTCTCATCAACACCAGCGACCGTTTGAAAAAGGAGCGGGTCAGGGGAGTATTTACCCTCAATTTCCTCACTTTTTCCAGACTGCACTATAGGAAGCAGAGGTGATGGTGGAAAATAGTTCGCCAACAGTGCATTTGCTTCCCCGGATGGGAAAGGGAGGGATGCACGCTTTGCTAAATTCCCAAATTTGTCTCTCAGCGGTTTATTGTACCCGGTACTGCCCATGCGCGTTTCAAACTACGCACGAGCACAAGCGGGAGCCCCAAGGCGCACTTCTGAGAAGCTGCCTGGGTTTGGGGATAGAATGAGAAGCTGGGTTATAAAATGACGTCGAGAAAATTGTGTAGGAGCTCTCAATGGGGATGGAAGGACTACAAAGCAGTTTAGATGTAGTAAAGATCCCCAAATTTGCCGATCAATTTCCAGCAAGGGCTACGGAAAGGTGGTGAATGGAAGGAGAAGTAAGAATGATCGGAAAATTATCGCTGTCATGTAAGTTGGTAGAACAGACCAGGTGAGTTAGTGCAGTGGAGGAAAAGAGCAGATGTAGATCATTTCAAAAGAGAGTTGAGTGGGATCAAATGGGTGGGAGTCCGTATTTAAAACATGGAGGGGGCGAGAAAGGGCGGAAAAGCCTCCAAGGGATGCCACTGAGTCACCATGTGACCCCCCAGGAATGGTGGCATTAAAATCACCAAGTAACAGAAGTGGTGGTGGTAAGGATGAAACAAGAAAGGCAAAGTCTGGGATAGAAAAAACTGAGGGAAAGGGAGAGATATAAAGAAACATATTGTAAACCACTTATTCAAGTGGTACGGGCTGCAGTGTAATGCAGCGAGGTTTGGAAAATAGTTGACAGATGGAATATCATTGGTTTGAAGAAGGGAAATTTCATAAAGGTCCCATTGAGAAGGATCCGAGATACAATAAATTTAGCTGAGATAGGTTTGGGAAAAAAAGCCCAGTGTAATTTTGGTTCTTGTAAGCAAGCACCAACAGGGGAAAAACCGGAAAACAACATCTGAAAACTCACCCGATTACCCTGAGGCGCGGATTTCCACTGTAAATAGGCCATGTTGGCGATGAGAAATTCAGGAATCTGTAGGTAAAGGACCTACGGGATAGAGGGGGTTAGGGAAAAATCAAGTGTGGTGGCATTGGAAGAGTTCAAGTAGTGAAGGAAGGGAGCGTTGCGAAGAAAAAGGGGTTGGAAGATGGAGGAGAGGGAAGAGAAGGAAAAGGAAGTGGGAACAGTGTCCATGAAGGTTCAGTCTCGCAATTTTATTCTGAAATGGCTTCAAGTGTTTCTGAATTCAAAGATGTATGGGGAGACATATTGGAAGAAGGAGGGGGTGAGTAAGATGGGGAAGTAATGGACTGTTACCAAGTAGAGGGGAGGGAAGAGTGTAAGGGATGGGGGAAAATGAAGTATGGGGGGGGCAGAAGAGGCAGAAACCGGGAGGTGGCAAAAGGGGAGGGAAAATTGGGAGGGGACGGGGGTGGAAGGATAGAAAGAGGGGAGGGTGAATTCCACCTTGTTATAGAGCTAGGAGAGGGGAAAAAGAACTAGGTACAGAGGGTGGAAAGGTAAAGTGTGGGGGTTGGAAGAAGGGAAGGAAGGGCAAAGGGGATTTGAGCAATGTGGATTTTTGGACTTCTGGAGTAGAGGGCAAATTTGGTATAGGTGTCGTAGAGGTCTTGTGATACTGGGGCTTGTGGGAAGGACGCGAAGATGTGGAACGACTGAGTTGTAGTCGGGACATCAGAGCCCAAAGGCAGCAAAAGGATTAGTGCGTAGATATGGGAGGGTAACAACGGGAGGCTGCAGAAGTTGGGACCCAGAAGTGGGGGATGTTTGGAAACACGAGAATAAGAAAACGGGGTAGTTCCCTTGGGGCGGAGATGAGTAAGCCATAGATAAGGGAGACCTTCTGCCTCTTTGAGGCAACGGATTCAGTTCATTAAGTAGTCTGGCACGGAGGGAGTTCGAAGGGTGAGCTTCTTACAATTAAGGATGGGGTTTGATGCAAGATGTTAGAATGGTCGTCGGCATACAGAAGGGCAATCGGCAAGATCTGCTTATTTCGCTGGGTGACAAAACGCCGCAATTTCTAAATTGTTCGTGTAGGTATCACCTTTCGAACTTGTAACGATGTCCGCTATAACAGAGGACGGGGTTCTCGGCTGTCAAAGTTAACGAGCACATTGCAAGGGTAAAGTCTCGCCCCGGGCAGGAAGGAATAAATGTTCTTTGAGGATTGGGGATCCTGGAGTTCAGTGTTCAAAATGTCATTGCACATGATGGAATTCTGTTGGACTATGGAAGGGGCAGAAGAATACACTCAAGAATTGAGAAAAAGATGTTTTAATAGTAATAGGAGTAGTATGGATTCGAAGGAGGAAATGATCATGAGCTTTGGGGGTAGATTCTGGACAGTGACGATGCGCATACCGCTTGAGAGCTGAAATGAAATATCTTACCAAACATGACGCAGGAGCGCTTTGCCAATACTATGGTCAGAAAAGGTAGGGAAGGGAAGAAGAAGTCGGTCTTAAAGTAAAGGGAAATTTAGTCATTGTGTGGTCCGAAACTTTAGGTGGAGGGGAAATGCTTGACGTGTCGGTCTTTTCCGAGTAGAATGGGAAGGTAACGAAGGAGCATCATCAGGAGATTGACACTGGCGTTTAGGAGTAGGACCGGAGTTGGTCCGGCGTGAAATGGGCGGGCGATTCGAAAATTGCCGTACTGTAGAGGGAGAAGCCGGAAGCATAGTCAAAGGAGAGCAGAGTTCAGACAAATCGAAGGAGTCAGTCGAAGCCCCGGTACCTGAAGCGGGTGAGGAAACAGCACCAGCAAGAGGTACAGGGGCATCAGGAGTGTCCGAAGAGTGGTCTAAACACAAGGCAGGGTCAGAATGGGGTGCGGTATCAAGAAGGGGCCCGGGGGTAGTGGGTTCATGGACTAGGGCTGCCATGGTTAGGTTACTCCTTTTCTTTTTGTTTTTAAGAAAAAAAAAAAGAAAGAAAAGAAAATAAAATAAAAATAAAAAAAAAAAGAATAAAAAAAGGGGGGAGCGGGGAGGAATAGTTCCCAGGAGGAATGAAAGGGCTGGAAATCTCCCTCCGCGCCCAAGAGGACCTCAACACCGCTAGTAGCGCAGGTGCAGCATGGAACCCGTGCCATACCCTACCCTTCATGCCAATAAACCAGCAATCCGGGATAGCAACCTCACATCTGCCGAGCTACCTCAGTGGACAAAAGAGAGGGCGGCCGGATATCCACCACAAAGCATACCTCCTTCGGCCACCACCCCCGGAATCCGAAAGGTGGCTTCCAGAGATACACCCGTCGCCCGAAAGACACCCAAAGCTACTCCGGGATACCGGAGAGGGATCGGGACATCCCCAGGCAATCCAGATTCCACGGCAAACTACGCCACCGCCAAGAACCTCAACGGAATGGGATGGACCCCGGTGTCCTTTCCCCTACCTAGGAACTAGCGCGCCTGTGGGAGAAATCCCAAAGGCTAAAAAGAGGAAGGGCAAAAGGGAGGGGTGGGGAGGAGGAGGAGGAATGGAAAAAGGGGAGAATGGGATAGGGGAGGGGAGAATGGGGGGTAATTAGGTTCGGTCTGAGGAAGACCGACAGGGCTAATTCCTCAGACCAAGAGCCTCTTCACCACGCCAAGGAGCCCCCCTTGAAGAGGACTGAATTTACAGATGCCAAGCAGATAATGCTGTTCTTCAAGTCCCTTCGTTCCAGGCTGGAATACTGGTGCATAATAACGGTCCCATTCAAGGCAGGCGAAATGTAGAAATGGAGAACCTACGGAGGACCTTCACTGCTCGTATAAATTCAATCATAACCTGAATTACTGGGAACACTTCCAGTCCCTCGAACAAGTCTAGAAAAAAGTCTTCAAGGGAAACTGGACAAGTGCCTTCACCAAGTACCGGATAAGCCAGCAGCAACAGCCTGGTTTTCACAGATCATGTATATTCCACCTCCTGTATTTTTTAATACGTTAGTTGGTAGCTTCAGTGCGAACGAGCCTTTTTTTTTTTAATATAGCAAAATCAGATATAACAGCCATGTGCTGGTATCTTGTGCTATACGACAGTTACACAACGGGAACAAAAGTTAACAATGGTTCCCTGTCATATTCCATCACACACGGGTAGACTCATACAGTGTTGAAGTCTATCAGTCTTAAGTTGAGACTTCAAAAGGGCAATAAAGATATAGTTAAATATTGCATTATTACAGAATTATCTGCTATGGGAGCTTGGGAGGTTTTTCCTTCCTTCAGCACAACTTATCCCATATACAGGAGAAATGGAATTTTCATTAGGATATCTCCATCATCCCAAAGGAGGAGCAAGAAAAATTATAAATAGGAGACATTAGAGAGAGAGACAGAGAGAGACAGAGAGAGACAGAGAGAGACAGAGAGAGACAGAGAGAGACAGAGAGAGAGAGACAGAGAGAGACAGAGAGAGAGACAGAGAGAGAGAGAGAGAGAGAGAGAGAGAGAGACAGAGAGAGAGAGAGAGAGAGAGAGAGAAGAGAGACAGAGAGAGACAGAGAGACAGATTATATATATATATATTTTATATATATTATATTTTATATTTATTAATAATATATTTAAGCACATGTTATCAGGCTTTCATATACCTGTTTCACTTATATGCCTGTTTCACTTTTACAGTGAATATTAAAATGGTATAAAATACCGACAGGTTGTTAGGTAAGACACACATGCAACAGTTAGGTATCGAAATAAAGATACCTAACTGCTGCATGTGTGTCTTACCTAACACTTATACAGTGATTTTCACTTTACAGTAGTAGCCTGGAACCTAACCTGCTGTATAAGCGGGGCCTCCTGTACACAGATGCAGGAAAGAAGGGGAGGAGAAAAATTTGGATGACATATTTAACTACAGGTTACCGCTACATAGATTATATAACAATGCTGTTATTATATGCCTAACAATACTAACTGTATATAGATGGATGAGATGGAGGAGTGCAAGAAAAATTCGGATGACATAATTACACACACACACACACACACACAGAGCCTGCACTAAATTACAGACCAGTGTCACTGACATGTATGTAAAGTTATGGAGATGATTATCAGAAAAAAAAGAATGGTGGAGCACCTAGAACGGAATGGCCTAATACATGACAACCAGCACGACTTCAGGGAAGGAAACTCCTTTAACTGCTATTGGAGTTCTATGACAAGGTAACGGAAGACGACTGGGTAGACAGCATCTTATCGGGCTGTAAGAAGACTTCTGACACAGTACTACACAAGAGACTGGTTGAAAAACTAGAGGAGCAGGCAGGAATAACAGTACTGCAATGGATCATGGAATACCTGACAAAAGGAAATGTATGTCAGTTCGGGAAGAGGTGTCAGAGTGGGTGCATGTGACGAATGGAGTTCCACAAGGGTCAGCCCTAGGTCCGGTGCTGTTTCTTGTATATGTGAAAGACACGACTGAAGGGATAGATAGGGTCAGAGGTGTCCTGGTTTGCAGACGATGTGAAGTTAATAAGGAGAATACAAGTGGACGAGTATCAGGTAAGCCTACAATATCTGGACAGACTGCAAGCCTGGTCCGACAAATAGCTCCTGAAGTTTAACCCCAGCAAGTGCAAAGTCATGAAGTTTGGTTAAGTACAAAGAAGACCGCAGACGGAGTACAGCCTAAGAGGTCAAATGTTGCAAAACTCACTCTAGGAAAAGGATCTTGGGGTGAGCATCATACCGAGCACATCTGAAGTGCACATCAACCAAATACCTGTCGCAGCATATGGGCACCTAGCAAACCTGAAAATAGCATTTGGACATCTAAGTAAGGAGTCACTCACGACACTGTACACCATGTACGTAAGACCCATATTGGAATATACAACACCAGTACGGAACCCACACCTGGTCAAACAAGTCAGGAAATTAGAAAAAGCACAAAGGTTTGCGACAAGACTAGTCCCGGAGCTAAGGGTATGTCCTACGAAGAAAGGTCGAGGGAACTCAACCAGACAACACTGGAAGACAGAAGGGATGGGGGGAACATGATAACAACATATAAAATACTGAGAGGAATTGACAGGGTGGATAAGGAGTGCGTTTCAGATGTGACACAGCAGCAAGGGGTCACAACTGGAAGTTGAAGACTCAGATGAGTCACAGGGATGTTAGGAAGTATTTCTTCAGCCAAACAGTTGTCAGGAAGTGGAATAGTCTGGAGTGACGTAGTGGAAGCAGGATGCATACATAAATTTAGGAGGTACGATCAAGCTAGTAGAGCAGGATGTGTGGGGACCTAGTAGCGACCAGCAAAAGGGCAGGGTCAGGAGCTATGACTCGACGCCTGCAACCACAAATAGATAAGTACAAACACACACACACACACACACAATGTATGCATTTACATACAACTGGTGCAACACTTGGCTGCTAATGAGTGCTGGCAAATTCAGGGTGGACAATGAGGCTATCCTCCAGCTCCCCCGAGAAGATGAAGTATTTACACAGTTGTAAGCGCCCCATTCCACCAGGCCTAAGTTACTGACATCTGGACACTCGAGTATATAATGGTACAAGTTGTGTACCTCCTTTTTATCACGAATTTACATATTAAGCAGGGATGACTGGTTGCATGCATATGCCACAGGTGGCGATATCCCAACCAGATTCTGGAAGTAACCGTCTTACATGATCTACTGGACAATTTATGCTGCCTGATACTAGAACTCTCAGGTAACTGGATATGCTTTGTTTTTAGTCTACTAGAGGTGATATCCTTCATTATGATGGCTTTAACAATGGGCAGAGGAATGCCCAGCTGTAAATACACCTCCAGCCTGTCAAAAGCACCTAGCTTCGTTATCATTCAACATACGAGGTGCCATCCAGACAAGACTGTCCTGAGCACTATTCAGGTCATTTTTAATGTATATTACCACGTTCCTGGTGTTTCATAATATGGACTCTCGCCTACTTGAGCTTCAGTGCAGCCTGTGTTGCACACAGCCAATTATTCAGTCTGATGCTAGTCTTTATATACTTATTACGTTTGTGTATTTTGAAGGTCGCTGTAGTGTGACCTGTAGTCTGCTGAAATGATCCATCAGTGTAAGCATGGTGCTCATTGGGCAGCAAGGATCTATTTACGAAGCTGGTTTCTTTCACTGCTGTCTTAAGGTAAGGATGTCGTTGAGCTGGTGTGTCAGTGACACTATCTGGCATGTTGTCGGAATGAAACAGCACATCTCTGAGCCAAGCTGGCGACATTGGATCCTTCATGATCTTAGCACAGAAGATTGCGTTTATCTGTACTATTCTCTCATACTGAGTAAGCAGCTTCAGTTCTTTCCGCATTTTAATGATTCCAGTGCACATTAGAGCACTACGAATTATCCTCACGGACTTGTTCTGGATTGCTTCACAATTGTCGGGCAGTGTGAAAAGTTAAATGAGCGTAGAATGATAATGAAAGAGATTTGATGAATAGCAGACTGTTAGTTGTAGACACTGGGAGATAAGATTTTGGTCCTGTCTGTGGATATACCAAGACCACAGTCAATACTGCTATCGACCAAGGCGATATGCAAAGATGCATATATCATATCTGAAGGATGTTTTCGGGGTCAACTCCTCCGCGACCCGGTTAGGATCAGGCCTACAGGTTGATTAAGGCTTTATCAATTGTTACTGTTGGCTGCACGCATTCCAACGTACGAACCACTGCCCAGCTAGTCAGGAACTGACACGAGGAATCTGTCAAGTTCCCTCTTGAAGACAGCCAGAGGTTTGCTAGTAATTTTCCTTATACGCGAAAGGAAGGCGTTGAAAAGTCGGAAACCTGACACACCTCGAGTTCTCCCTTAATGTGCTCGTCGAGTCCCTGCTTTTTATTGTAGGTACTTAGCACCATCTGCCACGTCTCTTCTTAACATACGGAGTTATTCTGATGTGCAGGTTAGGGACCAGTCCCTCCAGGATTCTCAAGGTATAAATTATTATGTACCTTCCTCGCCTACGTTCCAAGGAACACAGAAGGGACTTCAAGCATTCCCAGTAGCTCAGATGTTTTACTGAATGCATACAGGCAGTGAAAGGTCTCTGCAGGTTCTCTAGCTCAGCAATCTCGCCTGCCTTGAAGAGGACCATCAGTAGTAATACAGCAGAATTCCAGCCGCCTGGAGAGAACAAGTGACTTCAAGAGTATCATCACTGGCTCACCACCACCTGTCAGCTCTAATTATCCAGACTATCATTTTCCTTGCGGTAGCAATAGCAACATTGTTGTGAACCTTGAAACTGAGATCTTTGGCCATCATCGCAAGTTTCACACATGCAATTTTCGCTGTATTGAATTATTTGAGTTTGTCTTGTATTTCATTCGTTTTATTTCCTCCATTCTTCCATTGTTGCATCGCTATGTTCACTTGTCGATTCGCGGGGGGTGTGACCCCTCCCCCCTTCCAGTTTCAAACATGTTTAGAAAATTTGATAATTTTCGTGTGGAAGCGCCAAGTCCGTAAGGCTCATACCACTGAGAAATGGGATGCAATAAGGCTTGATCCGAGGAAAGGGAGTGAGCCTCCAACTGTTAGGATTAAGAAACGTGGAGCAGCACCAAGGCGTTCATTCCCCCTCGTGTGATAACAAGTCTGGTAAACATATTAGTAAGCTTGTCAAGGTGACCCCGCCAGTGTTGACCCTGCCAGCGTGACCCCGCCAGTGTTTACCCTGCCAGCGTGACCCCGCCAGTGTTTACCCTGCCAGCGTGACCCCGCCAGTGTTTACCCTGCCAGCGTGACCCCGCCAGTGTTTACCCTGCCAGCGTGACCCCGCCAGTGTTTACCCTGCCAGCGGTGACCCCGCCAGTGTTTACCCTGCCAGCGTGACCCCGCCAGTGTTTACCCTGCCAGCGTGACCCCGCCAGTGTTTACCCTGCCAGCGTGACCCCGCAGTGTTTACCCTGCCAGCGTGACCCCGCCAGTGTTTACCCTGCCAGCGTGACCCCGCCAGTTTACCCTGCCAGCGTGACCCCGCCAGTGTTTACCCTGCCAGCGTGACCCCGCCAGTGTTTACCCTGCCAGCGTGACCCCGCCAGTGTTTACCCTGCCAGCGTGACCCGCCAGTGTTTACCCCTGCCAGCGTGACCCCCCGCCAGTGTTTACCCTGCCAGCTGACCCCGCCAGTGTTTACCCTGCCAGCGTGACCCCGCCAGTGTTTACCCTGCCAGCGTGACCCCGCCAGTGTTTACCCTGCCAGCGTGACCCCGCCAGTGTTTACCCTGCCAGTGTGACCCCGCCAGTGTTTACCCTGCCCTTTATTTACCCCGCCAGTGTTTACCCTGCCAGCGTGACCCCGCCAGTGTTTACCCTGCCAGCGTGATCCCGCCAGTTTACCCTGCCAGCGTGATCCCGCCAGTGTTTACCCTGCCAGCGTGACCCCGCCAGTGTTTACCCTGCCCTTTATTTACCCCACCAGTGTTTACCCTGCCAGCGTGACCCCGCCAGTGTTTACCCTGCCAGCGTGACCCCGCCAGTGTTTACCCTGCCATTGACCCCGCCAGTGTTTACCCTGCCAGCGTACCCCGCCAGTGTTTACCCCAGGCGTGACCCCGCCAGTGTTTAACCCTGCCCTTTATTACCCCGCCAGTGTTTTACCTGCCTTTAGTACCCGCCAGTGTTTTACCCTGCCAGCGTGACCCCGCCAGTGTTTACCCTGCCAGCGTGACCCCGCCAGTGTTAACCCTGCCAAGCGTGATCCCGCCCATTTACCCTGCCAGCGTGACCCCGCCAGTGTTTACACCCTGCCAGCGTGACCCCGCCAGTGTTTACCCTGCCATTTATTCTACCCATGCCCTGCAGCTGTGACCCCGCCAATGTTTACCCTGCCCTTTATTTACCCTGCCAGTATGTACCCCCGGCCAGTGTTTACCCTGCCAGCGTGACCCCGCCAGTGTGACCCCCGCCCAGGTGTTTACCCTGCCAGTGTGACCCCGCCAGTGTTTACCCTGCCCTGTATACCCCGCAGTGTTTACCCTGCCAGCGTGACCCCGCAGTGTTTACTTCTGCCAGCGTGACCCCGCCAGTGTTTACCCTGCCAGCGTGACCCGCGCAGTGTTTACCCTGCCAGCGTGACCCCGCAAGTGTTTACCCTGCCAGCGTGACCCCGCAAGTGTTTACCCTGCCAGCGTGACCCCGCAAGTTAACTGCCTTTACCCTGCCAGCGTGATCCCCGTCCTTGTTTACCCTGCCAGCGTGACCCCGCCAGTGTTTACCTCCCTGCCAGCGTGACACCGCCAGTGTTTACCCTGCCAGCGTGACCCCGCCAGTGTTTACCCTGCCCAGCGTGACCCCGCAAATGTTTATCCGCTGCGCCATTTTTTACCCTGCCCAATTGACCCCGTCCTTTTTTACCCTGCCAGCGTGACCCCGCCATGTTTTACCCCTGCAGTGTTTACCCTGCCAGTGTGACCCCGCCAGTGTTTACCCTGCCAGCGTGACCTCGCCAGTGTTTACCCTGCCCTTTATTTACCCCGCCAGTGTTTACCCTGCCAGCGTGACCCGCCAGTGTTTACCCTGCCCTTTATTTACCCCGCCAGTGTTTACCCTGCCAGCGTGACCCGCCAGTGTTTACCCTGCCACTGATCCCGCCAGTGTTTACCCTGCCAGCGTGATCCCGCCAGTGTTTACCCTGCCAGCGTGATCCCGCCAGTGTTTACCCTGCCAGCGTGACCCCGCCAGTGTTTACCCTGCCAGCGTGGACCCGCCAGTGTTTACCCTGCCAGCGTGACCCCACCAGTGTTTACCCTGCCAGCGTGACCCCGCCCATGTTTACCCGCCAGCGTGACCCCGCCAGTGTTTACCCTGCCCAGGTGTATCCCACCAACTAGCAGCCCCCAGCACCACCACGTCAATAAGTATTATGAAAGTGAGAGTGTAAGCTAAAGTGAGTTTGGAAGGAAGAGCTTTAAATGGGCTGGAAGGAAAGCTTAAAATGGGCTGGGAAGGAAGAGCTTTAAATTAGCTGGGAAGGAAGAGTTTTAAATGATGCAGCGAATTTGAGCATAAAGCTAGGAAAATAAGAGTTTAAAGTGAGCTGGGAAGAGCTTAAAATGAGCTGGGAAGGAAGAGCTTAAAATAAGCTGGGAAGGAAGAGCTTAAAGTAAGCTGGGAAGTAAGAGTTTAAAGTGAGCTGGGAAGGGATGGGAGAGTATAACGGGTGTGCTGGAGCCAGGAAGGAGTCGACCCATTAACCTCTTACCTCCACATGCCACCTTCAATATATTTAATGCACCTCTCTTGACACTCTCGCTACCACCTTCTCCTCCAAGACTTTCGCCGCTTCAGGAATACATTACCATATACTCTTCCCCACTACCTTCCCTTCGATTTTAATATTTATCTGCTATAACTGGGATGGTACCTGTCTTGATGGTAAAACCCGTCTTGATGGTAACCTGTATTGACGGTAGCCTGTCTTGATGGTAACCTATCTTGATGGTAACCTGTCCTGATGTAAACCTGTCTTGACGGTAACCTGTCATGACGGTAACCTGTCTTGATGGTAACCTGTCTTGACGGTAATCTGGCATGACGGTAACCTGTCTTGACGGTAACCTGTTTCCCTTGACGGTAACCTGTCTTGATGGTAACCTGTATTGACGATAGCCTGTATTGACGATAGCCTGTCTTGACGGTAACCTGTCTTGACGGTAACCAGTCTTGATGGTAACCTGTCTTGACGGTAACCTGTTGAGTGGGGTCGACGGTAACCTGTATTGACGGTAACCTGTATTGACGATAACCTGTCTTGACGGTAACCTGTCTTGATGGTAACCTGTCCCTTGACGGTAACCTGTCTTGACGGTAACCTGTCTTGACGGTAACCTGTCTTGACGGTAACCTGTCTTGACGGTAACCTGTCTTGACGGTAACCTGTCTTGACGGTAACCTGTCTTGACGGTAACCTGTCTTAATGGTAACCTGTCTTGATGGTAACCTGTCATGACGGTAACCTGTATTGACGATAGCCTTGTCTTGACGGTAACCTGTCTTGACGGTAACCTGTCTTGACGGTAACCTGTCTTGAAACTTTATGGTAACCTGTCTTGATGGTAACCCCTCTCTCTGATGCCAATGTTAAGAAATTGACGTTGGTAACCTCAAGAAAATGAACGTAGTAAAATGTCTATACTTCTCTTAGCCCCAGTACATATCGGGGGTCGTGGTGCTTGTGTTGTATGGTGTGACGCAGTTAAGTTGGTGTTTGTGGAGCTACTTATGAGAAAGGAGATCAACACAAAGGTTGTGGAAAGGATTTTGTGAGACAGCTGGTCAGGATGATCGTCACAGGTAACGGAAGACGACTGGGTAGACAGCATCTTATCGGGCTGTAAGAAGACTTCTGACACAGTACTACACAAGAGACTGGTTGAAAAACTAGAGGAGCAGGCAGGAATAACAGTACTGCAATGGATCATGGAATACCTGACAAAAGGAAATGTATGTCAGTTCGGGAAGAGGTGTCAGAGTGGGTGCATGTGACGAATGGAGTTCCACAAGGGTCAGCCCTAGGTCCGGTGCTGTTTCTTGTATATGTGAAAGACACGACTGAAGGGATAGATAGGGTCAGAGGTGTCCTGGTTTGCAGACGATGTGAAGTTAATAAGGAGAATACAAGTGGACGAGTATCAGGTAAGCCTACAATATCTGGACAGACTGCAAGCCTGGTCCGACAAATAGCTCCTGAAGTTTAACCCCAGCAAGTGCAAAGTCATGAAGTTTGGTTAAGTACAAAGAAGACCGCAGACGGAGTACAGCCTAAGAGGTCAAATGTTGCAAAACTCACTCTAGGAAAAGGATCTTGGGGTGAGCATCATACCGAGCACATCTGAAGTGCACATCAACCAAATACCTGTCGCAGCATATGGGCACCTAGCAAACCTGAAAATAGCATTTGGACATCTAAGTAAGGAGTCACTCACGACACTGTACACCATGTACGTAAGACCCATATTGGAATATACAACACCAGTACGGAACCCACACCTGGTCAAACAAGTCAGGAAATTAGAAAAAGCACAAAGGTTTGCGACAAGACTAGTCCCGGAGCTAAGGGGTATGTCCTACGAAGAAAGGTCGAGGGAACTCAACCAGACAACACTGGAAGACAGAAGGGATGGGGGGAACATGATAACAACATATAAAATACTGAGAGGAATTGACAGGGTGGATAAGGAGTGCGTTTCAGATGTGACACAGCAGCAAGGGGTCACAACTGGAAGTTGAAGACTCAGATGAGTCACAGGGATGTTAGGAAGTATTTCTTCAGCCAAACAGTTGTCAGGAAGTGGAATAGTCTGGAGTGACGTAGTGGAAGCAGGATGCATACATAAATTTAGGAGGTACGATCAAGCTAGTAGAGCAGGATGTGTGGGGACCTAGTAGCGACCAGCAAAAGGGCAGGGTCAGGAGCTATGACTCGACGCCTGCAACCACAAATAGATAAGTACAAACACACACACACACACACACAATGTATGCATTTACATACAACTGGTTGCAACACTTGGCTGCTAATGAGTGCTGGCAAATTCAGGGTGGACAATGAGGCTATCCTCCAGCTCCCCCGAGAAGATGAAGTATTTACACAGTTGTAAGCGCCCCATTCCACCAGGCCTAAGTTACTGACATCTGGACACTCGAGTATATAATGGTACAAGTTGTGTACCTCCTTTTTATCACGAATTTACATTAAGCAGGGATGATGGTTGCATGCATATGCCACAGGTGGCGATTCCCAACCAGATTCTGGAAGTAACCGTTACATGATCTACTGGACAATTTATGCTGCTGATACTAGAACTCTCAGGTAACTGGATATGCTTTGTTTTTAGTTACTAGAGGTGATATCCTTCATTATGATGGCTTTAACAATGGGCAGAGGAATGCCCAGCTGTAATACCTCCAGCCTGTCAAAAGCACCTAGCTTCGTTATCATTCAACATACGAGGTGCATCCAGACAAGATGTCTGAGCACTATTCAGGTCATTTTAATGTATATTACCAGTTCCTGGTGTTCATAATATGGACTCTCGCTACTTGAGCTTCAGTGCAGCCTGTGTTGCACACAGACCAATTATTCAGTCTGATGCAGTCTTTATATACTTATTACGTTTGTGTATTTTGAAGGTCGCTGTAGTGTGACCTTAGTCTGCTGAAATGATCCATCAGTGTAAGCATGGTGCTCATTGGGCAGCAAGGATCTATTTACGAAGCTGGTTTCTTTCATGCTGTCTTAAGGTAAGGATGTCGTTGAGCTGGTTGTGTCAGTGACACTATCTGGCATGTTGTCGGAATTGAAACAGCACATCCTCAGCCAAGCTGGGCTCATTGGATCTCATGATCTTAGCACAGAAGATTGCGTTTATCTGTAACTATTTCTCTTACTGAGTAAGCAGCTTCAGTTCTTTCCGCATTTTAATGATTCCAGTGCACATTAGAGCACTACGAATTATCTCACGGACTTGTTCTGGATTGCTTCACAATTGTCGGGCAGTGTGAAAAGTTAATGAGCGTAGAATGATAATGAAAGAGATTTGATGAATAGCAGACTGTTAGTTGTAGACACTGGGAGATAAGATTTTGGTCCTGTCTGTGGATATACCAAGCCACAGTCAATACTGCTATCGACCAAGGCGATATGCAAAGATGCATATATCATATCTGAGGATGTTTTCGGGGTCAACTCTCCGCGACCCGGTTAGGGATCAGGCCTACAGGTTGATTAAGGCTTTATCAATGTTATGTTGGCTGCACGCATTCCAACGTACGAACCACTGCCCGCTAGTCAGGAATGAACGAGGAATCTGTCAAGTTCCCTTTGAAGACAGCCAGAGGTTGCTAGTAATTTTCCTTATACGCGAAAGGAAGGGTTGAAAAGTCGGAAACCTGACACACCTCGAGTTCTCCTTAATGTGCTCGTCGAGTCCCTGCTTTTTATTGTAGGTACTTAGCACCATCTGCCACGTCTCTTCTTACATCGGAGTTATTTGATGTGCAGGTTAGGGACAGTCCTCCAGGATTCTCAAGGTATAAATTATTATGTACCTCCTCGCCTACGTTCCAAGGAACACAGAAGGGACTTCAAGCATTCAGTAGTAGATTGTTTACTGATGCATACAGGCAGTGAAAGGTCTCTGCAGGTTCTCTAGCTCAGCAATCTCGCCTGCCTTGAAGAGGACCATCAGTTAGTAATCGCAGAATTCCAGCCGCCTGGAGAGAACAAGTGACTTCAGAGTATCATCACTGGCTCACCTACCACCTGTCAGCTTAATTATCAGACTATCATTTTCCTTGCGGTAGCAATAGAACATTGTTGGAGACTTGAAATGGATCTTTGGCCATCATCGCAGTTTCAACATGCAATTTCGCTGTATTGATTATTGAGTTTGTCTTGTATTTCATTCGTTTTATTTCTCCATTCTTCCATGTTGCTCGCTATGTTCACTTGTCGAATTCGCGGGGGCTAACCCTCCCCCCTTCCAGTTTCAACATGTTTAGAAAATTTGATAATTTTCGTGTGGAAGCGCCAGTCCGTAGGCTCATTACCACTGAGATGGATGCAATAAGGCTTGATCCGAGGAAAGGGAGTGAGCTCCAACTGTTAGGATTAAGAAACGTGGAGCAGCCAAGGCGTTTTCCCCTCATGTGATAACAAGTCTGGTAAACATATTTAGTAGCTTGTCAAGGTGACCCGCCAGTGTTGACCCTGCCAGCGTGACCCCGCAGTTTACCCTGCCAGCGTGACCCCGCCAGTGTTTACCTGCCAGCGTGACCCCGCCAGTGTTTACCCTGCCAGCGTGACCCCGCAGTGTTTACCCTGCCAGCGTGACCCCGCCAGTGTTTACCCTGCCAGCGTGACCCCGCCATGTGTTTACCCTGCCAGCGTGGACCCCGCCAGTGTTTACCCTGCCGCGTGACCCGCCAGTGTTTACCCTGCCAGCGTGACCCCGCCAGTGTTTACCCTGCCAGCGTGACCCGCCAGTGTTTACCCTGCCAGCGTGACCCCGCCAGTGTTTACCCTGCCAGCGTGACCCCGCCAGTGTTTACCCTGCCAGCGTGACCCCGCCAGTGTTTACCCTGCCAGCGTGACCCCGCCAGTGTTTACCCTGCCAGCGTGACCCCGCCAGTGTTTACCCTGCCAGCGTGACCCCGCCAGTGTTTACCCTGCCAGCGTGACCCCGCCAGTGTTTACCCTGCCCTTTATTTACCCCGCCAGTGTTTACCCTGCCAGCGTGACCCCGCCAGTGTTTACCCTGCCAGCGTGATCCCGCCAGTTTACCCTGCCAGCGTGATCCCGCCAGTGTTTACCCTGCCAGCGTGACCCCCAGTGTTTACCCTGCCCTTTATTTACCCCACCAGTGTTTACCCTGCCAGCGTGACCCCGCCAGTGTTTACCCTGCCAGCGTGACCCCGCCAGTGTTTACCCTGCCAGCGTGACCCCGCCAGTGTTTACCCTGCCAGCGTGACCCCGCCAGTGTTTACCCTGCCAGCGTGACCCCGCCAGTGTTTACCCTGCCAGCGTGACCCCGCCAGTGTTTACCCTGCCAGTGTGACCCCGCCAGTGTTTACCCTGCCCTTTATTTACCCCGCCAGTGTTTACCCTGCCCTTTATTTACCCCGCCAGTGTTTACCCTGCCAGCGTGACCCCGCCAGTGTTTACCCTGCCCTTTATTTACCCCGCCAGTGTTTACCCTGCCAGCGTGATCCCGCCAGTTTACCCTGCCAGCGTGATCCCGCCAGTGTTTACCCTGCCAGCGTGACCCCGCCAGTGTTTACCCTGCCAGCGTGACCCCGCCAATGTTTACCCTGCCCTTTATTTACCCTGCCA
Organism: Cherax quadricarinatus; assembly: GCF_026875155.1. Lineage (NCBI taxonomy): Eukaryota > Metazoa > Arthropoda > Malacostraca > Decapoda > Parastacidae > Cherax > Cherax quadricarinatus. The sequence goes on along the minus strand of NC_069495.1, from coordinate 17,800,780 downwards.
GTATGACCCCGCCAGTGTTTACCCTGCCAGCGTGACCCCGCCAGTGTGACCCCGCCAGTGTTTACCCTGCCAGTGTGACCCCGCCAGTGTTTACCCTGCCAGTGTGACCCCGCCAGTGTTTACCCTGCCCTTTATTTACCCCGCCAGTGTTTACCCTGCCAGCGTGACCCCGCCAGTGTTTATTCTGCCAGCGTGACCCCGCCAGTGTTTACCCTGCCAGCGTGACCCCGCAAGTGTTTACCCTGCCAGCGTGACCCCGCAAGTGTTTACCCTGCCAGCGTGACCCCGCAAGTGTTTACCCTGCCAGCGTGACCCCGCAAGTGTTTACCCTGCCAGCGTGACCCGCCAGTGTTTACCCTGCCAGCGTGACCCCGCCAGTGTTTACCCTGCCAGCGTGACCCCGCCAGTGTTTACCCTGCCAGCGTGACCCCGCCAGTGTTTACCCTGCCAGCGTGACCCCGCAAATGTTTACCCTGCCCTTTATTTACCCTGCCAGTATGACCCCGTCCTTTATTTACCCTGCCAGCGTGACCCCGCCAGTGTTTACCCTGCCAGTGTTTACCCTGCCAGTGTGACCCCGCCAGTGTTTACCCTGCCAGCGTGACCCCGCCAGTGTTTACCCTGCCCTTTATTTACCCCGCCAGTGTTTACCCTGCCAGCGTGACCCCGCCAGTGTTTACCCTGCCCTTTATTTACCCCGCCAGTGTTTACCCTGCCAGCGTGACCCCGCCAGTGTTTACCCTGCCCTTTATTTACCCCACCAGTGTTTACCCTGCCAGCGTGACCCCGCCAGTGTTTACCCTGCCAGCGTGACCCCGCCAGTGTTTACCCTGCCAGCGTGACCCCGCCAGTGTTTACCCTGCCAGCGTGATCCCGCCAGTGTTTACCCTGCCAGCGTGATCCCGCCAGTGTTTACCTGCCGCGTGATCCCCAGTGTTTACCCTGCCAGCGTGATCCCGCCAGTGTTTACCCTGCCAGCGTGATCCCGCCAGTGTTTACCCTGCCGGTGACCCCACCAGTGTTTACCCTGCCAGCGTGACCCCCCAGTGTTTACCCTGCCAGCGTGATCCCGCCAGTGTTTACCCTGCCAGCGTGATCCCGCCAGTGTTTACCCTGCCAGCGTGATCCCGCCAGTGTTTACCCTGCCAGCGTGACCCGCCAGTGTTTACCCTGCCAGCGTGACCCGCCAGTGTTTACCCTGCCAGCGTGACCCCGCCAGTGTTTACCCTGCCAGCGTGACCCCGCCAGTGTTTACCCTGCCAGCGTGACCCCACCAGTGTTTACCCTGCCAGCGTGACCCCGCCAGTGTTTACCCAGCCAGCGTGACCCCGCCAGTGTTTACCCTGCCAGGGTGATCCCACCACTAGCCAGCCCCCAGCACACCACCACGTCAATAAGTATTATGTAAAGTGGGAGAGGAAGAGCTTAAAGTGAGTTGGGAAGGAAGAGCTTTAAATGGGCTGGGAAGGAAGAGCTTTAAATGGGCTGGGAAGGAAGAGCTTTAAATTAGCTGGGAAGGAAGAGTTTTTAATGAGCAGCGAATGTTGAGCATAAAGCTAGGAAATAAGAGTTTAAAGTGAGCTGGGAAGAGCTTAAAATGAGCTGGGAAGGAAGAGCTTAAAATAAGCTGGGAAGGAAGAGCTTAAAGTAAGCTGGGAAGTAAGAGTTTAAAGTGAGCTGGGAAGGGATGGGAGAGTATAACGGGTGTGCTGGAGCCAGGAAGGAGTCGACCCATTAACCTCTTACCTCCACATGCCACCTTCAATATATTTAATGCACCTCTCTTGACACTCTCGCTACCACCTTCTCCTCCAAGACTTTCCGCCGCTTCAGGAATACATTACCATACTACTCTTCCCCCACTACCTTCCTTCGATTTTAATATTTATCTGCTATAACTGGGATGGTAACCTGTCTTGATGGTAACCTGTCTTGATGGTAACCTGTATTGACGGTAGCCTGTCTTGATGGTAACCTATCTTGATGGTAACCTGTCCTGATGGTAGCCTGTCTTGACGGTAACCTGTCATGACGGTAACCTGTCTTGATGGTAACCTGTCTTGACGGTAATCTGGCATGACGGTAACCTGTCTTGACGGTAACCTGTCTTGACGGTAACCTGTCTTGACGGTAACCTGTCTTGATGGTAACCTGTATTGACGATAGCCTGTATTGACGATAGCCTGTCTTGACGGTAACCTGTCTTGACGGTAACCTGTCTTGATGGTAACCTGTCTTGACGGTAACCTGTATTGACGGTAACCTGTATTGACGATAGCCTGTCTTGACGGTAACCTGTCTTGATGGTAACCTGTCTTGACGGTAACCTGTCTTGACGGTAACCTGTCTTGATGGTAACCTGTCTTGACGGTAACCTGTCTTGACGGTAACCTGTCTTGACGGTAACCTGTCTTGACGGTAACCTGTCTTGACGGTAACCTGTCTTGACGGTAACCTGTCTTGACGGTAACCTGTCTTGACGGTAACCTGTCTTAATGGTAACCTGTCTTGATGGTAACCTGTCATGACGGTAACCTGTATTGACGATAGCCTGTCTTGACGGTAACCTGTCTTGACGGTAACCTGTCTTGACGGTAACCTGTCTTGACGGTAACCTGTCTTGATGGTAACCTGTCTTGATGGTAACCCCTCTCTCTGATGCCAATGTTAAGAAATTGACGTTGGTAACCTCAAGAAAATGAACGTAGTAAAATGTCTATACTTCTCTTAGCCCCAGTACATATCGGTGGGTCGTGGTGCTTGTGTTGTATGGTGTGACGCAGTTAAGTTGGTGTTTGTGGAGCTACTTATGAGAAGGAGATCAACACAAAGGTTGTGGAAAGGATGTGTGAGGACAGCTGTGTCAGGATGATCGTCACATCCTCTCCACCAGCATCTTTACCAACACCATCACTTCTGACTCTAATGCCACAAGTAGGTAGCTCGCAGCTGAGTGGTAGCGCCTCGGGCTTATAATCCAAGGACCCAGGTTCAATCCTGGGCGGGTTGAAAAGTATAAGCAAGTCTCTTTACACTCGTTCGCCACTGTTAACCTAGCAGTAAATAGGTACCAGGGTGTTAGTCGACTGCTGTTGGTAAAATCCTGGGAGGTTATAGTACACCTTTAATAGGTTTCAAGAGTTGTCCTACTCCCGCAGTCCGGCCCTGGGCCAGACTTGTCTAGTACTTGCCTAGTCAACCAGACTGTTGTTGCTGGCGGGCAATGACCCACATACCCATCAATGTCTTGGTGATCCGGCACTTAAGATACGATTAGACTTTGAAATGACCTGAGGTAGGATAACATCACTCAGGTTGTAAAGTGAATGGTAAACAAAACCTCCGTGAAGCTCTCACACATCCTTAACTAAGAGTGCTCACTCCATCATATATACTCTCCATATTACTCTTTCTACATCTTAATCACATCACAAGTGCATACAATGCAACTAGCAACAGCGAGGCCACGTCGTACATAAGCATTGTATGCATTTACCATTCAACGTAACCCGCCTATGTAATTATTTATGCTGTTGGTCATTAATGTTTACACTACGTAAATTTCATTTAACTTTAAGCAACGTAACCTAAAATAAAACTTCTGTAGTTCAGAGAGATTAATCGGAAATATGTAGCAGCACAGTTAATAAAATATGATAAAAAAAATATGATGTATTATGAAAAGTTATGGGGGAGAGGGGAGTTGCCTCCTACAGGTATAGTACCACCAGTGTCACTGACTTTATAAGGGATATGGTTGTAAGCAGTAGAGCGCGGCGCCCACCACTCATACATGGCAGTGGTTACCACACCTCCCTACCTTCTGATGCTTCCGGAAACGAAAAAAATTTACACTTGAACATTTGGGTATTCTTCTCTATTGTGTTCTACATTCTTCCTTTATGTCCTTGAGTTTGTACTGATAAAGCCACCGGTTGGTGAAACGTTTACAAATAAAGATACCCAGATGTTGCACATGTGTCTAATTCATCATGTCGGTACTGCATACCTTCATGTACAACTTCCGGAAATCAACGCTTCCGCGGCCTTGTCCAACGCCAGGCCTCCTAGCCGATGTCATGGTCAGTCAGGCTGTTAATGTTCGTGACGCATATTAACATATTATGGCAGACAGTTCCACGTAGGCACCACGGCTCTCGGGAACAGTTTGAAGGATCTTCTCACGTTCCAGCTTGAAGACAGGAGTCTGCTGGTAATTTCCCTTATATCTGAAGGGGTTAAAAATATTATTATAATCAAAGGGGAAGCGCTAAACCCGTAGGATTACATAGCGCCTGTGGGAGGATGTGGAAGGTATTCAGGTTTAATTCAGGGAACTGGAGCACAGATCAAATTCCCTAGATCAAGAGCCTCTCACCAGCATCAAGGAACCTTCCTTGAGGGGGGGGGGGATTTAAAGAGTTAGATCTCTAATGAAAAACGGGTACTTTTGTACCTCTGCTTTTCAGTGAAGATTTGCTATCTACCGTGAATTCCGCTCTTGTAAGGAATTATTCAGGTTCACACACATTTGAAATTATTCCGCCAAGTATATTGAGAATGTGTATTAAAGTACTGTACATTTTTCTGGCCTGTTCTCCAACATGACACCTCCGCTACCTCTAGCCGCTGTGTTGCTGCAACATTCAAACCCATCTCACACCCACATAAAAGTGTTGGTACCACTATACTCTGGTACAGTCCCTCATTTTAAGCGTTCCAAGTATTTCAGATGTTTCAATTGATGCGGGTAGTGAAAGTTCTCTGTGTATTCTCCAAGTCTGTGGCTCACTTACCTCAAAACGGACTTTACAGCAATGTTCCAAGTATAAGGTGTGTCAATACCGACAAACTATGCAATAAAGACACGCATGCAACACTTAACACATTTATTAGGCAACATTTCCCAATAAAAACCTAGGTGTTGTTTACTAGTTTTAATATCATTACAATATTTCAGGAAGAATTTGGGAGGGTATGTAAAAGAAGGAAATCAGAAGTGAATATAGGAAAGAGAAAGGTGATGAGGGTAACAAAAATTTAGGTAATGAAAGATTTTATATCAAATTGGAAGAAATAAGTATGGAGGTAGTGAATGTGCTCAGATATTTGGGAGTGGACTTGTCGACAGACAGGTTTATGTATGAAAGACGAGATGAACCACAGGACTCGTAAGGGGAAAGAGGTGGTGGTGCGTCGGAGCCTCTGTAGACACAAAGAACATTATCCATGGAGGCAAATGGGGTTATGTATGAGACTGTAGTGGTACCCACACTCTTATGTGGGTGTGAAGCATGGGTGGTGACTGTTGCAGTGAAGAGAAGGCTGGAGGCAGTGGAGATGTCATGTCTGAGGGAAATGTGTGGTGTGAATATTATGAAGATAATTATATAATTCGTAGTTTGGAGATTAGGAAGAGGTGCTGGGTTACCAAAACTATTATCCAGAGAGCTGAGGGGCTGTTGAGATAGTTTGGACATTTAGAGAGGATGGAGAAAAACAGGATGATTTAGAGGATGTATAAATCTGTAGTGGAGGGAAGGCAGGGTAGGGGGCCACCCTTGGAAAGGTTGGAGGGAGGGGAAAGATTTTTGTATGCGAGGAGCTTGGACAACCAGCATGCATATGTGAGCGTGCTAGATAGGAGTGGAGGCAAGTGGTGTTATGATTTGAGGGGCTGTTGGAGTGTGAACAAGATAACATTTATAAAGATTCAGGGAAACCGGTTAGCCAGACTCGAGTCCTGGTGGTGTGAAGTACAGTGCTTGCACCCTGAAGGAGGGGCGGGGCACCTGAACTGTAATATTAAAGCGCCTTTGGCAATACAATGATGGAGTGAGTGATGGTAATTGTGTTTCTTCTTTTTTAGGTTACCCTACGTCGGTGGGAGACGGCCGGTGCCTTTAAAAAAAAATCATCTAGTGTGTAAATATACTAAATTTAAGAGTATCACTTGTTTAGCATCTAATGTTGTGAGGGTCATTAGCCAGTCATCTTCCTTGTAGTTATAACTTAATGCTAACTTAAGAGTAGTACTAATCTGAAGCTAACTTCAACTACTTAACATTGATAAGCTTAGTTGCCTGTTGATAAGTTTACTACAAGATTGTTAAATGTAACAAAACTTTGTCTTCTTTTATAATATCAACATTAAGACGTGGAGAAAGTAACATACTACACTAATAAGTCAATGAAGGGGAAGGCATGACTGACACAAGAGGTGAAAGAGTATGCAAGATGCTTCAAGTAGGACAATCGAGAGGAGATTCTTAAATTTGACATCTATAATCTATCTTCATGAATCACGTCAGAATAAGAAGCTTTTGACAGTATATTCGAGGAAGTTAGCAGATGGGTAATTTTTAAAGGCTTCTGACAGCGAGTTTCATATTTTTTTAACCTTTTATATGAATGGAGTTCGAGGTTAGGATGAATGGAATACGCGGAATGTCAAATAGGTATGTATTCATTTCTTGTTTTGCGTCTATACATTGTTACAGCATTAGCTTCGAGTCACGATTTGTATCTGTGTTATCTGTACATATAATATGCACAGTAGTAAGTGCGGATGTTTTGTGTGCTGATTAATTTTAAATTTCTGCATAGCTTGGCGGGGGGTGGGGCAGCGATTGTTACCTGGAATCAGAATCAGTGATCATTCTAACAGCAGACATATGTTGAGTCACTGCAGGTTTTACATTTACTGCTTTTAGATCCCCATGCAGATATACCATAGGTGAGGTAAGAATAGATTAAGGAATAATACAGAGTGAGTAATGATGTATGAGGTACATCATTGTACATTATTGTCGGTAATTCCACCTAAATTAGTACACTATGTCGTAAAGGTCAGAAGCCGGGTAGTGCATATGTTGTAATTCCACGTGTTAAGCAATTTTTCTCATAAGCATTATTTGATGGATACTAATAGATGTGTAATGTCAGTGCTCTTGGTCTATAGTTTCGTGTGCGCTTTCAGGCCACCATCGACTCTGATATATGAAATATAAATAAAAATGAGCGCTACCGTAGGCCTACTTGGCTATAGTGGTCAGTTCCAACTCACCCAACCCCTCCCACTAATTATTTCTGCAGTCTACCCTTAGCAGTATATTTCACTGATTTATAACTACTGTCACTGCCACGGCTACCTCAACACTCAAACCAACATACATTTAGCTATCCATCGGCGGCCAGTACTAACTCATCTTCTAATCCTTAATAACACATCCTCCACCCACGACTAGAAGATACTATTACCTAGTAGAATTCCTTGTTATTTTTCATCAGTTCGCCTTTTGACTGAAATATTCTCGTCTTAGGCTACTGCTCTAATATTCTCCTGCCATACAAAACGCGTCATGCTCCTTAACATTCTCAATGTCTACAACTATGCCATAACTAGAGAGCAGAGAGCCATGATGTTGACAAAACATTGTGAGTAGCACAAATACACACAATGTCCCTCAGTGAGCCTCCAGCCGTGACTAAGCGTCTGGCAATGGGTGATTGCTTAAGCTATCTCTAACCACAACATCGCCAACATGAGAGAGATTAACAAAAAAAAAAAAAATACTGACCCCTTTATATTCTTCATTTACAAAGCGAGAGATTAAAATTCTACACTGTAATGGCCACTAACTTCAAACTGTATAATCGTTCCATTTTGAAAATTAATCACACAACCGCTCAGCAAATTATAATCTATAACTATGAAGAGATATTCTCATGTTTATTGCACCTACACAAAATCAGGATAACTAACATAAGGTACACGCAAGAAAATTACTGCAGTGCAGTGAAAACAACGCTAGTATCATGAAAGGAAAATATTCAATGGTAATAACATAAATGATAAATGCAAGAGATTTTAAAATCAGCATAACAATGATGGGAAAAGAGACTCAGATGGCCCACAAGTGGTGGGAATAACTTATCAGTTAATTAACACGATCTTGATTCAGGTGGCATGGATATACACACTGATAGGTATATATATCTCTTGGTATATATACATATAGGGCGTTGATTTTTTAAATTTAGCTTCAGCTATTACAATATTTATTTCTAAATTGAGGGTTTTTGCGGTCACAAAAACCTTCGTACAGTTGATAGACCTTGAGCCTAATAAACTAACTGCTTCAGGCAAAAACTAATGGCACTCCAACCTGTTGATGCTACTACTGCTCTCCCATCCTCCTCCTCAGCTCTCGTCTCGCCATCCACAGCCACAAATTAGTAGTGGTAAAGTAATACATACGTCTGACTATCACGATATAAAAAGCTTCGGACAATTAGGTATAAACTTTGGTAAATGATACCGAAAACTGGCTTAAAATTACACAAACACTAGGTAATTTATTACAAGAACTATATGTATAGTTTATGCATGTTTTAGTGTTTGCTCACGTGCGTTTTTAAACAGAAATGTAAAAAGTTACAGCACACTGTCATACAGGATGTGACTTGCCCAAAGCATGACCTATTGCTCATGCTAAATTTACATTTGATCTTTCTGTGGTTAACAGAAATTATGCAATTTGATGTCTAGTAGCTACTGAGGAATTCATGTACCTAGTCAAATCATGTTTAGGTATTTTAAGAGCTATAACTCATATAATTAGTTATTACACTATCTTTTTTATATTTTCAAGTCAATTTATGGGCCAGCTGCAGATAATCACGGGAAAACAATAGGTCATTCACTTGAGTAGGTAATAGTACAAAATACCCACAAGATGAGACAGACAAATGGACGACGCTTCATCCGCGCAGTGACTTCATCGCTACTAGATAAAAGACCCCGGGTGATATATTTTGATGAGTTTTTCTACTCCCGTAGCCCGGCCTTGAGCCAGGCTCGTGTGGTGCTTGCCTGGTCAACTAGGCTGTTGCTTCTGGTGGTCTGCTGACCCACAGTCATCAAAGCCTGGTTGATCTAGCACCTGGTGAAGATACTTGTCTAATTTAACAGAATTTCTGCCTATTTCTTAGATTATCAACATAGCGGAGATACATAATAGTAACAAAAACCTCTAATAGGTTTATGTTAGAGGCCACTTTTTTATACCGGATAACAAGATGATTTAAGTGTTGACAGGTGTAATTATGTAGGGCCGGCAGCATTCCCTGCCCTCTTATGTCACGCACATCTGGTTTGGTTTCCGGTTGTATATATGTGTACCACCGCTGGCTAGCCAGCTTCCCAAAGGCCCTTCATTGATACAGGCTGACTATCTACTCTGGCATCATCGGGACCTGTAGGTTGCATGATTAGTGATTCTGTCGGATTACAGAGTGGTTAGGTTAGAATACATTTAACCCAACAGCTATCCACCTCATGCTGCCTTTAAAATACCCCATAAATCAGTACAAACTGGTTAACCCGTTCACTGTCGCGACCCCAGCTAGCAAACTTGCTCCCATTGTCGAAGAATTAAAAAAAAATATTCTATCTCACGAAATTATAGACAATCTTTTTCCGAAGGTAACGAAACCAAAAGTACTAATTTTGATGGAAAACTTAGGGAATTATGCTCTCGTAAAGTTAGCAGTCTCGGAGATATTTATGCATCGGCGATTTCGCCCACTTTACACCCTATTTTTGGCTAATTCCATTGTCCGGTCGACCAAACTCATAGCTATTTTGCTAGTATTCCTTCTATTCTGTCGATTGGGAGTACAAGAAATCGCCCATTTACCTATTTCATCTACCCAATAGTGTCAGAAATCGGTAATTGGTCCAATTTCACAAATTTCTGATGCCAATTTCAAAAGTGTCCAGAATAAACAATGCAAACATTCCTGGCACTAAAATAACATTTTCTCTGTTCAATAGTCATGTCTCCAGGGTCCCTCTTATTTTATGGTTGCTTGCAATGTCTGAATTCTTATTCACACAAAAAAATTGATTTGCTGTTATGCAGTCTACTGCATTACTGCAATAACTGTATAAATAATGTCAACCCATTCATGACCGCGTATTAGACCGTCCAGTTGGACAGGTATTGGATGTGTCGTGAATTGTTTCCTCTTGAACACCGGCAAAAATCGAACATTTCCAGTACTTTGAGCTCAATTTCAAGGAACTTTCCGTTCTCAAACCAATCAAAATCACCTCTATTTCTGTAATATATCTTCCATTCTATGAAATGAGACCAAAAAACCGAGAATACAATCATAAAAACCATACGAAAACACATTGCAAAGTCACTGTTTTATATCAAAAAAAATGGTCGCAGTTTTTTCTCGTATGTACTACGTGCTGCAGGATTTTTTTTATATAGTACACACTTACCACATGGACGAATTCTTTCATATCTAGGCTCAAATTTACTGGTCACAGCTTGAGTGAGCTGAGTTCATGGTGTCATACTACAGGCCCGACAGTGACTTCAAAGTCGTTATACAATGGGACCGACAATGAAAGGGTTAATAAATTTAACCAAACTGAAAAGCTGAAATTTACAACTCAACATCTTCACTTACACATAACCTAAACCACTTCATCAGAACTTGATCTAGTTCTGAAATTTTTCCTTCCTTCACTGTTTTCCTTTCACAGAGTAATTTTTCTTTGTTTCTTTATGTCATCAACTGCCAAAGAGCCAGTATTGCATAATTCACACAAGCTTCTCACAGACACACCGATGTCGAGTTTTTTCAGAAGTTCAACCATATCTTTTATGGACAATGTACGGTGTTCGTGCTTTACACAACGAGAAGCATTTCCTTTATTCACTGGAGCCATGGCTGGGGTTAAAGTGAGCAGGTTATAACAATAAATGGAGAAAAACAAATTTGAATGGCTAGCCTATGTTTTCAAGTGACACCAACAATGTGATTATCAAATGGTATACAATACCGACAGGTTGGTAGATAAGACACATAGGCAACTTTATTTCGAGTCAAAATAAAGTTGCCTAAATGTTGCCTATGTGTCTTATCTACTGACACCAACAATGTTTATGCAGCAAGTAGCGGCAGGTTGGTGAGGCGACCCGGGAAATTTGAAATTACGCTAGCCAAAATTAGTGCCGGATTAGCGATGACCCGCCTGTATTACCTTGCTCACACTCCAATAGCATGTCATGTCTCATAAAATATTCTCTTCACTCTGATCTAAAAGACATGTTTGCTGAATTCCATCTCAACAGGTTTCACACCTAAAGAAATGACACATGTAGCACAACAAACATTTTGCTCTGAAACTTTAGAGTGAAAAGTTGTCAAAGTAAAAAATTTGAAATCTGGGGCTGCTACTGTGAAAAGATCTTTTTCCTGGGCACACTTCTCACGCCAATTCTTTCCGATTCTTATATAGCCTACACCAGGGGTGGGCAAACTTTTCAGTGCAGGGGCCACATTAGCCATTTGCGGGAAATGTATTAATGTTCCACAATATTTTTGGCTTTGAGTAGTAACTTTTTTTTTCATTTTTACTGACATTTTCTCCCCAAATAACCTGAGTACATAACTTGATCTTGGATGGGCCTCATGAAGCCCGCAAGCCGTAGTTTGCCCACTGCTGGCCTACACAGATGGAGACAAATATAATCCTTTGCATTCATTTTTGTCAGTTTTAAAAGGAATCTGTGGTCTGCATCTGCCTACCCCTCATAATCTTAAAGTGTTAAACCACATTATCACTGGAGGAACTGATGATGTGGTTCACCAAGCAATGTCAGGGTGCCATTTCTCCACTAAAAAACAACTCTTCAAGTTCAACAGTGGAAATTTTGGCATTGCAAACCTTCTCATTTGGTGAAGAAAATTCCTCTGCCAGTTCCTCTTCCTGCTCCTTGAGATCTTGGAGTTGTTTTGAGTTCCTTGCTGTGGACATTTATTAACTCGCATCCTCCTGGTTTACCTCTAACCCCATAGACCCACCTAGGGAGATGATTTCGTGACCCACTAGCTCTGCCTCAAAGTCTCTTCTTGCCACCGAGTCAGGCCACAACTTCCTTCTTAGGGAAACATCTCCCAAGGCTTTAATCAGACTTACACATGAGAGGATGTTGAACTGACTCTTCCAAAAGTCTCTGAGGGCTAGGTCTGTGCCAGAGGTCACTTCAAAGCACTTCTGAAACTAGCAAGGATTTTGACGCCAACTGAATTCTAAACAAGCCAGCATGTTCGGACTCCAGTTTGTTCAAGGTCTGGTACATTCAAACACCAAGGTTCTACTTTATGTCAATTACCCAAGATAATCATCCCCCCTCAAAGCATTTCAACACTCTCCCTTAATACATATGGGAAATTAAGAACAGACCCCTAGCTGTCTTAGGGGAACTGGATAAGTTCTTCAAGTTAGTTCCTGATCAGCTGTGCCATGGCCTACACTGGACTGTGTGCAACCAGCACCAACAGTCTAGATGATCAAGCCATCAACCAGGAAGCCTGATTTGGGACTGTCATGGGGATGGTGACCTCTGAAAGCCATCTGCAGGTAACTCTACCCCTAGTTATGTATTGTACAGTACATAAATTCACCATTGTATCACACTACAGGCATTGTAAGAGAGCAGAGCTTGCTCTATTTCTCATATTAATACTAAATAATTTTATGTGGAACAAGGACAAGCATACATATAACATATACTGCATTTAATAAGCACTTTACAGCAATACTCACCTAATTCCTCAACAAGACGGAGCATAACGCCACCTATGTGCAGATCACTCTTCACTCTGAGGATTCTTTCCACTTGCAAATCTGTGACATGGACGTGTAGCTCCCATGACCCATCCCCGATCTTCTGCCCATCGGCCATCATCTTGCTGGCTGTATTGCTTTTGAAATTACAATGAAAGTACCAGGAGCAACGTGGGAATTCCAAGTAAACTTCAGCAACAATGTGAGTTGTCAAGCACTGTACTCATAATTCAAGCTGTGTTCCACAAGTGGTAGGTTTGGGCAATGCAGCCCACACTATATATAATGTCACTGATCAGCTTAAACCACTTTATTGAGTCAAATTTGGATATACACTACTGTATAACTGAAGAAAGATAATCATTAGTCATAAATCTTAGGTAAATATTACTATCACAAATCTGCCCATGAAATACCCATGTCACTAAAAAACACTTAAATATTTTCCTCAGAGTAAGAACCAAAGTACATATACAGTACGTACTTGATATCATAATATGTCAAGTCATGGATATTTTGAAATACCTTATGTCCAGTTAGGTACAGTACACTAATTTTTCCACTATATGGCATACAGTGATCACTCTGTTATCAGATTACCCTATTTATGGTATACAATACGAACAAGTTGAAGAATATTCCTCATGAGCAACACTTGGATATCTTTATTGGTGAACATTAAAATGGTATAAAATACCGACAGGTTGTTAGGTAAGCCTATTGTGTAGGCGAAACGTTTCGGAATAAAGATACCTAACTGTTGCATATGTGTCTTACCTAACAACATCTTTATTGGTGAAATGTTTTGCCTACTCAACAGGCTCCTTCAGTCAAATACAGGCAAATTTAACACTACATACAGCAGTAATAGCAAAAGTGTTGATGTTATCAGTGTGTCTGCCTGAAATGAACTAATACAATGGCTGGTGCAGAATGTGACATCCAGAGAAGAATAATAAAGTCACTATAGCTACAGAAGACAGAAAAGTTGCTGAATGTGTAGTTTGAGGAGGTAAAAAAGGTTATCCCACTTAGTGCTCAAAAAATAAAGCACAATGTCATATTCTACAATAAATCCGTGTATGAGAAGGAAGTAGAGCATACACAAGTGTGTACATTTAGTATTGGTTTAAAATTTTTAGAAGGGCACAACTGACTTTGAACTGTAAAGCTTAGTGGTATGTCAGCTTATCATGATATAGCAGGAAATTTCCCTTCCGACTTCACAAATTATTCTGAAGCAGTTACAATCCTGACCAAGAGTTTAATGCTGATGACAGTGTTACGCTGAAAAGGTATGCCATCAAGAATTTACATTAGCAAACAAGAAAAATTTGCACCTGGTTTCAGAGCAGCTAAGGATCACTTCAGCCTGCTTCTCTGTGAAAATGCAACAGGTGATTTCAAGTGCATGCCTCTACTAATTTATCAAGGAGAATCCCCATGCCTTATTTGCCTGTTATTTGGCAGTCTAACAAGGCAACACAGATGAGTGAAATGCTGTTTGTTGAATGGTTCAGCCATTACCTTACTCCAGCAGTCAAGATGTATAGTATCTTACATTCAAGGTTCTCTTGGCTCATGATAATACCCATAGTCATCCTGAAATCTTGCAGTCTGAGGACCTAAATATGAATGTTGCTTTTACTACGCAATGTATTTCACTACAGCCACTTGAACAAGGTGTTAAGACATTTAGGTGCCACTGTACATGCAAGATCCTGGAAAAACTTATTGCAGCAGTGGCTGACAGCTCCAACATTGGTGTGCCAGAGTTCAGTCATAAATTTAACATATACATGTGCTTATGCACATAAGATGTCATAAATGCATGCTGGTGTCATTATAACCTGGGTGAATTATTTATGTAGTTTCCCTCATTATATAAGGAGTCAATCCAGGAAATTGCAGCTCTGGCAATGACTGAGACATGAGGATTTTGAAGGTATGAATGAAGACATACATGAACTGTTAGTAAAGGATGATGAACAATCTGTAGAAGAAATGTTCAAGAAACTGAATTCCCACAAAGAAGCAAATAATAATAGAAGATATAGAAGAACCTGTAAACAAGCAGTCATATAATACTGCAAGTTATGTAAGTATTTCCATGTCATTGGTAAGGTTTCATTGAGCAGGATCGTGACACATCTATAAGCACTGCTCTAAGGTGGAGCCTGAAGCTGCTGATTATACATTATTGGCACAAGCTAAAATAAACCAGAGGCACATAACAGAACACTGAAGCCCCTAATACAATAGATACTGACAATGCTACATCCAAATCCACAAGCAATGATAACTACAATCTCGAAACTAGCCACAGGTACAATGTATGGCAAGATAGACTATCATTTTATACAATGTCATATTTAAAAAACAGTGATTCAGCAAATTTTAAGGTGTCTGGATCGGAGCCCTATTTTTTTCCCTACGTTCTTCACTTCATATAACACTTTCAGGTTAAGTCGTAATCGAAGCTATGCCGTAATTTTGCATCTGTCATGTATTGAAAACATCATATATTGCATCTTAATCAATGGTATACTGTAAGTTACACTGACTTTACTTGGTTATGGTATAAATATGGTATATACCTTTTTTTTTTATTCCAATTTTTTTAATATTTTGGTCTTCTAAGGCCACATACAATGAATACTTATATTACAATCATTTCAGAGTGTAATACTCCTCAAAACATGGAAATTATTCACATTGCTGGACTTTACTGGATTACCCTGGGTTAAATATACTTATGTGCTTTGTGGCTGAATTCCACTGTTAGCATCATGATACTCCAATAACTCTGGACTGAATAAGCCACCTTTGTGTCACCTGTACACCCTGTTTGCTGGTAGGGAAGCTGGTTGTGAAACAGCAGCTCCTGGTTCATACTAGTAAGTCAGACAAACAGTCATTACCTGAGTAGTTAACCATGATACATTGTGAGGACTCTGCTGGCCTTAGATTTTTTTTCAAATGTATGAAAAGATGG
Source organism: Cherax quadricarinatus (assembly GCF_026875155.1). NCBI lineage: Eukaryota > Metazoa > Arthropoda > Malacostraca > Decapoda > Parastacidae > Cherax > Cherax quadricarinatus. The sequence goes on along the minus strand of NC_069495.1, from coordinate 17,785,130 downwards.
GAGACCCTAAGAGCTATGCTGTCAAAAACATTGTAGATGGCAGATTTGAGGGTACGAAAAATTGTGCGTACTAGTACGTTGGACACAGACAGCATTTGCGTACTTCTGAAATGGAAGAGAATCTTTTTCTAAAGGTAATGACACCAAAGGTAAAAAAAAGTTGATGGGAAACTCATGGAATTACTCAGGCGCAAAGCTAGCAGTCTGAGTGGAACTTACTTATTGGCGATTTTGCCCACTTGAGTTTTTTTTTAAATTAGCTAATTTCAATGCTCCATTCTGTCAAATTTTTAGCTCTTTCACTAGTATGTCTTCTATTCTATCAAATGAGCATAAGAAACTAACCATTCAACTATCAGAACTACCCCATGGCAGTCAATTTTATAAAAAATTAAAAAAAAAATCAAAGTTAAAAATATATAGTAGACTGTCATTTAAGAGTTTATTTGGCACAATTTGGTTTTAGCACGACTGAAAAACTGGCACAATTTTATGCAACACTTAGTAAAATTAGCTTTACACGGTTCCGTTTGTTAGTGCGGGAAAAATTTCCCCAGCTCAAGCTGCCACCTTGTTGTGGTTCAGCACATAAGAATGAGGTAAATATGAGTTTGTGTGATGACCAACTGATTTACTGATTGACTGACTGACTTACTAACTTGTCTGGCTTACTAACTTGTCTGACTGACTAACTTCACTGATTTACTGACTTACTTACTGACTTAATTAACTGACCGACTGACTTACTGACTTAAAGTTAAACTTTTTCATTGAAGAAGACCCTGAAACGGTGTCTAGAGCAGCTGAAGCCCTACTGTCAGTTGTATAATGTACTGCTGGGTAAAACAGAACTGAAAGCCATTACAGAATTTATGCACATTCGAGTACAATCATCGACTTTAGTACCAAAACCTCTACCATCCACCTCAGCCCAATAGGGCCACAGCATAACTCTCCACAATCATCCACAAAGACCAGCACCCACAATTTAGGTAAGAAATACTATTATTTCTGTTGCATTTGTAATCTTAAGCAGTGAAAACTACATAATACATTGCAACAATGAACTACAATTACATATTCACTTTTATTTTTTTAAGATCTGTTGGTCTAAAAAAAGTTGTTTGGCTTTTTGGGGGCCCCCAGGAACATAACCTTATTTTTCCCACAAGTGCTTCAGTTCTTCTAACACAGCTTTACCTAACACGGCGTTTTCAGGAACGTAACTACACCATTAAATGACGGTCTACTGTACTCCAAAATAAACAATGTAGACATTTCAGGCACTAAAATAAAATTTCCTATGTTTATTGATCATCCCCAGGCTTCTCCTATATTATACTTGCCTTTTAGTTTGAATTCACACAAAAACTAAAAAATTTACCCTATTTCTCAGATAATAAAATATAACTAGGAAGATAAGGTAGGAAAAAGAGTTTGTTCAGAATTTTAACCCAGAGGGTTAGCCACCCAGTATAACCTAATAAAGTCAGACCAGGGGGGTGTGATAGGGGTGAAGGGAGGCCTCACCCATCCTCTGGAACATCAGCAAAAATATAATGTTTCTGCTATTTTGAGCCCAATTTCAAGCTGCTTCCAGTCCTCAAACCAATAAAATCATGTCTATTTCAGTAGTATATCTTCCATTTGATCAAATAATAGCAAGAAACAGCTAATAAAACCATAAAACCATCCTATAAAATACCTCAAAGCTCCTATTTTAAACAAAACACAAGGTCAGAGTTTTACTTTCCCATCATGCACCACATGGAGCAGGACTTCTTTTTTTTACAACATGAACACTCACCACACAGACCCATTCTGTCACATCTAGACCAAAATTTACTGCTCATAGCTCATCTGAGTTAGCTGTGCTCAAAACATAGATCTACATGAAGGACCCTGGTATCAATGATGTAGATCTACGTGACAGACACAAGGGTTAATGGTACTAATATATCTTTTTCATACTGGTGCCTAAGATAGGTAGAAAACTTTAACTTCCATAACACAATTATAAAATATATTTAACCCACTTTGCTTTGATTTATAGTAATTTATTTTATAATTATTGAAGTTTAAATATTTCTAAGCCCTCTGGACAAAGTTAAAAGTTAAGGTTGAATATTAACCCTTTCAGGGTTGGCAGGCCCTCTCCTAAACTTGTCCAAAGGGTCGAAAATTTTTTGGAAAAAAAATTATTTTTTCTTATGAAAAGATAGAGAATCTTTTCAAAGATCATAATGACACCAAAAGTATGAAATTTGATGGAAAACTTAGACACTTTGAGCCCTATTCTCGGCCAATTCCAGTGTACTAGTCGACAAAAATCATAATCATTTTGCAAGAACCCCATTTTTTCTATCGAATGAGTACAAGAAACCACCCATTTACTGATTTCAACTATCCAATAAAGTGGTCAGAAATTGGCAATTTTGCCAATTTCACACAAATTTCAAAAGATGCCAATTTCCAAATAGGGTCCAGAATAAACAAGACAGGCATTCCTGGCACTAAAATAACATTTCCTCTGTTCATTAGTCACGTCCCCAGGCCCCTCTTACATTTCTTTTGCATTCCACTTTGAATTTTTATTCTCACAAAAAATAGATTTACTGTTATGCAGACTACTGCATTAGTGTAGAAATGGTATAAATAATATCAGTGTACTTGTGAAAGAATATTAGACTCACCAGTTGACGTGTATTGGACGCATGGCATGATTTGTTTACTTTTGAACTTTGGCAAAAATCGAACATTTCTGCTACTTTGAGCTCAATTTCAAGGTACTTTTTGTTGTGAAGCCAATCAAAATCATCTCAATTTCTGTAATATGTCTTCTATTCTATAAAATGAGACCAGGAAAACTATAATGCAACCATAAATACCATACGAAAATACAGTGCAAAGTCGCTGTTTTAAACCAAAAACACGGTCAGTTTTTTTTCTGATTATGCACTGTGTGCTGCAGGATTTTTTTTATACTGTGCACACTGACAACATAGACCCATTCTTTCATATGTAGGCCTACCAGCTTTCTCTCGCTAGATTTGAAGGCGCTAGAATTTACGCGTACTAGTACCTCAATAACCTTGGTGCGTAAGCCGTACTAGTACGTCGGAAACCCTGAAAGGGTTAACTGTAGACTGTAAAGAGCTTTATTCTCTCATTACAACCAGCATACAGGCCTGTCACTGTGATGAGTTATTTACTTTAACATCCTAGGCTATTATCAGGTGTCAAGAGAGAATTGGAAACTACATGCCTGCAGTTTTTGGAAGGTGTGACCTACAGACCTCCTAATCTAGATAATGACTTTGGTAAATTTCTTTGGGATGAAACTGCTAAGGCATCTAAGTAAAAAGACTTCAAAATCGGCCAAATTAATTAGAACAATCTGACACAAAACCTAAAGTCTAGCTATTTTCTAGAAAGTTCAAGATTGTTTTTTTACACCAATCTGTAGCAGAGCCAACTAGAGGATAATTTGCTGGACTTGGTTCTAGCAAACATGGAATCTCTGATAAGATAAGATTTCGTTCGGATTTTTAACCCTGGAGGGTTAGCCACCCAGGATAACCCAAGAAAGTCAGTGCGTCATCGAGGACTGTCTAACTTATTTCCATTGGGGTCCTTAATCTTGTCCCCCAGGATGCGACCCACACCAGTCAACTAACACCAAGGTACCTATTTGCTGCTAGGTGAACAGGACAACAGGTGTATGGAAAAGTGTCGAAATGTTTCCACCCGCCGGGAATCGAACCCGGGCCCTCCGTGTGTGAAGCGGGAGCTTTAGCCACCAGGCCAGGTTAATAAAAAGCTTGAAGGAAGTGATCAGAAATTACAAGGTTTCCAATTTCATGGAGATACCAGCATACAGGTCTCCCTCAACATTCGTGTTTTCCACGTTTGAGGGCTTCGAACATTTGCAAATTCCCAGTCACCCAATCATATTACATATCTTAGAATTGTGGCGGTGGCAGAGTTTGTTTAGAGATAGGACAAGGTAGTCCTTAAATATGACACCAATATCAACTCTACAGCTTATTTATCTATCACAATTCATCCGACATGACATAATAAAGTGTAATAAGTTCACTATTTAGCCATTATATTCCAAAGCTCATTTATTTGATTACCACTTTATTTGTTCACCACAACTTATATTATTCCCATTTATATTATTTTAGCTTTACATAACTACCTTAGTTCATATATTCACAATTGTTAAAGTAATCAAGGTGCTATTCTCAGGTGCTAAAGTATAAAACGTTCACTATTTTGCCATTATATTCCAAAGCTCAATTATTTGATTACCACTTTATTTGTTCACCACAACTTATATTATTCCCGTTTATATTATCTCCCTAATTTTAACTTTAAAGTACTACCTACTATTATATTTCCAAGCTCCATTACTTGATCATCACTATTTGTTCATCACAAATTATTTTAGTCCCTTTTGTATTGTCTCCTTTATTTTAGCTTTAAAGAACTAACTCATATTTTTTACATTTGTTAAAATAATTCAGGTACTATATTTTAGCTTTAGAATATTTACTTTGTCTTATACTTAATTCTTACTATAGATTCACTCTAAATCTTATGATTACAAGCATTGATCCTGATACCAACCTCTTACTGAATGACTTAAATGAATCAAACAGTAACTGTAATTACTACACAGCAGAACAATCAAAGGCACTCCTCAGAGCCAACAACAACATAACGGTCTTTAACTACAATATCAGATATTTAAGCAAGCATTATATGACCTCATAGCATTACTAAATTCCCTACATGCCAGTATGTCCATCATTACTCTCACCGAAACCTTGCTAAAGCCTGATACTACAGATATCTATGCCATTAATAACAAAAAGGCACAATACCGTGACTGGAACGATACACAAATAACCCGCACATAAAAGACAAGCTTACGACGACGTTTCGGTCCGACTTGGACCATTGACAAAGTCACACTAACAGAGGTGGAGCAGGACGGCTATATATAGGCAGGAAGAGGTGGAGGTAGTAGTAGTGGTAGTAGTACAAGAATTGTATATAATACCGACAAGATGAAATGACACATGCACAACACCCGGGCATCCCCACCGTAGACGTTTCGCCATCCAGTGGCTGGCTGGATGGCGAAACGTCTACGGTGGGGATGCCCGGGTGTTGTGCATGTGTCATTTCATCTTGTCGGTATTATATACAATTCTTGTACTACTACCACTACTACTACCTCCACCTCTTCCTGCCTATATATAGCCGTCCTGCTCCACCTCTGTTAGTGTGACTTTGTCAATGGTCCAAGTCGGACCGAAACGTCGTCGTAAGCTTCTGTCTTTTATGTGCGGGTTATTTGTGTATCTATGCCATTCCTGGTTACACAGCCATACACAACTGTAGGCCAGATCAACAAGGGGGTGGCACAGCTATATACTACTCAGACCAACTAGAATGTATCACTAATACTTGCACAAGGGATGAACATGGGGAATATATAATAGCTAAATTCAAATCCAAATACCTACAAAAACCTCTCACAGTGATAAACATCTACATAGTACCTCAGTCAAATATTAGCCATTTTAGTGAAAACCTAGGAAGTATGATAACTAATGCACGCATGAATAAAGATCACTTACTGCTCTCAGGTGACTTCAATATAAATCTCCTGCAAGACCAGGACCCACATGTTACTGAATTTGCAAACACTATGAGTAACTGCATGTTGCTACCAACAGTAACAAAACCTACAAGAGTTACACAGACTAGTGTTTCCCTACTAGACCACATCTGAACCAACACCATATCCCCTTTAAAATCAGGCATAATCACAGATAATACCACAGACCACTACCCTACCTTCCTTATAACAAACCTTGGCAAATTACCCCAAGACACTACTGAAGTCACTTTCAGACTTCACAATGAGGCAGCCATTAATAACTTCACAGCAGCAGTGACAAACACTGACTGGCACACTGAGCTAGAAATCTATACAGATATTGATGAATGTATTAATAATTTTCTAAAAAAGACCCAATACCTCTATAACAAGCACTGCCCTAAAAAAACTAAACAGATGACAGCTAAGAGACTGAACAGTCCCTGGCTAACACCCAGCATCCTCAAATCCATAAATACAAAGCACCTGTACAAAAAACAGTACAGAATGGGTCACATAACCAGAGACCAAACAAAACGTTACTCGTCATTCCTAACCAGCCTGATAAGAAGAGCTAAACAATTGTATTATGAGAACAGATTATCCAACTTAAGAGGTGATATAAAAAAGACCTGGAAAACTATCTGAAATTCTAGGAACAAAAAAGATATCACGAAATAGCGAAATTGAACTAACAAAATCAGATGAACCCCAACTCCCACCAACTGAAACAGCAAGCAGACTCAATGATTTCTTCTCCACTATAGGAAAAAACCTTGCCAATAAAATCCCAAGCTCAAATACCCCACCCAATGACTACCTCACTGGCAACTACCCTAACACACTGTTCTAGTTCTGATTAACCCAACTGAAGTCTCCCTTATTATCAACACACTAAAAAAAAAGACAGGAGATTTAAATACCTTACCACCCTTTATATACAAAAAAGCATCACAAGTGCTATCACCCATCATTGCAACACTCTTTAACAAATCCATCGAATCCTCTACCTTCCCTACAGTTCTCAAAATAGAAAGGGTCACCCCGATCCATAAAGGAGGAGACCAAACAGATTTGAATAACTAAAGGCCAATATCCAACTTACACCCTCTCTCTAAAATCTTCAAAAAATTAATTCATAAGCAAATCTATTCCTACCTCATCTCCCACAACATACTCAACCCCTGTCAATTTGGGTTTAGGCCTAATAAAAATACTAATGATGCTATTATACACATGCTAGAACATATATACATGTACACTGCAATAGAGAAAAAAGAAGTCCCACTGGGAATCTTCACTGACTTACGTAAAGCTTTTGATACAGTTGACCATGACTTGCTCCACAAAATTGTCACACTATGGTATAAGAGGGCACTCCCTCAATTACCTAAAGTCATACCTCAGCAACAGAAGCCAGTATGTGAACACAAATGGGGCAAACTCTTCCGCACAGCCAATTACAGTTAGTGTCCCACAGGGAAGTGTCCTTGGCCCTCTTCTCTTTCTCATATACATAAATGACCTACCAAATGCTTCGCAATTACTCAAACCCACACTTTTTGCAGATGACACCACATACGTCTTCTCTCACTCGAGCCCAGTCACGCTAGCCAATACTGTAAACACCGAATTAAAGAAAATATCTACCTGGATGAGGACTAACAAACTTACATTAAACATTGACAAAACCTACTTCATTCAGTTTGGTAACAGAGCTACAGATGTCCCTCTTAACATAATGATAAACGGATCACCTATCACAAAACTAACAGAGGGAAAATTCTTAGGAATCCACCTTGATAATAGACTCAAATTTCATACACATATACAACAAATTTCTAAGAAAATTTCCAAGACTGTAGGCATACTATCGAAGATACGGTACTATGCTCCACAGTCAGCCCTCCTGGCCTATATCACTCTCTTATTTACCCCTATCTCACCTATGGAATTTGTGCATGGGGCTCAACAACAATTAACCATCTCAGACCACTAATTACCCAACAAAAGGCTGCAGTTAGAATGATAACAAATTCTCACTACAGGCAGCACACTCCACCAATATTCAATACACTAAACCTACTCACCATACAAAACATCCATACTTATTACTGCACCTATTACATACATTTATTTATTTATTTATTTATTTTTTATTTATTAACACATAGAACACTTATCTCTGATATTAACCCTCCCCTCAAACATCTCCTTGCCAACCTCAACAGAACACATGACCATAACACAAGGCACAGATCACTCTTTGATGTTCCTCGTGTACATCTCACACTATGCAAAAACTCAATGCACATAAAAGGCCCTAAAATCTGGAATTCATTATCTGTAAATATAAAAGAAACACTACCTGTTTATAAATTCAAGTCTCTTCTGAAAGATCACTTACCCAAAACCAAATAAATACTGAATAACTGAACCTTAAAAATTGTATATCTTAAATGTTTCTCACAATTATATCACATAAATGTTAAACCTAAAACCCAATCTAACTATTATTTTTTAAATACACTACCGAACAGAATACTCCATACGACTGAATGTACAATAATGCATGCAACCATATGACCTGTCTTCGTAATACTCACTTGTGCTTTATAGTAATCTGTTTACATTAATGTTTTATCACTGATTTCATCACTGCTTAGTTAATCTCAAGTTAATTTTAAGCCAGCCCATAATGCTATGCATAGTATAAGTGGCTTTGGCATGCTGCTCTTATCTGTATTTTTTTTGTACCTCTGTATGTGTGCTCAAATTGTTAATAAATAAATAAATATACATAAATAACCTACCAAATGCATCGCAACTACTCAAACCCACACTATTTGTGCCGTAGGGGTTCTTAAGGAGATACAAGGGTTGAAGGTAAACACCTTGTTGGATGGTAACACTATATATTGTCAGACTGTGGATGAGAGGTAGCGATGGGCCCCTCCTGCCGTGCGTGTTACTGCCTGGATGTCTATACGCCGAGTGAGAACGAGGCAGTGCGTCTCACCCTGACTCAAGCTGTACCCCGTGACGCATACAGTCACAGGCCTAAGTGATCTTCTATATAAACACATGGATGATACTATAATACGCTATACAACACATATAAGGGGATCAGCAACTATGCTGACATTTGCAGATGACACTACATATGTCTTCTCTCACCCGAGCCCGGTCATGCTAGCCAATACTGTGAATACCGAATTACAGAAAATATCTACCTTGATGAGGACAAACAAACTTACTCTAAACATTAACAAAACTTACTTCATTCAATTTGATAACAGAGCTACAGATGTCCCTCTTACCATAAAGATAAATGGATCATCTATCACACAGCTCACAGAGGGAAAATTCTTAGGAATCCACCTTGATAATAGACTCAAATTTCAAACACATATACAACAAATTTCCAAGAAAATTTCCAAGACCGTAGGCATACTATCGAAGATATGGTACTATGTTCCACAGTCAGCCCTCCTGGCCCTATATCGTTCACTTATTTACCCCTATCTCACCTATGGAATTTGTGCATAGGGATCTACAACATTAAACCATCTCAGACCACTAATTACCCAACAAAAGGCTGCAGTCAGAATAACAAATTCCCACTACAGGCAGCACACTCCAGCAATATTCAAAACTCTAAACCTACTCACCATACAAAACATCCATACTTATTACTGCACCTACTACATACATAGAACACTTATCTCGGATATAAACCCTTGCCTCAAACATCTCCTTACCAACCTCAACAGAACACATGACCATAACACAAGGCACAGATCACTCTTTGATGTTCCTCATGTCCATCTCATGCTATGCAAAAACTCAATGCACATTAAAGGCCCTAAAATCTGGAATTCATTACCTGTGAATATAAAAGAAACACTGTCTGTTTATAAATTCAAGTCTCTTCTCAAAAATCACTTACCCAAAACTAAATAAATACTGAATAACTGTATCTCATAAATTGTATCTCACAAATGTTTCTCATAATTGTATCTCATAAATGTTTAACCTATGACCCAATCAAACTTTGTTATTTTTTATTACATTACCTAACAGAATACTTCATTCTACTGAATGTACAGCAACACAGTAAATGACCATATGACCTGTCTTTGTAATACTCATTTGTGCTAAATTGTAATCTGTTTACAATAATGTATTACCACTGAATATATCATTGCTTAATTAATCTTAAGTTAACTTTAAGCCAGCCCATAATGCTCTGCAAACTAGGGGCTTTGGCATGTTACACTTAATTACTGGATTCCTTTGTACTTCTCTATCATGTTCAAATTAATAAATAAAATAAAATAAAATATGTCATTAAGTATGCCACCCTCAACACCATTGTTAATGAGGAGCTGATCAAAATATCGACTTGGATGACAGCCAATAAACTTACGCTTAACGTTGACAAAACCTACTACATTATGTTTGGTAGCAGAGCAGGAGATGCGCAAATTAACATTAAGATCGACAACACTCTAATTGCCAGGCATAATGAGGGCAAATTCCTAGGCCTATACCTCGACAACAACTTGAACTTCAGCACCCATACCCAACACATAACCAAAAGAGTATCCAAAACGGTTGGGATCCTCTCCAAGATACGATACTACGTGCCACAAACTGCCCTTCTCACACTATACCATTCACTTATATATCCATACCTCACCTATGCTATCTGTGCTTGGGGTTCAACTGCAGCAACACACCTAAAGCCAATAATAACCCAACAAAAAGCTGCAGTAAGAATAATCACTAAATCCCATCCCTGGCAACACACCCCCCCCACTCTTCATAGATCTAAACTTACTCCCTGTTCAGTACATCCACACTTACTACTGTGCAATCTACATCTACAGGACCTTAAATTCCAATATTAACCTTGACCTAAAATGCTTTCTTGATAGTTGTGACAGAACCCACAGGCACAACACCAGACACAAACATCTCTATGACATTCCCGTGTCCGACTAAACCTTTACAAAAATTCAATGTATGTCAAAGGCCCTAAAATCTGGAACACCCTACCTGAAAATTCAAAACTGCAGACACATTCATCACCTTCAAAACTACCATCAGAAAACATCTTATCTCCCTGATACACCTGTCAACTAATAATACGAATACCACCTGGTGGTTCACACTTACACTCACTCACCCATTTGACCATAAACGGAGATATCAATCTCAATCTCAAAATAATGAATCTTAACTAGTCATAAGTTGGCCTGTGATACTCCAATACTGAAACTATGTATAGTGCCAAAACAAAAGCATTCACATTGCTAAACTCACAACTAGTATTTAGTCACTTAGCCATAATACCAACTTACCTCATAATTTCGTAATATTTTAAACTTAAGATTTAATATAAGTCTGCCCGAAATGCCTAGCCATGCTAGGTGTTCTAGTGGTACACTCTGTAATTATTATTTTACTACATGTAAACCACACAATAACCAAATTCTGTAAACTAAGCATTGTAATCCTTATAGAGAATAAACTTTGAATTGAATTGAATTGAATTGTGGTGGTGGCAGAGTTTGTTAGGAGATAGGACAAGATAGTCCTTCAATATGACACCAATATCAACTCTACGGCTTATTTATTTATCACAATTCATATAATATGACACAATAAACAATATTAATAACATAGAAACACGACATATAATCTAGAATGAATAAAATATCTCATTAAGTATGTCACGAGTGTTGCTAAGTTATTGTTGTTGGGTGCATAAGGGCCACTGAGACATAAGCCGTATATAGTTGTGGTGGAGGCGGCATACGAGGCAGTAGAGACTAAGAGACGGCGGTGTTGTCAGTCACCCTGTGTAACTCCAACAACAGTGGAGGAGTTAGGTTCGTACTGTCCTTTCTCTATCGATTAATCACTTAACTTACTTGCTACACTGTTAATGCTACACTTTATTGCTGGCTGGCACTATAGCCTTTATCGACTTATGCTGCTTTAGTATCATACATATTGTAGAATCACTGAATCACTGAAGAAGGCACATTCTCCCCTCTCTTTTCCTCCTCCACTTTGGTACTCGGCTACGAGTTCTTTCTTGAATTCTATAGTTTTTCTCACCTTCTTTACCAAAGGGCTGGCCCCATTACAATATTTTACGATGTTTATATGTGTTTTATGATTGTTAATGGTTCAATAGGTTAAGGACGCAGTATTGTATTATATTTCCCTACAATATATTGGGGCACCAAGCATTCGAGATTTTTCAACATTCGTGAGGTTCTTGATCCCCTAACCTTTGCAAATGTTGAGGGAGACCTGTAACAGTAATAAAGTTAAGGTTCCTGATTTTCATGTTGTGAACCTCACTGGAATGAGGGATTACACCATAAGTGGTAGCTAGTCTCCAGTGTATCACTATGAGTATAATACCAGATAAGTAAAAAATGACAAATGTGATGAGGTATGTACATATAGCCTCTCCTCACTTAACGAGAGGGTTCCGGTCCTATGAGTAGGTCGGTAAGCGAACAGGTCGTTAAGCAAGGAGCATACTATACTGGTAGTAGATTTGTGTCAACTATTTTAGATATCTTTTTTAATGTCATCTTTGCACCACATAGTATAACATTTCTGGTATACTTTTAAATGTTTTTATGTCAGCATAGTTGCTGAATCCCCTTACATGTGTTTATATAGAAGATCCTTAGGCCAAGTGACTGTGTGACGTCACGAGATGCGCATGTGTAAGTTCGTACCTCTGCCTCCCCCTCAGTCGCGGCATAGACATCCAGGCCTGAACACGGCAAGGCTGGGCTCCATCTCCCATCATCACAGTCTGACAATACAATGTATATCGTTACCATCCAACCAGTGTGTCTACCTTCAACCCTCGATATCTCCTTTTAAGAACCCCTACGACATTTACAGTAGTTGACTGTATACTGTAATAAACAGAACAGAGGAAATCAGCTTTAATATACATTATTTAGATTTGCATACTTGTTGGAGAGCAGGTCTTAAGTTTGAGTGGTCGGTAAACGAGTATGTCGCTAAGTGAGGAGAGGCTGTATTTACAAATCAGGAGAGGGGTTACTTGCTTCAAACGAAAGACCAGTCAGCCTAACTTCAGTTGTAGGAAAGCTGGTGCAATCAATAAGTGTGAACAAAATTCAAAGCCACTTTGAAAAATAAAATTTTATCAATGAATCTGCATGGTTTTACGAAGATGAACTCGTGCTTCACAAATTTACTATGATGTCATGTATACAAATTTCAACAAGGCCTTTAATACAGTACCACACAGGAGACTGTTGAAGAAATTAGCAGCACATGCAATAGTAAAAATTATCTCCTGCATCGAGATATGGCTGACCAATGGAGGAGGGAGTGCATTAAATGGGGAGAACCAGAATGGGGATGTAAGGTGTTGGGAGCAATAAAAGGCCTTCAGAAGCCATACCGAAAAACAGGTTGTTGTTGTTCTTGTCACCGGAGGCAAAACGAGAGTAAAGACACTGAGTACTTTAAGTACGTTTATTCAGGTTAACAAAAATACAGTGGACCCCTCGACCAACAATGGGATCGCATAAGGTTAAATCCGACTAGCAATACATTTTAATGCAAAAATTTTGCCTCGACTAGCGCTAAAAAACTCGACCAACGCCATTCGAGACGCGTCCACTTGTGGCCTGAGCGCGCCTCACTTGTCCCGTGGGTGCCAGTGTTTACAAGCCAGCCAGCCACCGCGGTCCCATCCAAACATACAATTGGAACATTTCATATTATCACAGCGTTTTCAGTGATTGCACCTGCAAAATAAGTCACCATGGGCCCCAAGAAAGCTTCTAGTGCCAACCCTACAGTAAAAAGGGTGAGAATTACTATGGATATGAAGAAAGAGATCATTGCTAAGCATGAAAGTGGAGTGCATGTCTCCGAGCTGGCCAGGTTGTACACAAAACCCCAATCAACCATTGCTACTATTGTGGCCAAGAAAATGGCAATCAAGGAAGCTGTTTTTGCCAAAGGTGCAACTATGTTTTCGAAACTGAAATCACAAGTGATAGATGTTGAGAGACTGTTATTGGTATGGATAAACGAAAAACATAGCAGGAGAAAGCATCTCTCAAGCTATTATATGTGAAAAGGCTAGGACGTTGCATGATGATTTAATTAGAAAAATGCCTGCAACTAGTGATGTGAGTGAATTTAAGGCCAGCAAAGGTTGGTTTAAGAGATTTAAGAATCATAGTGGCATACATAGTGTGATAAGGCATGGTGAGGCTGCCAGTTCAGACCAAAAAGCGGCTGAAAAATATGTGAAGGAATTCAAGGAGTACATAGACAGTGAAGAATTTAAACCTGAACAAGTGTTTAATTGTGACGAAACAGGCCTGTTTTGGAAGAAAATGCTAAGCAGGACCTACATTACTCAGGAGGAAAAGGCACTCCCAGGACATAAGCCTATGAAGGACAGGCTTACTCTGTTGATGTGTGCTAATGCTAGTGGTGATTGCAAAGTGAAGCCTTTATTGGTGTATCACTCTGAAACTCCCAGAGTGTTCAGGAAAAACAATGTCCTCAAGGGTAATTTGTGTGTGCTGTGGAGGGCAAACAGTAAGGCATGACTCAAGAAATCGTAATGACACGATTGCAAATAAACCATACCCCCGGCCGGGATTGAACCCGCGGTCATAGAGTCTCAAAACTCCAGCCCGTTATGGTTATGCCAAGTGTTTGCCCCCACTGTGAAAAATTACCTCCTGGAAAATATATTGGACCTTAAGTGCCTCCTGGTATTAGACAATGCTCCTGGTCATCCTTCAGACGTAGCAGAGCGACTTTCTGTGGAAATGAGCTTCATTAAGGTCAAGTTTTAAACTCCTAATACCACTCCTCTCCTGCAGCCCATGGACCAGCAGGTCATTGCAAACTTCAAAAAACTCTACACAAAGGCTGTTTGAAAGGTGCCTTGTAGTGACCACAGAAACTCAATTGACTAAGAGTTTTGGAGAGATCACTTTAGCATCCTCAACTGTGTAAACATTATAGGTAAGGCTTGGGAGGGAGTGACTAAGAGGACCTTGAACTCTGCTTGGAAGAAACTGTGGCCAGAATGTGTAGACAAAAAGGATTTTGAAGGATTTGAGGCTAACCCTGAGAAGCCTATGCCAGTTGTGGAATCAATTGTGGCATTGGGGTTGGAGGTTAGTGGGGAGGATGTGGAAGAGTTGGTGGAGGAGGACAATGATGAACTAACCACTGATGAGCTGCAAGATCATCTTGAACAGCAAGAGGCCAGACCTGAGGAAACTGCTCTGGAGGAGGGGATAGAGAAATTGAGGAAGTTGCCTACTTCAAAGATTAAGGAAATGTGCGCAATGTGGCTTAAAGTGCAAACCTTTTTTGATGAAAATCACCCTGACACAGCTACTGCAAGCCGTGTTGGCAACCTGTAAACTGACAATGTTGTGAAACACTTTAGGAATGTTATAAAGGAACAGGAGGTACAGGCCTCTATGGACAGATATGTTGTGCGACAGAGGTCCAGTGACTCCCAAGTTGGTCCTAGTGGCATTGAAAGAAGAAGGGAAGTAACCCCGGAAAAGGACTTGACACCAAGTCCTAATGGAAGGGGATTCCCCTTCTAAATGCTAACACCATCCACACACTCCCCTCATCCCATCCCATCAATCATCACCAGATCTTCAATAAAGGTAAGTGTCATGTAATTGTACATGTCTTCTTCAGTTTGTGTGTATTAAAATTAATATTTCATGCGGTAAAATGTTTTTTTCAATACTTTGGGGTGTCAGGAACTGATTAATTTGATTTCCATTATTTCTCACGGGGAAAATTAACTCGACTAACGATAATTTCGACTAACGATGAGCTCTCAGGAACGGATTAATATCATTGGTCGAGGGTCCACTGTAGTTACGTAGATCATCATACATAGCAGCATGTGTAGAGAACCTAGGATAACCCAAGAAAGTCAGGCAGAGTGACTTGTTTCTTTATCTCCTACAACAATAACAGGAGATCTGTTACCAGTGGTGTTCTACGAGGATGAGTATTGGTCCCTTTATCTTCATAATACAGTACCGTATTTTATGAGATACAAGGTGTACTTAAAAAAAAAAATCAGAAAATCACCCCGTGCTTTATTATATTTTGAAGGTCAGGAATTAAGCTTTGAGTTATTGGCTAGTGGTGGTTTCAGTGCTGGAGTGCAGGTAAACTAAACTAAAAACAGTGTTTCCCAGACTACTTTAGTGGTAACTATTATAAATCATGATTTACACACTACCAGTATCTAATAAGATAACCAGCTAAGAAGTTGTAAATAATTATAAAGTAGCCATCTATAAACAACAGGTAGTCACGTTTGTTTTGGTGGTGGTGAAGCAGACAAATGGTTGTGCAAAGTTCCACGTCTTTCAGTGTGCATAAGCAACTTTTGGGGTTATCTTAAGTAATTTACACTATGTATGATAATTGGACTAATGTGTACCTGTGCCTAAACAAACTTACTAAGCAGTCAGCCACTGGCTCTCTATCATTTTCAAGCATGTACTACTCCTCTTTTTTTTTTTTTTTTTTGGCAGTTTCCCAGAGTATGTCTGTCAAAATTTGGTTGTGCCTTAAACATCTCACTTTATATGCCAAAAAATATGTTGCATAAACATAGTTGAATGAGTAAATAGTGATAAAAGCAAATTTGGACGAAAACCTTGCCAGTAGAAGTTATGGCTAATAGTAATTTAAAGCTAAGCAACAATACATAAATATTTACAATGAAGCTAATAAAACTCTTGGTTTTATATGAAGAAGAATAAAAAGTAGAAGTCATCAGGTTATACTTAAATGTCTCAGACTGGGCCATGGGGGCGATGACCCCTAAAACTCACTCCAGGTATCGTTAGTAAGGACTCGTTTAGATTATGCTGCTCAATTCTAGTCCCCATATTACAGAATGGATATTAATGAGCTGGAAAACATACAGAGGAGGATAACAAAATCTATGTTTATCAGAAATCTATTTAATTAAGATAGGCTGAAGGCACAGAATTTGCACTGGAAAGACAGGATCAAAGAGGATATAGAATAAATAATGGGGATATAAATAATGTGCTGAAAATAGCCAACCAAGAAAGTGTTTAGCAACAGAGTTGTAGTTGTGTGGGCTAAATTCCAAATAGCATCATCAAAGCAAGAGCCATGGAGAGCTTAAAACTCGGATGGTTAGGTACAAGAGCAGGTGTGGGTGGGCAAGATGGACCTCCTTAGCATCAGCCAGTAGACCTCTGCAGTGTTCCTGTGTTCTTGTCTAATACTGTATACTGGCTAAAAAGTATGCAGTGTTCCTATGTTCTTGTGTAATACTAAAAAGCATGCAGTGTGAAAATAAGTCACTTTGTCTAACTGTTTTGGGGTTATCTTAGGTAATTTACACTATGTATGATAATTGTATTTGTATGCGCCTGTGCCTAAATAAACTTATTTACTAAACTGGCTAAAAAGCACATGTCAATGTAATACAAAAAATTATGAAAATACACACAAAAAACACATCATTATCAAGGGATAAAGACAATATACATACAAGAAAATTCATTGATATAAATAAATTAATGCATTTAACGCATTTTACAGTGTCAAAGAAGCTATTTTATTCCAAAAATAAATCTCGAAAGTTTACCCATCGTCTCGGAGGCCAAAAGTTACATTGCTCATAGACCTCAATCTAAGCCTAAAGAGTGTTTCAATACTAGACAGTAATCTAAGCTTGAGAATGATTAGAAAAACAACACTGCCAGTCAGTTTCGTCAGTGGTAAAGAACCTCAGAATGAACCATTGGCACGTGTGTTTTTACATGCAATGCCTCAGGCTTAACATAATGTTATTCATTATTAATGGTAGTGATACACCTATTCCAGTGGTAATATTAGGTACAAATTACAGCTTAGTTACTGGTTAATATTTTTTTCCAAAATTTAACCAGTAAGGATTTGGGGGAGAGGGCACTAGAACATCCTGTTCACTGAAAAATACAGTATATTGTTGGATAACTCGCTGCTATATTTAACCCAGTCACCCAATCTGCTCCTTGAATAACCCACAAATGTCAGTCACCTGGAAATTTGGTAACATCTTTGGATAATTTTGCCTGTAAAATAATCAACACTAGTGTTCAACAAAGTGACTGACCTTTCTAATCACTAAGGTCAACTAGTTATCCAAGTGGCAGATTCAGCGACTTGTTATCCAACAACATAATGTAAATGTCAGATAGGTTTGGTTAGTGCTTGCCTATTTTTACTAAATCTGTATATGGGAGAACGTTTTCATCAGTTGGAAAATATTGAAGACTTCTGAGTAAATTCTTTCATGTAAATATATGGTTATCAACATTTGTGAGCTTAGCAGAGAATATGGCCATTCCCTTATAGCACATTTGAAAAGTTTTTCAGCATTGTCATAGGGTTACCACACTGGTAAAATAAGACTCTCCCATGGTTCATTAGTAGCGTGTTAAACTTTCACATTTTTTTGGGGTAATCCAAGTGGGTAGTTTACACTATGTTACTATGTATGATAATTGTACTATGTACAGCAGTTACTAAATAAACTTACAAACTAAACACACATCTGAAGGACCTGGGCTCAAACCTATGATGAGTGGAACCACTGTGCATGTTTTCCTACACTTGTTGCCCTTGTTCACCAAGCAAATAATAGGTACCTTCATGTTAGGTGGCTGTTAGAGGTTATATCCTATGGTAGATGACCTGGAGACCTCAGTGGAGATAGGCTAGACATGGTGGTTTTATAAGGCTATCCTGGGTTATAAACCCTATGGCTTAATAATATTTGAGTTATTAATCCTGTGGCTTAATATGTGGGCTATTAACCCTCCAGAATTAAGACATTTTGTCTGAATTTTCTGGGTTATCTTAGGCAATTTACACTATTTATGATAATTGCAATTATGTGTACTACCTGTGCCTAAATAAACTTACTTGCTTACTTACTAACCCTCCAGATTAATGATATTTGGGTTATTATGCCTCCGGATTAATGATATTCGGGGAATTAACTCTCCGGATTAATGATATTCAGGGTATTAACCCTCCGGATTAATGATATTTGGGTTATTAACCCTCCAGATTACTAATACAGTGGACCCCCGGTTAACGATATTTTTTCACTCCGTAAGTATGTTCAGGAGCCAGTACTGACCGAATTTATTCCCATAAGGAATATTGTGAAGTAGATTAGTCCATTTCAGACCCCCAAACATACACGTACAAATGCACTTACATAAATACACTTACATAATTGGTCGCATTCGGAGGTAATCGTTATGCGGGGGTCCACTGTATACAGGTATTAACCCGTATTAATAATCGTCTAACCCGTATTCGGGTTAGACGAGCCTAGCCCATGGCCGGGCTCATCTAACCAGAGTAGATATACTCTCAAAATTATTCGAAGGTATATCAAAGGTATTCAAAGGATTAATAATATTCGGGTTATTAACTCTGCAAGTTATTAATCAGGCCTAAAGTGGCCTGGTAGGCAACGCTCTCGCCTCACACAGTGTCCATGGTTCAATCCCGGCTGGGTGGAAACATCAGGCAGGTTTCCTTACACCTGCTGTCCCTCTTCACCTAGCAAATAAATAGGTACCTGGGTGTTAGTCGACTGGTGTGGGTTGCATCCTGGGGGACAAGACTGAAGGACCACAATGGAAATAAGACACAGTCCTTGATGACACACTGATTTTCTTGGGTTATCCTGGGTGGCTAACCCTCCAGGATTAAAAATCCCAACAAAATCTTATCTTACAGTTCAATACAAGACACAGGCCATTAATAAATTCTTAACCTCAATTGTTAACCCCGAGATTACTAGTATTTATAAATAATTACAAATTATTTACACACTGAGAAGCTATGATAGTTCAAAGATAAATACGAGAATTAACACTATGATAAATACGAGAATTAACACTATGATAAATACGAGAATTAACACCATGATAAATACGAGAATTAACATCATGATAAATACGAGAATTAACACTATGATAAATACGAGAATTAACACCATGATAAATACGAGAATTAACACCATGATAAATACGAGAATTAACACTAAAATAAATAAGATAATTAACATTATTATAGTTCAAAGATAAAAACAAGAATTAACACTTGACACAAGACACACAAAAACATCTTACAAAGTTGCTTAATAACACTGTCCACTTTACATCACTTAGTTCCTGGTTAACTTAACCCAGGCATGTTATAATTTGCCACAGTTTCCAATACCAGAGAGACATAGTAACCATCAGAAGATGAGTTTATTGTAGTAAATAAAGGATAATGAGGAGTGGCAGAGCAGTAGAGCCACGGGGGGATTCATCACTATATCAACACTTGTGTGCTCATCTCTACAAGGTTCACCTCCACAACACTCACACGCGTGTAAACAACCTTATTACACCTCTTAATTACGGTCACTAGCTAAGGGCAGGTGGGGAAATGAAGGTAAATTAAGGGAGAGAATGTGCGCACTTGTGCCTCCCAGGGCGTCACTTGTGCTACTGACCACACTGTTACCAACACCACACACCTCCGCTACACTTATACCACTCCGCTACACTTATCCCACTCCGCTACACTCACACTACTCCGCTACATGTATACCACTCTGCTACATATATACCACTCTGCTACATATATACCACTCTGCTACATATATACCACTCTGCTACATATATACCACTCTGCTACATATATACCACTCTGCTACATATATACTCACTCTGCTACATATATACCACTCTGAAACATATATACCACTCTGCTACATATTCAAATTCAAATTCAAATTCAAAGTTTATTCTCTTTAAGGATTACAATGCTGAGTTTACAGAATTTGGTTATTGTATTGTTTACATGTAGTAAAATAATAATTACAGAGTGTACCACTAGAACACCTAGCATGGCTAGGCATTTCGGGCAGACTTAAATTAAATCTTAAGTTTAAAATATTACAAAATTATGAGGTAAGTTGGTATTATGGCTAAGTGACTAAGTACTAGTTTGTGAGTTTAGCAATGTGAATGCTTTTCTTTTGGCACTATACATAGTTTCAGTATTGGAGTATCACAGGCCAACTTATGACTAGTTAAGATTCATTATTTTGAGATTGAGATTGATATTTCTGTTTATGGTCAAATGGGTGAGTGTAAGTGTGAACCACCAGGTGGTATTCGTGTAGTTAGTTGACAGGGTGTATCAGGGAGATAAGATGTTTTCTGATGGTAGTTTTGAAGGTGATGAATGTGTCTGCAGTTTTAGAATTTTCAGGTAGGGTGTTCCAGATTTTAGGGCCTTTGACATACATTGAATTTTTGTAAAGGTTTAGTCGGACACGGGGAATGTCATAGAGATGTTTGTGTCTGGTATTGTTCCTGTGGGTTCTGTCGCAACTATCAAGAAAGCGTTTTAGGTCAAGGTTGATATTGGAATTTAAGGTCCTGTAGATGTAGATTGCACAGTAGTAAGTGTGGATGTACTGAACAGGGAGTAAGTTTAGATTTATGAAGAGTGGGGGGGGGGTGTTGCCAGGGATGGGATTTAGCGATTATTCTTACTGCGGCTTTTTGTTGGGTTATTATTGGCTTTAGGTGTGTTGCTGCAGTTGAACCCCAAGCACATATAGCATAGGTGAGGTATGGATATATAAGTGAATGGTATAGTGTGAGAAGGGCAGTTTGCGGCACGTAGTATCGTATCTTGGAGAGGATCCCAACCGTTTTGGATACTTTTTTGGTTATGTGTTGGATATGGGTGCTGAAGTTCAGGTTGTTGTCGAGGTATACCTGGAGTTTACCTGGAGAGAGTTTCGGGGGTCAATGCCCCCGCGGCCCGGTCTGTGACCAGGCCTCCTGGTGGATCAGGCCTAGGAATTTGCCCTCATTATGCCTGGCAATTAGAGTGTTGTCGATCTTAATGTTAATTTGCGCATCTCCTGCTCTGCTACCAAACATAATGTAGTAGGTTTTGTCAGTGTTAAGCGTAAGTTTATTGGCTGTCATCCAAGTCGATATTTTGATCAGCTCCTCATTAACAATGGTGTTGAGGGTGGCAAGATTAGGGTGAGAGATGACATAAGTCGTGTCGTCAGCAAAGAGAATGGGGTTCAGGTGTTGAGATACGTTTGGAAGATCATTGATGTATATGAGGAAGAGCAGGGGACCAAGGACACTTCCCTGCGGAACTCCAGTATCAAGTGGCTGTGTTGTTGATGCTGTGTCTATAATGGTGACATACTGATAACCTATTAGTAAGGTAAGATTTGAAATATGCAAGCGCATGGCCTCTTATACCATAATGGTCAAGTTTGTGGAGTAGGATGCCGTGGTCTACTGTGTCAAAGCTTTTCTTAGGTCAATAAAAATTCCTAGTGGATATTCCTTATTTTCCAATGCTGTGTAAAGCAGATCTAGCATTTTTATGATTGCATCGTTAGTGCTTTTATTTTTCCTGAATCCAAATGGCAGGGGTTGAGTATGTTTTGTGCCGTTATAAATGAATATAGTCTCCTGTGCACGAGTTTCTCAAAGATTTTGGATAGCAATGGTAAGTTTGTTATTGGCCTATAGTTGTTTAAATCTGTAGGGTCACCACCTTTATGTATTGGTGTAACCCTTGCCGTCTTGAGTAGTTTTGGGAAGGTGCTAGTTTCTAGTGACTTGTTAAAAAGTAATGAGATAGCATGCGAGAGGACATGGGCCGCTCTCTTGTACAATAATGGTGGGACATGAGACAGATTCCCTGAGTTATTTTTTAAGTGACTTTATAATCTCGGTGACTTCCATGGGCTCAGTTGGAGCAAGATAGAAGGAATTTGGGAAATTCCCATCTAGGTAGTCCCCGGCATGGGCATTGGTGCGTGGGATTTTATTGGCGAGATTAGAACCTATGGTTGAGAAGAAGTCGTTTATCTTGTTAGCTGTGTCATTGGGATGCAGTGGTGTTTCATTAGGTTTAGTTAGGGCAATATTCTTGGTTTTTTTTCAGTTTTTGGGTCCCTAGAATCTGAGAAAGTGTTTTCCAGGTCTTTTTTATATCTCCTCTTGTGTCAGTGAATCTACTGGAGTAGTATAGTTGTTTGGCTTCTTTATTACTTTGGTGAGGACTGATGAATAGTGTTTAAGAATATCTTTGTGTATTAAGCCCTGTCTATATTGCTTTT
>NC_069495.1:17687166-17757166 GCF_026875155.1 Cherax quadricarinatus | reverse complement strand
TGGCCCGGTGGCCTGCTGGCTAAAGCTCCCGCTTCACACACGGAGGGCCCGGGTTCGATTCCCGGCGGGTGGAAATTCCGACACGTTTTCTTACACCTGTTGTCCTGTTCACCTAGCAGCAAATAGGTACCTGGGTGTTAGTCGACTGGTGTGGGTCGCATCCTGGGGGACAAGATTAAGGACCCCAATGGAAATAAGTTAGACAGTCCTCGATGACGCACTGACTTTCTTGGGTTATCCTGGGTGGCTAACCCTCCGGGGTTAAAAATCCGAACGAAATCTTATCTTATCTTAAAAAAGAAGCGTTAAATCTACAAGGGTCATACAGCTATATAAATGAGAAAACTGATAAATCGCGTTTTTTAAATTTAAAGAGGATAGACTTTCCTATTTTGGATCATTCTCAGCAACATATTTCTTTCCCCAAATTTTTGGTTATAACTTGAGAATGCCTTATTAGATTAGCTTCACATTTTCAACGCAGGTGCACAGTATCAAGGGCAAGAATCATGGGACTATTTCTGACCATGATTATCGTATACAATACTGACAAGTTGATAAGACACACTGTTCCAGGCTATGAAGTAGAGTCCAGGGACGGTACTTTAACATTATAGAGGCACATAATGGGTCCAGGGACTGTACATCAACATTACAGAGGCACATAATGGGTCCAGGGACTGTACCTCAACATTACAGAGGCACATAATGGGTCCAGGGACTGTACCTCAACATTACAGAGGTACATAATGGGTCCAGGGACTGTACCTCAACATTACAGAGGTACATAATGGGATCCAGGGACTGTACATAACATTACAGAGGTACATAATGGTCCAGGGACTGTACCTTCAACATTACAGAGGTACATAATGGGTCAGGGACTGTACTCAACATTACAGAGGCACATAATGGGTCCAGGGACTGTACTTCAACATTACAGAGGTACATAATGGGTCCAGGGACTGTACTTCAACATTACAGAGGTACATAATGGGTCCAAGGACTGTACTTCAACATTACAGAGGTACATAATGGGTCCAGGGACTGTACTTCAACATTACAGAGGCACATAATGGGTCCAGGGACTGTACCTCAACATTACAGAAGTACATAATGGGTCCAGGGACTGTGCTTCAACATAACAGAGGTACATAATGGGTCCAGGGACTGTACTTCAACATTACAGAGGCACATAATGGGTCCAGGGACTGTACCTCAACATTACAGAGGCACATAATGGGTCCAGGGACCGTACCTCAACATTACAGACGCACATAATGGGTCCAGGGACTGTACCTCAACATTACAGACGCACATAATGGGTCCAGGGACTGTACTTCAACATTACAGAGGTACATAATTGGTCCAGGGACTGTACCTCAACATTACAGACGCACATAATGGGTCCAGGGACTGTATTTCAACATTACAGAGGTACATAATGGGTCCAGGGACTGTACTTCAACATTACAGAGGTACATAATGGGTCCAGGGACTGTACCTCAACATTACAGACGCACATAATGGGTCCAGGGACTGTATTTCAACATTACAGAGGTACATAATGGGTCCAGGGACTGTACCTCAACATTACAGACGCACATAATGGGTCCAGGGACTGTATTCAACATTACAGAGGACATAATGGTCCAGGGACTGTACTTCAACATTACAGAGGTACATAATGGGTCCAGGGACTGTACCTCAACATTACAGACGCACATAATGGGTCCAGGGACTGTATTTCAACATTACAGAGGTACATAATGGTCCAGGGACTGTACTTCAACATTACAGAGGTACATAATGGGTCCAGGGACTGTACCTCAACATTACAGAGGTACATAATGGGTCCAGGGACTGTACTTCAACATTACAGAGGCACATAATGGGTCCAGGGACTGTACCTCAACATTGCAGAGGTACATAATGGGTCCAGGGACTGTACCTCAACATTACAGACACATAATGGGTCCAGGGACTGTACTTCAACATTACAGAGGCACATAATGGGTCCAGGGACTGTGCTTCAACTTTACAGTTACATAATGGGTCCAGGGACTGTACCTCAACATTACAGAGGCACATAATGGGTCCAGGGACTGTACTTCAACATTACAGAGGCACATAATGGGTCCAGGGACTGTACTTCAACATTACAGAGGCACATAATAGGTCCAGGGACTGTACCTCAACATTACAGAGGTACATAATGGGTCCAGGGACTGTACTTCAACATTACAGAGGCACATAATGGGTCCAGGGACTGTACTTCAACATTACAGAGGTACATAATGGGTCCAGGGTCTGTACATCAACATTATAGAGACACATAATGGGTCCAGGGACTGTACCTCGACATTACAGAGGTACATAATGGGTCCAGGGACTGTTACTTGTATTCCAAAATACAGAGGCACATAATGGGTCCAGGGACTGTACTTCAACATTACAGAGACACATAGTGGGTCCAGGGACTGTACTTCAACATTACAGAGGCACATAATGGGTCCAGGGACTGTACTTCAACATTACAGAGGTACATAATGGGTCCAGGGACTGTACCTCAACATTACAGAGGTACATAATGGGTCCAGGGACTGTACCTCAACATTAGAGGTACATAATGGGTCCAGGGAATGTACCTCAACATTACAGAGGTACATAATGGGTCCAGGGACTGTACCTCAACATTACAGAGGTATATAATGGGTCCAGGGACTGTACCTCAACATTACAGAGGTAAATAATGGGTCCAGGGACTGTACTTCAACATTACAGAGATACATAGTGGGTCCAGGGACTGTACTTCAACATTACAGAGGCACATAATGGGTCCAGGGACTGTACTTCAACATTACAGAGGTACATAATGGGTCCAGGGACTGTACCTCAACATTACAGAGGTACATAATGGGTCCAGGGACTGTACCTCAACATTAGAGGTACATAATGGGTCCAGGGAATGTACCTCAACATTACAGAGGTACATTAATGGGTCCAGGGACTGTACCTCAACATTACAGAGGTATATAATGGGTCCAGGGACTGTACCTCAACATTACAGAGGTACATAATGGGTCCAGGGACTGTACCTCAACATTACAGAGGTATATAATGGGTCCAGGGACTGTACCTCAACATTACAGAGG
This sequence comes from Cherax quadricarinatus, assembly GCF_026875155.1. Classification (NCBI taxonomy): domain Eukaryota; kingdom Metazoa; phylum Arthropoda; class Malacostraca; order Decapoda; family Parastacidae; genus Cherax; species Cherax quadricarinatus. The sequence goes on along the minus strand of NC_069495.1, from coordinate 17,754,011 downwards.
TACATAATGGGTCCAGGAGACTGTACCTCAACATTTACAGAGGTAATAATGGGTCCAGGGACTGTACCTCAACATTACAGAGGTACATAATGGGTCCAGGACTGTACCTCAACATTACAGGAGGCACATAATGGGTCCAGGGACTGTACCTCAACATTACAGAGGTACATAATGGGTCCAGGGACTGTACCTCAACATTACAGAGGCACATAATGGGTCCAGGGACTGTACTTCAACATTACAGAGACACATAATGGGTCCAGGGACTGTTCTTCAACATTACAGAGGCACATAATGGGTCCAGGAACTGTACTTCAACATTACAGAGGTACATAATGGGTCCAGGACTGTACTTCAACATTACAGAGGCACATAATGGGTCCAGGGACTGTACCTCAACATTACAGAGGTACATAATGGGTCCAGGAACTGGCCAGACAGGTTTGGTAGCTGCACATGTTACACTGGTAATGTTTATATCTGGTTACAATCTTAATGAGTTATTTATGCAGACATGAATTCGGTCTCGCACGCACGCACACACACACGTGACGAGGTGTCAAAGTGGGCGCCTGTGACAAGCGGGGTTCCACAGGGGTCAGTCCTAGGACCTGTGCTGTTCTTGGTATATGTGAATGACATAACGGAAGGGATAGACTCAGAAGTGTCCTTGTTTGCGGACGATGTGAAGTTAATGAGAAGAATCAAATCGGGATGAGGATCAAGCAGACTACAAAGGAGACCTGGACAGGCTTACAAGCTGGTCACAATGGCTCCTGGACTCTTAAGTTTAACCCGCACAAATGCAAAGTCTGAAGATTGGGGAAAGGGCAAGAATGGCCGCAGACACATATAGTTAGATGGCAAAGTCTGCAAATCCTCACTCAGGATAAAGATCTGGGATGAGTATAACCCGAGCATATCTCCTGAGGCGCACATCAATCGATAACTGCTGCACCATAGGGCGCCTGGCAACTAGGATGCGTTCACGATCTCATAGGAGTCGTTCAAGATGCTGTAATGACCATTTACGTCAGGCCATACTGAGTATGCCTTTGCACCAGTTTGGAATCAACCTAGTCAAGCACGTCAAGAAATTAGAGAAAGTGCAAAGGTTTGCAACAAGACTAGTGCCAGAGCTACGGGGATTGTCCTATGAAGAAAGGTTGAGGGAAATCGGCCTGACGACACTGGAGGCCAGGAGGGTCAGGGGAGACATGATAACGACATATAAAATACTGCGCGGGATGGGACGAGGTGGACAAAGACGGGATGTTCCAGAGATGGGACACAGACACAAGAGGTCACAATTGGAAGTTGAAGACTCAGATGAATCAAAGGGATGTTAGGAAGTATTTCTTCAGTCATAGAGTAGTCAAGCCGTGGAATAGCCTAGAAAGTGAAGTAGTGGAGGCGGGAACCATACATAGTTTTAAGGCGAGGTATGATAAAGCTCATGGAGCAGGGAGAGAGAGGACCTTGTAGCAATCAGTGAAGAGGCGGGGCCAGGAGCTATGACTCGACCCCTGCAACCACAAATAGGTGAGTACACACACACACACACACACACAGTACACACACACACACACACACACACACACACACACACACACACACACACATCATTTACGAGACATCACGAGGACATCACTTACGAGAGGCCCCTTGGAGCTAGCGATCATGTGGTTCTGAGTTTTGACTATATAGTAGAGTTACAAGTGGAGAAGGTAACAGGAACTGAAGGGGACAGGCCAAACTATAAAAGGGGGGACTACACAGGTATGAGAAACTTCCTGCAGGAGGTTCAGTGGGACAGAGAAATGGTAGGAAAATCAGTAAACGAGATGATGGAATATGTGGCAACAAAGTGCAAGGAGGCAGAGGAAAGTTTTGTTCCCAAGGGAAACAGAAATAATAGGAAGACCAAAACGAGTCCTTGGTTTACCGAAGGTGAAGGGAGGCAAAAACTAAGTGCAACAGAGAATGGAAAAGGTACAGGAGGCATAGGACCCAGGAAAACAAGGAGATTAGTAGAAGAGCCAGAAAACGAGTATGCGCAGATAAGGAGGGAGGCCCAGCGACAGTATGAAAAAAGACATAGCATCGAAAGTCAAATCTGACCCGAAACTGCTGTATAGCCACATTAGGAGGAAGACAACAGTCAAGGACCAGGTGATAAGGCTGAGGAAAGAAGGTGGAGAACTCACAAGAAACGATCAAGAGGTATGTGAGGAGCTCAACACGAGATTTAAGGAAGTATTTACAGTAGAGACAGGAAGGACTCTGGGGGGACAGACCAGATGGGGACACCAACAAGGAATACACCAACAAGTGTTGGACGACATACATACAGATGAGGAGGAGGTGAAGAAACTGCTAAGGGACATCGATACCTCAAAGGCAATGGGACCGGACAACATCTCTCCATGGGTCCTTAGAGAGGGAGCAGATATGTTGTGCGTACCACTTACCACAATCTTCAACACATCCTGGAAACTGGGCAACTACCTGAGGTATGGAAGACGGCAAATGTAGTTCCCATTTTCAAAAAAGGAGACAGAAAAGAGGCACTAAACTATAGACCTGTGTCATTGACGTGTATAGTATGCAAAATTATGGAGAAGATTATCAGGAGGAGAGTGGTGGAGCACCCGGAACGGAACAGGAGTATAAATGCCAACCAGCACGGATTCACGGAAGGCAAATCCTGTGTCACAAACCTTTGGAGTTTTACGATAAAATAACAGAAGTAAGACAAGAGAGAGAGGGGTGGGTTGATTGCATCTTCTTGGACTGCAAGAAGGCCTTTGACACAGTTCCTCACAAGAGATTAGTGCAGAAGCTAGAGCATCAGGCGCATATAACAGGAAGAGCACTGCAATGGATCAGAGAATACCTGACAGGGAGGCAACAACGAGTCATGGTACGTAATGATGTATCACAGTGGGCACCTGTGACGAGTGGGGTCCCACAGGGGTCGGTCTAGGACCAGTGCTATTTTTGGTATATGTGAACGACATGACGGAAGGGTTAGACTCAGAAGTGTCCTGTTTGCAGATGATGTGAAGTTAATGAGGAGAATTAAATCTGATGAGGACCAGGCAGGACTTCAAAGAGACCTGGACAGACTGGACACCTGGTCCAGCAAATGGCTTCTCGAATTTAATCCTGCCAAATGCAAAGTCATGAAGATAGGGGAAGGGCACAGAAGACCACAGACAGAGTATAGGCTAGGTGGCCAAAGACTGCAAACCTCACTCAAGGAGAAAGATCTTGGGGTGAGTATACACCGAGCATGTCTCCGGAAGCACACATCAATCAGATAACTGCTGCAGCATATGGGCGCCTGGCAAACCTGAGAACAGCATTCCGCACCTTAGTAAGGAATCATTCAAGACACTGTACACCGTGTATGTCAGGCCCATACTGGAGTATGCAGCACTGTTTGGAACCCGCACTTGTAAAGCACGTCAAGAAACTAGAGAAAGTACAAGGTTTGCAACAAGGTTAGTCCCAGAGCTAAGGGGAATGTCTATGAAGAAAGATTAAGGGAAATCGGCCTGACGACACTGGAGGACAGGAGGGTCAGGGGAGACATGATAACGACATATAAAATACTGCATGGAATAGACAAGGTGGACAAGGACAGGATGTTCCAGGGAGGGGACACAGAAACAAGAGGCCACAATTGGAAGTTGAAGACACAAATGAGTCAGAGAGATAGTAGGAAGTATTTCTTCAGTCATAGAGTTGTAAGGCAGTGGAATAGCCTAGAAAGTGACGTAGTGGAGGCAGGAACCATACACAGTTTTAAGACGAGGTTTGATAAAGCTCATGGAGCGGGGAGGGAGAGAGGGTCTAGTAGCAACCGGTGAAGAGGCGGGGCCAGGAGCTAGGACTCGACCCCTGCAACCACAAATAGGTGAGTACAAATAGGTGAGTACAGTACACACACACACACACAGTACACACACACACACACACACAGTACACACACAATACACACACACAGTACACACACACACACACACACACACACACACACAGTACACACACACACAGTACACACACACACACACACACACACACACACACACACACACACACACACACACACACACACACACACACACACACACACACAGGAGCTAAGACTCGACCCCTGCAACCACAAATAGGTGAGTACAGTACACACACAGTACACACACACACACACACACAGTACACACACACACAGTACACACACACACACAGTACACACACACACACAGTACACACACACACACACACACACACACACACACAACACACACACCACCACACACACACACACACACAGGGAGAGTGACCTAGTAGCGATCGAAGAGGCGGGGCCAGGAGCTCGGACTCGACCCCCGCAACCTCAACTAGGTGAGTACAACTAGGTGAGGTGAGTACACACACACACACATACACACGCGCGGGCCAGGAGCTGAGTCTCGACCCCTGCAACCACAATTAGGTGAGTACAGTACACACAGTACACACAAACACACACACAGTACACACACACACAGTACACACACACAGTATACACACATAGTACACACACACAGTATACACACATAGTACACACACACACAATACACACACACACAGTAAACACACACACACACACACACAGTACACACACACACAACACACACACAGTACACACACACACACACACAGTACACACACACACACACACACACACACACACACACCACAGTACACACACACATACACACACACACAGTACACACACACACACACACACACACACACACAGTACACACACACACAGTACACACCACACACAGACACACACACACACACACCACACACACACACACACACACACACACACACACAGGAGCTAAGACTCGACCCCTGCAACCACAAATAGGTGAGTACAGTACACACACACAGTACACACACACACACACACACACACACACACCACACACACACACAGGGAGAGTGACCTAGTAGCGATCGAAGAGGCGGGGCCAGGAGCTCGGACTCGACCCCCGCAACCTCAACTAGGTGAGTACAACTAGGTGAGGTGAGTACACACACACACACATACACACGCGCGGGCCAGGAGCTGAGTCTCGACCCCTGCAACCACAATTAGGTGAGTACAGTACACACAGTACACACAAACACACACACAGTACACACACACAGTATACACACATAGTACACACACACAGTATACACACATAGTACACACACACAGTATACACACATAGTACACACACACACAATACACACACACACAGTAAACACACACACAGTACACACACACAGTACACACACACACACACACACAACACAGTATATATATACACACACACACAGTATATATATACACACACACAGTATACACACACACACACACACACACACACACACACACACACACACACACACACACACACACACACACACACACACACACCAAAAAAAGTGGTAATGCGTTTCTTGAACATTTCTGAGTGAGTTGTCTCCGAGTTCATTAATTTGATCGCACTCCAGTACATAATGATGCAAGGTGTGACAATAGTCCATCTGGCAAAGTTTACATTTCGTTTGGTCTACAACTGGTGGTGGCGATTTAACCTGCCAAAGATATTTGTATCCCAGCCATTAGCTGTGCTCGGTGGCCTGGTGGCTAAAGCTCTCGCTTCACACACGGAGGGCCCGGGTTTGATTCCCGGCGGGTGGAAACATTTCGACGTGTTTCCTTACACCTATTGTCCTGTTCACCTAGCAGCAAATAGGTACCTGGGTGTTAGTTGACTGGTGTGAGTCGCATCCTGGGGGACAAGATTGAGGACCACAATGGAAATAAGTTAGACAGTCCTCGATGACGCACTGACTTTCTTGGGTTATCCTGGGTGGCTAACCCTCCGGGGTTAAAAATCCGAACGAAATCTTATCTTAAGAGTCTGCTTATTTTGTTGGACTGGTGTCAATCTCGATTATCCTAAAGTCAATAAAGTTGAGTTGAAGTTCCTTTCGTGTTACAGTTCTCAAACTGCTGACATCCCAAGATTATAATCTACTCTCTGTTTAATGTGCTGAGGCAATTTAAGATTTGTTGGGATTTTTAACCCCGGAGGGTTAGCCACCCAGGATAACCCACGAAAGTTCGTCATCGAGGACTGTCTTATTACCATTGTGGTCCTTCAGTCTTGCCCCCTGATGCCACCCACACCAGTCGGCTAACACTCAGGTACCTACTTCCTAGGCGAACAGGGACAGCAAGTTTAAGGTGACTAACACCCAGGCACCTACTTACTGCTAGGTGAACAGGGACAGCAGTTGTAAGTAAACATGCCCATTTCCACCCATGCCAGGGACTGAACCATGGACACTCAGTATGAGGTGAGTGCATTGCCAATTGAGCCACGGGACACCATCGATATTGAGATAACAAGAGAATGCCTTTTCATTTTGGCTTCAAAGCTGGTGTTTCTTAGTGGAAGGGTCGAATTAGTTTGGGGTTGTCTTAATTTACCATTTTCATTGCAGAAACTGTGATATTAGTTTGCAAATGACGAAAATTTGTGAATACCTCTCCTGATTACTGTAGCTCAGGTGGTAGAGCACTCAGCTCACATACAATTATTATAATCACAATTATTATAATCAAAAGAAGTGCTAAACCGACAAGGGTCATACATCGCTACAGGGCAAACAATAATGCTGAGGCTATAAACAGCTAGGTGGAGAGGGAATCAGAGGTGAAGGGAGAAAAGGGCTGGAAGGGATGCTAAGAGCTATGTCGCAAAGTTCGTACAGTTAAGCAGTTGCTGACACAAAGTAAAAAAGTGATTGTAAGTCAAAGGCAAGACTGTCTGCAAGAAGGGGAGATAAAATAAGAGTGGCAGGTCGGCAGTGTCGTTGGAGGTAAATCGTGTGAGCTCGCTGGTAAACCAGGTAATTGACAAAAAAGTGAAGAACCGAAAGAGGGACCCGACAAACCTCACAAAGAGGAACAGGGCGCCTTTTCATGAGATACCCATGGGTAAGGCGTGTATGGACAATGTGGAGCCGGAAGAGCGCAGTCTCCCGAGAACGGCAACAGTGGTAAAAAGATGACCACAAACCTAAAAGTGGTTTAATAGAGTGCAGTTTGTTATGGTGCATGCCCGACCACCATTGTTGCCAATAGCTGCGAAGATGGGCCGAGATGACTGGAAAATAATCTCTGAACGGAATACTTTATAGGAAACTGGAAGATCATGCACTGCGCTGACCGCACAGCAGCATCTGCTTGTTCATTACCTTGCACACCAATGTGTCCAGGGACCCAACAGAAAGTGACGTCTTTGTTTTTGCTAGCCACATGGTGCAACCATAGTTGAATACGAAGGACTAGTGGATGAGGGGAATCAAATTGTTTAATGGTTTGTAAAGCAATGAGGGAATCTAAAATGATCACATACTTCGAAGGAGACACACATGTAATATGAAGAAGCACTATGAGGATGGCATGCAACTTGGCAGTAAAAATACTAGCCGAGTCTAACAAGTGACCTCAGACATCATCAGGGAATACTGCTGCGAACCCAACACCATCAGAAGATTTAGAACCATCTGTATAAACAGCGGTGGCATTAGCATGTGACCGGAAGTGCTCCAGAAAAAGAGAGCGAGAAGCAGTTGTAGGCAGGAAAGCTTTGGTGCATGGTAGTGTGGAAGAACAGACAAGAACTGTCTAAACTTCCCAAGGGGAAAGGGAAAAGGCAGGCGCTAAATAAATATACAAGGGAGGCAACTGGAGAGAAGTTAGTTTAATATGTTTATTAGAGAAGACTGGAGTGAGTGAAGATGAAGAGAAAATGGTCGGAGTAGGCAAAGGCGCCAAACAAACAATGGGCATCTACTAATGTCCGAGACTAACCTATACATAGAAGAAACACGGAGATCATGACGTGGGCAAAATAATTAAGACAATGAGTGTCACGACGATCAGCTAAGGAACATTCACCTCTGCACAGAGGCTTCCAACAGAGGATGAACGAAAGGCACTAAGGCATAAACGGAGACCTTGATGATGAAGGGGATCTAACTTAGAATGAGTTGTAGGAGAAGCTGCAGAATAGACTTGATCCCCATAGTCCAGCTTGGACAAGATTAGGGTGGAATGCAAATGAAGGAGAATTCGGCAATCTGCTGCCCATGAATGATGTGCGAGAATTTTAAGGATATTCAGCCAGCTATGGCCTTTAAAGAAGAAATGCGAGGTTCCCATGTCAACTGGCGATCGAAGAGGCCAAGAAACTTGACCATATCACATTCTGGAATACATGAGCCGTGTAAACACAATGGAGTATCTGGGATAAGAGGATGTCTAGTGAAGGTAATGAAATGGGTTTTCGTACTAGAAAATATAAAGCCATGTGAAGTGGCCCAATGGGAAACTTGGTCAATTGCATCCTGAAGGGCAGCTGCTACGAGGTGACAGTGCCTGAGTATGCAATAGCAAAGTCGTCTACATAAAGTGACGACCAAATATGCGATGGCAGAATGGAAGGTAGGTCATTCACAGCTAAGAGAAAAATGGTAGTGCTAAGGACGCAACCTTGTGGGACTCCCTCGGCTTGTACAAAGTGTGAGGAAAGCAAGGCGCCAACAAGGACCCTGAAAATGTCTGTCAGATAAGAAAGCAGCAAGGAAAGTTGGTAGATTACCACAGAGGCCTAAAGAGCGGGCTTGGGCTATAATGTTATACCTCCAATTGGTGTCATATGCCTTCTCAAGATCAAAAAGACTGCTAGGATGGAGTGTTTGTTAGCAAAGGCATTTCGCACATACGTATCTAAGTGGAGCAAGGGATCCAACGTAGAGCGGCCCTTGCGAAAGCCATATTGGTGAGAGGAAAGACTACTGCGAGTCTCCAAATACCACATCAGACATCTATTCACTAAGAGTTCCATCACCTTGTAGACTACACTGGTCAGAGCAATGGGGCAATAGTGACAAGTATCAAGCCCCTAGGTGCCAGGTTAGCAAAATGGTAGTACAATGGCAGATTTCCATTATTGAGGGAGAACCCCTCATGCCCAAATAAGACTGAAAAGATGCAAAAGGACTGGAAGGTCCGTAGAATGCAGATGTCATAGCACACTGATATGAATATGTCCAGCCACCGTCGGCTGACAAGTGGAAAGCATGAATTCTAGCTCTAGGAGAGTGAAAGGTACATTATATGGCTCCATTCCATTAGAGGAGAAATCTGAGGGCAACTGCTCTTTGGCAGGCTTAGACGCAAGAAATGAGGGACAAAGGAGAAGCACTTGGGAGATACGGACAAGATAGTTCCCAATTTCTGTGGCAACTTCAAGTGGTTCTGCAACATTAACACCAGCAACCCGCAAAACGGAAGCTGGGTCCGGAGTGTACTTGCCACACAACTTCCGTACCTTTTTCTAAACCGCACACGTAGGGGAAGACGAGGTAATGGTAGACACATAGTCTTGCCAACAAGTGCATTTAGCGTTGCATATGACACGGCGAGCAACTGCCCTTGCTCACTTAAAATCCAAAAACCGCTCTGAGGTCCGATTATACTGATAACAGACCCATGCAGCATGTTTCAAATGCACTGCACGGGCACACGCAGGAGACCACCAAGGCACGCATGTCTGGGAATGCTTGCCTGAGGTTTGAGGAATAAAATGTGATGCCGCAGTCAAAACTAAGGTCAAAAACTGGTGCACCAGTTCATCAATAGAGGATGAAAGGGGGTCCTCGCAAAAGGTGGTAAGATGAGAGTGTAAGTCCCAATCTGCTCGTGCAAATTGCCAATGAGGGCTATGAGGCGATTGAGAATATGTAGCAGAAGTAAGAAGAATAGCAAAGTGATCACTGTCATGTAAATCTGGGAGAACAAACCAAGTGTAATCAAGTGCAATCGACGAGGAACAGATAGAAAGATCAACGCAAGAGAGACTGAGTGCGAGTGTCAAAATGGGTAGGAGAACCCGTATTTAAAACATGAAGAGGATGAGAAGTGAGAAGTCTCCAACTGATCACCACGAGAGTCACAGTGGGACCCTCCCCACAGATGATGGTGAGCAATAAAATCACCTAATAACAAGATGGGCGACAGCAGAGATCAAAAATGCAATATCCAAGATACAGAATGCATGGGAGGGGGAAAGATATAGAGAGTAAACTGTATACCATCTGTGTAAATAAATATGAGCTGCAGTATAATGCAGCAGAGAACAAACAAAAACTTTTTGATATGGTATACCAATGCAAACAAGAGTGCACTCTCGTTAAATGATTCATCAGGAAAAGGATCAGAAGAATGTAACAGCACAGCCCGAAATGGGACGAACAACAGCTGAGCAAATTTTGGGCTCTTGTAACCCAACACATATCAGGGAAGACTGGAAGAGCAACACTTGGAGTTCTCCCCGATTATCCCTGAGGCCATGAATATACCATTGTAAATAAGATATTATTTACAGATATTATTATAATCAAGGGGAGTGCTAAACTAACATTATTTACAAAAACAGGAATATCAACAATAAGAAGCAATAAAATCTATGGTCTATTAGGATCAGTAAAGTTAGCATGTGGGGGCAACAGTAAGTGTGTAAGCAAGGAGGAACCAGAATACTGTGAAGGAAAAGATTGTTGCGAGGGTCATAAAAACGAAGGGGTAGAAGGAGGCCCATCGGTGTCCATTGAGGGTTTCGTCTCCGCAATATTGCTGGAGATAGCGTCAAGTGTCTCAGCGCATAAGATGTCGATACCATGATTTCAGAGACAGGTGAGATAGAGCAAATAGGGATTGGAGTAGCTATGGAGGCAGCCAAAGAGGTTTGAGAGGGGCGGGGAGTATGAACCTGGAGAGATGTGTTGGCAGGGGCAGAAGAGTCCTGCAGTGTAACAGGAGAGGGAGGAGGTTGGAAGGTAACTAGGGAAGAAGACTGGGGATGGACAGAAGAGGGGACTACACGACAGGGGGTGAACCTTCACCTTCATGTGAGAGTTAGAAGGGGGGTGAAAACTAGGCCCCAAGGTAGGAGATAGATTCAACTTCACAGCTGGCAGACGTGAAGAAGGTGTAGGGCTTGCGAGGTCTCGTAGATTTAGAAACTAGCGAGCGAGATGCAGTAGTAGAAGCAGGAAGAGGCACCGAGGTAGGAGTTTCAGAGGATAAAACCGCAAAAGAATTAGAAACAGGGGTGACCCTGGAAGACATGGTTGTAGAGGAATTGGGAGGCGGGAGGACCGTCAAGGTTGGAGGTCTTCGAGCTACAAGAGAATAGAAGAACACGAGGGAGTTTTCCCTGAAGACGGAGCTGAGGGACAGCCATAGCATAAGGCCTTCACTCTCTTTAAGATAACGGATTTCTCGGATTTCTCGCTCATTACGATAGACTTGACAACGGGGTGAAAAAGAAGGATGAGATTCATTGTAATTGAGATAAGAGGGGGGAAGACTGAAAGATGTATTGGTATGATCTGCGGCACTGCAGACCGGACATTCCGCCACAGATCTGCAGTATTCAGCGGAGTGTCCAAGGCGCCAGCAATTACGACACTGTTGGGAAGTAGGGACTACTTTATGAACCTCTAGGCGATGGCCTACAATGTAAATGGAGGACGAGAGTTCACGGTAGCTGAAGGTTAAGCAGGCGATGTTACTGGGAAAGCGTCTCCACCCACAGGCAGGCAGGATGTATCCACTTTGAGAAAAGGAAGGTCCTGAAGGGCTAATTGCTCTAAAATATCATAGCTGCATATAGTACCAATGCAAGAACAGAGTAGCGTGCTTATGAACTGTGACTGGAATTTTATCTATGGAAGGTATATGGGAGAGAGCATGAGCTTGTTCTGGTGGCACAAGCTCTCGCTTCACATGCTGAGTTCCGGGTTCGATTCCCGGCAAGAGTGAAAACACTGGGCGTGTTTCCTAATACCCGTTGTCCACGTTCACCCATCAGTAAAATGGGTACCTGGGTGTTAGTCGACTTGTATGGGTCGCACCCTGGGACAAAATTGACTTAATTTGCCCGAAATGCTCTTCATAACAAGTGGCTTTCTATATAGTAGTATGTCATTGATTCTGTCATTACTGAAGGCTTTTAACTCTTATAATGACTCCAACAACAAGCTCCTTGGAGAAGCCAGGTATAGATATTCAAAAATCAGGGACAAAGGAATTAATGTACAATTGCTATGGATCCCATCACACATTGGATTACTCCTTCATGATAAAGTTGATATGTTAGCCAAGAAGAGTACCCAGGAGAATGTAGAATGTAACTTTGGTATATCTGTGTCTAGCATTAGGAATAATATTAGGAGAGAAGTAAATAATGAAGATGATTGTTATAGGAATGCAATTAGAAGCCTGAGTAGATCTATAACTCACTAAGATAACATGAACGTAGATAAGTATGTTTATGGAGCAACTTGCAATGTGAACACTGATGTTGTAGTGGCCAGGCTTAGGGAGCAGTCAGGTGTAACATATCGACTTCTTTATTTTTCAACCGATTACGTTCATTTTTGGTGTACTATTAGAAGCTTATATAAAACCTCCTGTGCTGAAGTTTCAATCATATCGGCCAAAAAGTAAATGAAATATGCAAAATTTACGAAAAATTGCATTTGGCAGCGGAGTCCTACTCAGTGGTACTTGGAAAAGTGGTTTTGACACTTGCTGCTGATAGAACACCTCTAATTCCATCATGAATTACGTACCTTTTCTAAAATAAACCTTATCTTCATGCTAAAAAAAAATAAGTTTCATAACTTTTTTGTCATATTGGAAGATGTCGGTCTTGTTGCCCACATAAATCTAAAAATATTTGGGATAGTTCAGAAAGGTACGTATTTTCTTGTAAATCAATCATTCTCCTATGTTTGTTGTGAAAATCAAGTCAATTCATTCATAAATAAGGATGCAGTCCCCCTAAATAGGTAAATAAGTTACTTTCGAGATATAGGCGGAAGCGCGCGGCACCCCAGGTGCCCGGGAAATATTTTTTTCCCCGAAAAATTCGCCTTATTTTACACTTTTTCCGCGACCTACGAGTGTTTATTACAGTTAACCATTGTAAATCCGTTTTCTCTCATCACTGATGAGAGAGGGCGGACCCTCTCTTCACCTTCAGGGGAAATATCGATAGAAATTTTTTCCTTGGGGCGTCATATTATGCTATATATTTTTTTTAAGGTGTACTTTTTATGTTTATATGCTATTATTATATTGCATTATGTCATAATAGATCAATTGTGAAAGATAAATAAGCCTTATAATTGATATTAGCGTGGGTATGGAATATTTTGTTGGCTGGAGGTGTCGGCCATTTTATGCAATATACCCAGGGTACCTTGATTGGTTACTTGATCATATTAGCTCCGCCCACTCTGGCATGATCTCAGATGGTGAATTTGTATTATATTAGACAAAGATATAAGAAAACGATAAAAATAACACGGGGAAAAACGTAACAAAAACGTCAACAAAGCCGAGTCAGCGCTTCTTGCGCACTATGACGCGTCAGCGCTGTCACCATGCCTGTTATAAATGGCTGTAATTCCTTTTAGAAACATCGTACAAGGATAATAATTATACCAGAGTGTAGCCAGAAAGTTCAGCTATTTTTTGGTAACAATAACTCCATTTTCATATTTTTTCGATTTTTTTTTTGCACCGCGCGCGTGAACCTGACTGCTCCCTTAGGCTTGGTTACAAGTACTTCTGACAGTTTGGGAGACACAGAGATGATACAAACTAAATGTAAATTATGTGATCAGGCATATGGTGACTGTCTTGAACACTATGTCCACTTATTGAGGAATACAGAGATAGACAGTATAATAACCTATGTGACATGTCAAGGTATCTTATTAATGAAAATAAGATTTATTTATTTATTTATTTATTTAAAAATTTGAGCACACATAGAGGTACACATAGAGATACCAGATACACTAAGCAAATTTCCTAAATTTGCTTGTAACAGATAAGTGAAGTACAGATATGTAGATATAAACCCATATGTATTCCTGTTAACCCTTTGGGGCCTAGTTCCTGGGCCTTTTGTGTATCTATATGCTTTTGCGCTACAGTCCACAGGATGGATATGGGGTGCGCAATACGCTAGCCCACTTCGGTGGAAAAATCTAAAGTATGTCATTGATGTCAGCTAGGCCTGTATACCTTGTATATGTACGTGTAGAAATAGATATATTATTATTTTAGCAGCCAGCTAGAGTAAGTGTAGTCAGCGCCAGTTTAGCAGCCAGCTAATGAGTGTTCGCGCTATAAATAGCACACACAGCCAGGTCCAGGGTGGACGCGTCTGGCTCACGACCACGTCCACCGACAGTTTCGTCCACATCAAACCAACGTATCAGCAGTGCTGTTTCACCTTGTGTTGAGTCAAGTGTATCTTATCGTAGTTACTACTACACCAGCGGTGAGTCATCTTTACCTAAAAATATTAAGTTATAATTATGACCCTTTTGTGTTATCTTATTTATAATTATGACCCTTTTGTGTTATCTAAGTTACGATTGACCTTTTCTGTGTTTAGTTACACAAGTTATTATGTACGACAATTGTGACCATCTAAAAACTGTGTAAAGTGTAGCTAAAAATTATTGCACTTGTTTTTTTTTTTAGTCATGATTTTGCACAATTGTACCACAAGGGCCCCAATGAAAGTCACATTGACCTTTTCTGGGTTATCCTGGGTAATTTACACTATGTATAATAATTGTACTTATGTGTACCTGTTCCAACATTAACTTACATAATTGTATCTAACTCTGCCTATTGTAACTTGGATATATTTAAAAGTAATAAAGATTTTTTAATTACCTCTCATGATAGGGTTAATAAACCAGCTGGAGGCCTTTGTAAAGTGTGCTTAATAACCTTAAGATTAATTGTATGTAAGATTACTGGCGAGTAGGATTACTGGTAAGATTACTATTGAATATGATTACTCGTAAGACTATTGGCGAGTAAGATTACTGGTAAGATTACTGGTGAATAAGATTATTGTTAAGATTACTGGTGAATAAGATTATTGTTAAGATTACTGGTAAGATTACTGGTGAATAAGATTGTTGTTAAGATTACTGGTGAATAAGATTATTGTTAAGATTACTGGTGAATAAGATTATTGTTAAGATTACTGGTAAGATTACTGGTGAATAAGATTATTGTTAAGATTACTGGTAAGATTATTGGTGAATAAGATTATTGTTAAGATTACTGGTAAGATTACTGGTGAATAAGATTATTGTTAAGATTACTGGTAAGATTACTGGTGAGTTACTAGTAAGATTACTGGCGAGTAGGATTACTGGTAAACTGCATGACTAGCGAGTAGGATTACTGGTAAGATTACTATTGAATATGATTACTCGTAACTATTGGCGAGTAAGATTACTGGTGAGTAAGATTATTAAGATTACTGGTGAGTTACAAGTAAGATTACTGGTGAGTAAGAGTTACACTCATTGTCACAGGTGTCTCAGGTCTGGTACAGGTACAGTCCGTGTTGTTATGGGGGTAATGAGGCAGAGCAACTTAGCTACATGTACTCTCGCCCTGCCTGGGTAACCACAACAAAACGATAGCAACATGGATTAGGGCTTCCATGGTTAGGTTACTTCTTTCTTTTTGTTTTTAAGAAAAAAAAAAGAAAAAGGGGGAACGGGGAGGAATAGTTCCTAGGAGGAATGAAAGGGCCAGAAATCACCCTCCGCACCCAAGAGGACCTCAACACCGCAAGTAGTGCAGATGCTGCATGGAACCTGTGCTATACCCTACCCTTCATGCCAGTAAACCAGCAATCCAGGATAACAACCTCACATCTGCCGAGCTACCTTGGTGGACAAAAGAGAGGGCGGCCGGATATCCGTCACAAAGCATACCCCCTTTGGCCACCACCCCGGAATCCAAAAGGCAGCCTCCAGAGATACACCCATCGCCCGAAAGACACCCAAAGCCACCCCCCGGAAGACTGGAGAGGGAACTGGATATCCCCAGGCGATCCAGATTCCACGGCAAACTACACCACAGCCAAGAACCTCAACAGAATAGGATTGACCCCGGTACCCTTCCCCCTACCTAGGAACCAGTAGGCCTGTGGGAAGAATCCCAAAGGCCAAAAAGAGGAAGGGAAAAAGGGAGGGACAGGGGGGAGGAGGAGGAAAGGAAAAAGGGAGGATGGGATAGGGAAGGGGGGATTGGAGGGTAATTAGGTTCGGTCTGAGGAAGGAGACCAACAGGTCTAATTCCTCAGACCAAGAGTCTCTTCACCACGCCAAGGAGCCCCTCTTGAAGAGGGGGTTATTATCAAGGTTTTTGATATTTTCTCGACCACTTGTGGCCACATCCACCTCAAAGCCACTAAACCAGGGGTCAACATCACTTTCCTCTTAAAATGGAAGTGCTACTACTACATAACATCAGTGAATTCCAGGTGTTTGCCATGTTGTTTGCTCTAGCTGGTGCTCAATTGAACTGGTGCTCCCAAAAGGTACTAAGTGGTCTCAGATTTTTTAATACTTTGCACACCGAGTGTTATGACCCATTCTATGCTGACCAGGCATCTCAGGTCAATCGTGCCAAATTTGGAGGCACAAAAAATAAAACATAGATCTACGTTTGGAGCGCTAGTGGTAAGAACGTAGATATACGTTTGGACAGTTAACAGGTTAAAATGTACTGCTCCATAACCTGTGTCAATATAGAGTAGGAAATTGGATTAGTTTGCCCAAAATGCCTAGGCATACTAGTGGCCTTTGCAATTAATGTTTTAAAATATGTAAACCACAGGTAAGTTTAGCAAGAAAATAAACATTTTCATTTTCATGTACTTTTTTTGGATTGTGCAGCAATTGAAACGAGTCTAGTTGTATGTCTTTTACCCACAGGTGACAAGAGGTACATAAACAATGTGTGATAACGGCAGTGACGGAGGTGTCAGTCGAGGTGTCAGTCGAGGCCGAGGTCGAGGCCGAGGTCGAGGCCGAGGACAAGGTCGTGGTCGAGGCCGAGGAAGAGGCATGTGTAACACTCGACAAAATATGGATGATAATATTGAACAGATAAACATGACTCTTAAGTCGACTGATGTTTGTGGGGATGTGGAAATCCCAGAAATATGCATGTTAGCAATAAATAACAAGTGTATTAACAATAACAAAGGCTGCCAGTATCTCCATGCAAAAAGCACTTTTCACTGGCAATTTCAAGTAGGCATTAAATGGTTTAATTTCCTCATCTTTCAGTCTAAAGTATTAGAAACTGCTTACCGGAATGTTGCCAAGGATAAATGTCAAATACTACCTCCCATTGATTTAAACAAATCTGCATCCTGTGCTAAAGCAATTTTGAACTTTTTTGGTACTGAGTCATGGACAGCTAATTTTATGAGAATGTATATTAAACACTCAACTGGAAGCAAACTCCAAATTCGACGGATCTCAACTAAGTCTGCAGGAGAGTCAGATAATCCCAAAGCAACTACATATGACTGGTACTTTCTTGATGCACAAGGCATATGGATTTGTTATGGTCATGCTGATAGTCTGGGAAATGAAAAACTAGTGTGTAGCACCACGTGTGAGGATATTGAGAAACGATATTTGTCAGACCCCAGGTCATCAATGACTGTAAGTAATAAAAGATTCACCTATATATTAAACTTTGCACAGATGACACAGACTAACCTAACAACAAACAAGGTGAGGCAGATTCGCCGCCGCCCGTCTAAAGCACCCATTCAGAAAAAGGTCATTCTTGACAAACCTAAAAATTGTCTACCTACTCACTGGAGTCCAATGACAGACAAGCAGATCTGTCTCCTTGTGCAGCTAGATTGTGACAGCTCTGAATATCAAAATGTTAAAAGCCTTTTAAAGCTTACACTTCATGGGGTCATCATCCGGAATATTCAGCGACTACAAAATCCATATTTGTGGCACCAGTTGGAAAATAAAAAGGCATACTTGTCTAAAAGGTAAGTCCCTTATGATCACCTGGTTTTTGATACTCAAGTATCCCTTCAAGGGAACAGCTATGTGCTGTGATGCCAGTGAACTGCTCCTGATACCAGGAATTGGAACTGCTATCCGCTTCCTCAGATCAAACCAATTACTTCCCATTCCTCAGGCTCTGTAAGACCCTTACAGATTTACTGATTTCTTTATGAATATTGACTAATTCATATAATAATAATATAATGATGTTCAGTACAACACCCCATTTCCACAGATTCAGTATCCAGTTACAGTTATCCAGTTTACTGGGGCCCAAAATTAACCCTTAATGTTGTTTAATAATGGCCCCAGAATGCAATAGTGGTGCCTATGAGCAGCCCAGAAATGCTCTCCATCAGTAAAAAAGTGCTAATTCTAGACTTCTTTTGCATAATTTATCAATTAAACTATTATAGGTATGTCTGTAAACAAATAATAACTTGAGTTTTTGAAAAAAAAAAAAAAATACAGAATTAAAGACTTTATTTTTCTAAAGGTAACAAAACAAAAACATTCTGATCAGTACTTACTGAGATATAGAGGCGTGAAGTTGACCCTCAATGTCTGGGTGGCGGCAACGTCCGCGGCTTCCGTAAAGTCACATTTTTTTTATTTTACTTTTTTCTTTTCTCTTTTCTTTTCTAAAAATTTGTTCAGTAACATTTGTGGCCTGTGAGACCAATATAGTATATAATGTATATATATACACTCATTGTAATGAATAAGGAGAGCAGTTGTAGAGCCAGAAATGAATATGCACAGATAAGAAGGGAGGCCCAACGACAATATGAAAACAACATAGCGAGTAGAGTTGACCAACGTTGTTGCCAATGGGTGTGAAGGTGGGTAGCTATTACAGCAAAATAGTCCGGAAATGGAACACCTCTATATGAAATTGGTAGGTCATGTACTGCTGACCGCGCAGCAATATCTGCCTTGGGGTGAGTATAACACTGAGCATGTCTCCGGAAGCACACATCAACCAGATAACTGCTGCAGCATATGGGCGCCTGGCAAACCTGCGAATAGCGTTCCGATATCTTAGTAAGGAATTGTTCAAGACACTGTACACTGCGTACATCAGGCCCATACTGGAGTATGCAGCACCTGTTTGGAACCCACACTTGATCAATCACATCAAGAAATTAGAGAAAGTGCAAAGGTTTGTGACAAGGTTAGTTCCAGAGCTAAGGTGAATGTCCTATGAAGAAAGAACATAAAGGTTAAGGGAAATCAGCCTGATAACATTGGAGGACAGGAGGGTTAGGGGAGACATGATAACGACATACAAAATACTACATGGAATAGACAAGGTGGACAGAGACAGGATGTTCCAGAGAGGGGGCACAGAAACAAGGGGTCACAACTGGAAGGTGAAGACCCAGATGAGTCAAAGGGATGCTAGGAAGTATTTCTTCAGTCATAGAGTAGTCAGGAAGTGGAATAGCCTAGCAAGTGAGGTAATGGAGGCAGGAACCATACATAGCTTTAAGATGAGGTATGATAAAGCTCATGGAGCAGGGAGAGAGAGGACCCAGTAGCACTTAGTGAAGAGGTGGAGCCAGGTGAGTACAATTAGGAGAGTACACCTATGTATGTATACACACACACACACCACCAGTTATGATGGTAGTTATGTTCTTGAGCATGGCATCTAATAAAAAACATTTGTCTAAAACAAACTGAAGAACATATAGGAAAAGTAGTTACCTTCCTTGGACCCCCCCAAAAATTATGGTTGCTGGAGTGTTAATGATTCTGAACAGAATAAGGGATGCTGTGGCCCTACTGGACTGAGGTGGATGGCTGAGGCTCTGGCAATAAAAGTCGATGGTTGCACTGAAGTAGTGAAAAATTCTATAATGTCTTAGGTCTCATCAGTGAAAAAGTATGCTAGTTTAGCAGCAAAATGGAACTGCTCACGTACCAGTTGCAATGTTAACTGTTTCTTCAGGTTCTTCTTCATCTTACTCTATTATCTGCCTCCCTTGTATCTGTGCATTGAACTCTGCCAACATATACCCCTGGACTTTTGTCTTCATCTAAGAGCTCACTCACATCATCTTCCTGCATATCTTCAAAGCCATCACCTGGTAATCTTGCCAGTTGAGCTATTTTCTGCACCTGATTCTCAGGTGAGGGAATACCTGTGAAAGTATTCACTACATTAGGCCATAACTTGACCCAGGCTGCATTTCATATTGATTGGGGTACTTCATTCCATGCACCGCCAACATAGCTGATAGCATCTGTAATGTTAAATTTATGCCAAAAGGTTGGTACTGCAACAAGTTTCTGTATAATTTTTTGTCTGATTACACTTGAATAACCTAATAACTCCATGATCCAGTGGTTGTATTAAACATGTATTTAGAGGTAAAAGCACAACTTTTGTACGTTGGTTCATGTCACACAAAGCTTCTGAATAATTACCGGGATTATACACAAATAACCCACATATAAAGAGAGAAGCTTACGACGACGTTTCGGTCCGACTTGGACCATTGACAAAGTCACACTAACCAGAGGAGGAGGAGCAGCAGGACGGCTATATATAGGCAGGAAGAGGTGGTGGTAGTAGTAGTAGTAGTAGTACAAGAGTTGTATATAATACTGACAAGATGAAATTAAGACACATGCACAACACCCGGGCATCCCCATCATAGACGTTTCGCCATCCAGCCAGCCACTGGATGGCGAAACGTCCACAACAAAGACAACCAGACGCCGCACATGTGTCTTAATTTCATCAGTAGTTGTAGTAGTAGTAGAAGAAGAAGAGGTAGTAGTAGTGGTAGTGGTAGAAGTGGGAAATAAAAAGGACGAGCCAGTCAAAAACAAAGGAAGGGGAGCACTGCAAGAGAGCTAGATGCTCACAGAGGGAGAGCAAGTGCACAGAGGTGCGTGAAAGGGAAGTGGTGAAATAAATGAAGAAGGAACAGAAACACGAGACAGGAGAGAGAAAGACAACCCAGAGGAGAAAAGGAAAGAGGAAAGGGGAAGAGGAAGAAGAAGAAAGAGAAAAGAAAAATGAGGAATCAGGTTAAGTCACGGGTGTTCTGAAGATTGGAGCATTTTACAATGTAGTGGGAGAGGAAGGCATCTACAGAGACGAAGCCAGGGCTAAGGTTCATACAAGGAAAGTTGTGTATTAGAGAGGATTCAACTAGACGGCGACTGTTCGAGTTGGAAGTAGGGAAGACAGTTTTAGCAGAAGACCAGTCAATAGGATGGCTATGATCTCTGACGTGACAGAAAAGAGCATTGTTAGTGTCGGCAAGCCTAACACTATTTTGTGCTCCCTAAGTCTGTCAGAAAGAGATCGACCAGTTTCTCCAAAGTATTGAAGAGGACAGGAGGAGCAAGAAATAGAGTAGACACCAGGAACATCTATAGAGGGAGGAGAGGTATGAACGAGATTGGTGCGAAGAGTGTTAGTCTGGCGGAAGGTAAGCTTGATGTCTAAGGGACGGAGAGAATTGTTGAGATTAGAAAGACCGGAAATGTAGGGAAGGCAGAGGATAGAAGAGTTCTCATGAGTAGAGAGTTTGGGAGAGAAGAAATTGCGTTTAGCACGTGAGAGGGCAGAGTCTATGAAATGGGAAGGGTAGCCAAGACGGGAGAACGAATTATGAAGAGTGGAAATTTCTGCTGGAAGGAACTGAGGATCACAGATGCGGACGGCACGGAGAAAGAGGGAGATAAGAACACTTTTCTTGACAGGGGAAGCATGATAGGAAAAGTAGTGAATGTACATGCCATTGTGCATAGGTTTACGGTAAACGGAAAAGGAAAAACCTGTATCTGAGCGGTGGACATGGACATCAAGGAAAGGAATCAAGGAATTAGATTCCCATTCAGCTTTAAACTTAATGGAAGGGGCAAGATTATTAAGAACTTCAAGAAAAGGTTGGAAGAGACTGGAGTCATGAGGCCACAGAGCAAAGATGTCATCCACATAGCGGAGCCAGAGTGAAGGTTGCACATCGAGGGTAGGAAGAACAACAGTCTCGAAGTATTCCATGTAAAGATTAGCAAGGACAAGAGAGAGAGGAGAGCCCATAGAGACACCGAAGGTTTGAGAATAATATTTCCCTTGGAAGGAAAAGGAGTTAGAGTCCACACAGAGGCAGATCAGATCAAGAAAGACATCAGTGGGGATAGGGAGATGAAGAAACCCTTCATGGGCCTTCTCTCTAAGGAAATCAAGGACATCATCAGAGGGACATTGTGAAGAGGGACTCAACGTCAAGACTAAGCATCTTACAGGTTGGGAGAGAGCGAACCCGTTCAATGAAGTCTTGAGAGTGACGGAGGTGGGCAGGAAGAAAAAGTACCAAGAAAGGGAGTGAGGGTTTTGGCCAGCCAAGAAGCAAGAGATAAGAGACAGAACCTTTAGAGGATATGATGGGACGAAGAGGAATATCGGGTTTATGATTTTTTGGGAAGGCCATAAAAGGGAAAAGGGACAGATACACGAAACCATTGAACAAGGTCAAAGTCAGGAAAAGGGGTCGGAGAGGTCCTTTATTTTTTTTTTAAAAGTTCTTTTGTGCATAAAGAGGGTTGGAAACGAGGAGTGTAGGTGCGGAGTCAAGACAAGACATCATTTTACAGGGGAAATCCTCGCGATCAGGAAACTACCGAATTACCTTTGCAAAGATAGTTGACAATTTTATGTTGGATTTAAGAGAAGAAAGGGCAATTTGGTAACGGCTGGAAGGGGGGGATTCTTAGAAAACAACTAACAAGGCAGGAAGGGAGAGCACCACAAAAAGTGACAAGTCGGGAAGTTTACGAAGCGAGATTGACGAAAGGAATCAAAAGACAACAGGAAAAAATACCCCGCGGGGAAAGGGCGAATGGCAAAGGAAAGCCAAAACCAAGAAGTTAAGCCATACTGAGGAGTGAACAGAAGACAGATTAGTAACACGCGAAGGAGAATTTAGACCAAGGCAGCTGAGATGAACGTTGAAGTTTTTCTGTAGTTTGGAAGAATGAATTTGGCATTCAGGCAAGCATGTCAAAGGCAAAGGAAGAGAAGGTACAGAGATCCTGTGGGAGAGGGCCCCAAAGAAAGCACGTTGACGTTGACGGAAAGTAAAGAAGGGGACTTCAACCTGTGATTTATAGAAAAAAAAAAAGGGTGTTAAATAGGAGACGGGCATGATCAGGAAAGGGGGTCCCAGGGGTTGGTTTTCAGGGAAAGGGAGAAGGGAAAGGGGGCGAACTTGTTCAGCAAAACAGTCACGAGGAACAAGCTATCTTACGACGCCGGGTAGCAAAAAAGCACCCATAAACGAAAGAGGGGTTTAAAAGAGGGAAGAACATTTAAAAAAATTGGAGAGAATAGACGCTTAAATGCGGGGTCCCCAAAAAAAAACAAAAAAGGCACAATACCGGACTGGGAACATAACAAATAACCCCCCAAAAAGAGAACTTATGCCCTTCGGGCCGATTGGACCATTGACAAAATCACACTAACCAGAGGACAGGTTATTTGTGTACGTTCCAGTCACGGGATTGTGCCTTTTTTTTTATTACGGGATTACAAGAGTGAAGAGAACCCTTTATGCAAAAGGGTTTTTGCGTGGGGGTAAAACTTGACTTTTTAGAAAAAAAGTTGCTTAAACCAGTAATAAAAAATTCCTTCATCCTATGACTGGTTAGACCTTCAAAACTGGTAAGGGAATCTATCTGCTTCTTTCAAAACGGGGGAAAATTTTTGAGCAAAGAGCAGCAAATAACCTTGGGGTTACACTCCCAGATGCATTAGAGAAAAAGGGCAAGGTGAAGTATCCTTTTCTGCCTGAATCCAGTACCTTTCTTCTTGCTGACTGAGTAATTCCAATTGATGGGATCTTTTATAAAAAAATAAAAATAATAAAAATACTTTTTTTTACTACAAGTACATTACAGGGTATACATCCAGCTGATTACAAGACATATTCTAATAAAAAGTCCCTTTTATGCCCGGAGGGATTTCGGGGAAATTAGGGCAGTGTCCCAGGGGTGCACCCACACCAGTCGCTAACACCCCGGGACCCATTTTTTCTGAGGGGGAAAATAGACAACAGGTGGAAAAAAATCCAATTTTTTCTCTGGCGGGGAAACGAACCCAGGCCCCCGCCAGTGAACCGAGAGCGTTAACCCCCGGGCCCACCAAAAGTCCAAAACACACTTGCCCTCATAAACTTTAAACACTTGCTGTGGCTCGTAGTTACCCTCAAAAATTTTTTTCCCCTGAAATTTCAGCGGGGGAAATTATTTAAACTGCTGTGTGAAGCACTTTTCCCCAGAAAATTTAAAACTTGAACCTGTTGAACCAGCCAATGCAAAACACTCTTGCTAAAAGGCCTTCCTCCCCCCATCCACACGGGTTTTAAATTAAAACCCTCTAATAATGTTTTTTTCTTAAATTAAATTTAAGTAGAAATTAAGTGGGGGAAACCCCTTTTTCTGTTTTAAATTAAAACAATAAGTTTTTTGCCCTTATTTAGCAATTTTTCCCCTAGGGGGTCATTCTTTTCAGGGAGTGGCAGCCGGGTTTTACTCTTTACAAAAACCCTCGAAAAATTTTGACTCATTGTTTTTTAATTGAATAAAACTGATTCTTCTTGGGGCCCATAAGCTCTTGCCATCCCCAACAAACATTTGGAAACCATTTTAAAACCTTTCGGGGGTCGGCGGGGCCCTCCCCCCAAACTTGTTCTTGGGCTCGGAAATTTTTTCAAAAAAAAAAAAAAAAAAAAAAAAAAAAATTTTAATGAAATAAAGAGAATTTTTTCCCCACCCTAACGACACAAAAAGTATGAAATTTAAGGGAAAAATTTAAGGGAAATTATGCCTCGCGAATTTTAGTGGTCCCCGACGAGGGTTTACCATGGGCAATTTCGCCCACTTTGGCCCTTTTTTTTTTTTTGGGCCCAAACCCAGTCGACAAAAATCATACCTATTTCGCAAGAACCCATTTTTTTCCTTTCGAATGAGTACAAAAAACCCCAACCATTTACCGATTTCAAATATCCAATACAGGGGCCAAAATTTTGGAAATTTTTTCCCAATTTTCCCCATACAAATTTCAAAAGATGCCAATTTTTCCAAAATAGGGAAAAAAATAAACCAGACGGGGACATTCCGGGGCACAAAAAATAACTTTTCCCTCGGGTTCATTACTCACTTTCCCCCGGGCCTCTTTTACATTTTTTTTTGCTTTCCACTTTAAAATTTTTAATTCTCAAAAAAAACAAAAGATTTTGTTTGCAGACTACTGGGACCCATGTAAAAATTTTTATTATTTTTTTCAAAACGGCCATTCCCACCAAGGCAGGGTGGCCCCCAAAAAAAAAAACTTTCACCCCCATTCACTCCAAACACTGCGGCCCTTTCCGGGAAAGGGTTCTTTAAAACTAAAAGTTTTTTTTTAAAAGCAACATTAACACCCCTCCCTTTAGAGTGCAGGCACTGTACTTCCCATCTCCCCGGGCTGAAGTCCCGGGCCCGCCGGTTTCCCCCGAAACCCCCCTTTAAAAAAGTTACTTTTGGGTCACACTCCAAAAAAGCCCATCAAGTATTAAAAAAACCCTTTGTCCCCCCATTCACCCATCAAACACCTCACACCATACCTGCTTTGGGAAATCCAAGGGCCCCCGCACACAAAACCTCCTTAACCCCCCTCCCTTTCCCAAACCTTTTCCCGGGCCGGGCCCCTACCCCGGCCCTTTCCCTTTCCCCTACAGAAGATACACTCTTGAAGTCATTCTTTTCGCTCCATTCTCTCTTTCAAAGTCCGAACCCCCTCAACAAACCCCTTTCCCAGCCCCCCTGGGCCAAAAGTTTTTTGGGAATCCCAAAACCCCCCTCCCCAACTTCCACCAAATCCAAAATTTTCTGCATTATATTCAACCACACACATTGCCCTTTAGACATGACATCCCACGCCCCCCCAGCCCTTTTCCTCCTGCAACATTCAACAACCCCCCCTTCACCCCATATAAGAGCGGGTAAAACTATACTCTCATACATTTTCCCCCCCTTTTCCTCCAAGGAAAAAAGTTTTTTTGTCCCACAAACTCCTAAGTGCACCACTCCCCCTTTTTTCCCCCCCATCAATTCTATGATTTTACCCCTCTTTCAAAAACCCCCTCCCTGACACCCCAAAATCCCAAATAACTGAATAACGTTCAAACCCCCTCCAACTTCTTTCCCTCCAATCTGATAAACAAACTTTTTATCCCTAATCTTTTTTGGGGTTTTCCTCATAAACCCTAAATCTTTCCCGGGATTCACCTTTAAATTTTTTTCTTTTGCACACCCTAAACCCAAAATTTATCCCCCCAATCCTTTTGCAACTTCTCTTTAAATCTCCCAAAAGCACAGTGTCCCTCACAAAGAGCAGCTTGGGGACAACTCCCAAATTTGTGTGGATTCTTTTTCTTTTAACTCCACGCCTCTGCCAAGACCCCCGCATTTACTTCTCCCTTCAACCCCACTAAAAATATATTAAACAACCATGGTGAAACCCCTTCAAAACAAAAACCCTGTCTAAGGCCTACTCTTTTACCGGGGAAAAAAATTTCCCCCTTTTTTCCCACTACTCCCAACTTTAAACCCCCACTAAACCTCGTAAAAACTCTTTACTGCTTTTAGTAAACCCTACCTCCTACACCATACACTTGCAACATCTGCCACATTCCCCCATCCCCCCGTCATACGCCTTTTAAAATTCTAAATGCCACAAAGATCTTTAGCCTTATCTAAATAGTTCACTTAAATTGTTTTACTGTAAAACCTGGTCCAAAAACCCCCCTACCTTTTCTAAAAGCCCCCTTGTTCATCTGCTATCCATTCTCCGTCTTATCTTAATTCTTTAAATTTAAAACTCTACCAACACTTTACCAGGTATACTCAACAGACTTATCCCCCAAATATTTTGCACTCTTTTTTATCCCCTTTGCCTTTAACAAAAAAACTATGCATGCCCCTCTGCCAACCCCTGGGTACCTTACCCTCTTCCAACTTTTTATTAAATAATTGCACCAAACCCACTCAAAACTATATCCCCCCGTTTTTAACTTTTCATCTTATCCCATCAACCCCCGGCTGCCTTACCCCCTTTTTCATTTTCCCTACTGCCTTCACGAACTTCCCCACACTCACAACTGGCTCTTCCCCAATCCTACAAGAGTTATTCCTCCTTGCCCTAACACGAAATCACAGCTTCCCTATCTTTATAACATTTAAAAATTCCTCAAAATATTCCCCCCCTCTTCCCCCAAAACCTCTAACTCTCCATTTAATAACTCTCCCCTCCTATTTTTAAAATGACAAATCCATTGTTCTCTAGGGTTCCCCTTAAATTGTTAACTCACCCAAAACTTTTTCTTATTTTTAACAAAAATTTTTTTTATAAATCCCCCCACTCTCCCTTTTCTCTCTTTTTACATTTTCTTCACCACCTCTTAACCTCTCTCTTTTTCTCCATATACTCTTCCCTCCTTGCATCACTTCTACTTTTAAAAACTTCTCATATGCTAACTTTTTCTCCCTTACTACTCTTTACATCATCATTCCACCAATCGCTCCCTCTTCCCTCCTGCACCCACTTTCCTGTAACCACAAACTTCTGCTGAACACTCTAACACTACTTTTTTAAAAAACCTACCCCATACCTCTTCAACCCCATTGCCTATGCTCTCTTTAGCCCATCTATCCCCCAAATAGTTTGTTTATATCTTACCCTAACTGCCTCCTCTTTTAGTTTATAACCTTCACCTCTCTCTTCCCTGATCTTCTATTCTCCTTGTATCCCATCTACCTTTTACTCTCAGTGTAGCTACAACTAAAAAAGGATCTGATATATCTGTGGCCCCTCTATAAACATGTACATCCTGAAGTCTACTCAACAGTTTTTTATCTACCAATACATAATCCAACAAACTACTGTCATTTCGCCCTACATCATATCTTGTATACTTATTTATCCTCTTTTTCTTAAAATATGTATTAACCTATAACTAAACCCCTTTCTATACAAAGTTCAATCAAAGGGCTCCCATTATCATTTACACCGGGCACCCCCAAACTTTACCTACCACACCCTCTCTAAAGTTTCTCCTACTTTAGCATTCAGGTCCCCAAACCACAATTACTCTCTCACTTGGTTCAAAGGCTCCTATACATTCACTTAACATCTCCCAAAATCTCTCTCTCTCCTCTGCATTCCTCTCTTCTCCCGGTGCAATACCACGCTTATTATGACCCATTCTCGCATCCAACCTTTACTTTAATCCACATAATTCTTGAATTTACACATTCATATTCTCTTTTCTCCTTCCATAACTGATCATTTAACATTACTGCTACCCCTTCCTTTGCTCTCTCTCAGATACTCCAGATTTAATCCCATTTATTTCCCCCACTGAAACTCTCCTACCCCCTTCAGCTTTGTTTCGCTTAGGGCCAGGACATCCAACTTCTTTTCATTCATAACATCAGCAATCATCTGTTTCTTGTCATCCGCACTACATACACGCACATTTAAGCATCCCAGTTTTATAAAGTTTTTCTTCTTCTCTTTTTTAGTAAATGTCTACAGGAGAAGGGGTTACTAGCCCATTGCTCCCGGCATTTTAGTCGCCTCATACGACACGCATGGCTTACGGAGGAAAGATTCTTTTCTACTTCCCCATGGACAATAGAAGAAATAAAGAAGAACAAGAGCTATTTAGAAAAAGGAGAAAAACCTAGATGTATGTATATATATATGCATGTGCGTGTCTGTGAAGTGTGACCAAAGTGTAAGTAGGAGTAGCAAGATATCCCTGTTATCTAGCGTGTTTATGAGACAGAAAAAGAAACCAGCAATCCTACCATCATGCAAAACAGTTACAGGTTTTTGTTTCACAGTCATCTGGCAGGACGGTAGTACTTCCCTGGGTGGTTGCTGTCTACCAACCTACTACCTATAGGGTAGAAATGGTGTAGAAATGGTATAAATAATATCCGCGCACTTTTGAATGAATATAAGAGTCACCAGTTGATGTGTATTGGACGCATGGCATGATTTGTTTACCTTTGAACTTTGGCAAAAAATCGAACATTTCTGCTACTTTGAGCTCAATTTCAAGGTACTTTTCATCATGAAACCAATCAAAATCATCTCAATTTCTGTAATATGTCTTCCACTCTATGAAATGAGACCAGGACAACTAGAATACAACCATAAATATCATACAAAAATACACTGCAAAGTCACTGTTTTAAACCAAAAACATGGTCGGAGTTTTTTTTTTCTCGTTATGCACTGTGTGCTGCAGGACCACACTGACCACATAGACCCATTCTTTCATATGTAGGCCTACCAGCTTTCTCTCGCTAGATTTGAAGGCGCTAGAATTTATGTGTACTAGTGCGGCACCAACCCTGGCGTGCAAGCCGTACTAGTACGGCACCAACGCTGAAAGGGTTAAGTTAATATCTCACTTTTCTTCATAACACCAAGATTTGAATGCTTAAACTTTTCCTTGTAACTTCCAGCATCCCTCACATGCCTCTTGGGTGCCATGGTTGTTATGCAGACACAAGATATGATGATGAAAAGATAAAAAATTGATTTACAAACACAGAGCTGAGTATGGTACGGGACACGTGTGCATGGAGCACCGACACGAGAGGTGGGATGGGAGAAGTGGGGGAGCCTAATAGGCCTTCCCTGCAAAAACAATGGCTTGACACACAGGCTGGCTGCTCACAAGCCCACAAAAGAGAGGGGGGGGGGAAACTCTCACAGTCCAGTCCCACTCACAGTTTCAATTTAAGTGAACTGAGGTCATGACAGAACTATGTGAGGGACCCCAGCCTAAGTGATGTAGTTCTATGTGACAGCCATTGAAACGGTTGATATAATATGGGAGACAGGGGCTATTAACCCCTTCTCCTGTATAAATTATCAAATGTAAAAAGAAAAACTTTAGTTTTTGTTTTTAGGTCACCCTGCCTCAGTGGGAGATGGCCAGTGCATTAAAAAAATACAACATAATGTAATATACTATAATACAATGTAATATAATATAATGTAACATAATATAATGCAATATAATATAATATAATGTAATATAATATTAATTTGCAAATCTTCCTTGTTGGCAGCTATGATAAGAACCAGTTAAATATGCAAAAATTATTCCATGGAGTAAACTCTTCTACAATTGACACAATATGTAATGAAAATATTGACTGGCGTCAGGGCACAACGATTAGACAGGACTTTGGGAAAGGCAGCTACTTTTCAAACAGGTAAGTATTCTTGACTTTCTTGTAGTTTTCATGTAATTACATGTGCATATGACAAAATATAATAAAGAAGCTATTGCCTCATCACCAAATTATAAGTAATTGTGTACAATACAACCACACAAACTTTATTTCTTTCTGCAGTACAGGTCCTCCATCACAAATCCGGCATCACTGGGACCTGTAGTGTGCCGGATTACTGAATTTGCCGAATTACAGAGTGGTTAGGTTAGAATACACTTAATAAAATTAACCAACTTGACTTATACACAAATAACCCACACATAAAAGAGAGAAGCTTACGACGACATTTCGGTCTGACTTGGACCATTTACAAAGTCTTACTTGACTTACACAGTTCATTGAACATCGGCAAAAATCAAACATATCTGCTACTTTGAGCTCAATTTCAAGGTACTTTTCGTCAGGAAAGCAATCAAAATCATGTCTATTTCTGTAATATATCTTCCATTCTATCAAATGAGTCCAAAAAAATGAGAATACAACCATAAAAACCATACGAAAATATACTGCAAAGAGGCGGCTAATGGCTGAGAAGTGAACTCCCTTATTTATCGTCCATCTTTTTTATTTTTGTTGTACGTTAAGAAGCATCTTTCCATCATACATTGCCCAAGTTTCAATGAGATAGCCCAACAAACAACCAAGAAAAAAAATATTTAACAAAAATCAAGCCAGGTACTGGAAATAAGTCACTTTGACTTTTCTGGGTTATCCTAGGTTCTCTATACATACACTGCTATGTATGATAATCTATGTAACTGTATTTGTGTATACCTGAATAAACTTGTTTACTTCTAATCTGTCAACTGAGTACAAGAAACCGCCCATTCACTTATTTCAACTACCCAATAAAGTGGTCAGAAATTGGCAATTTGGCCGATTTCACACAAATTTCAACAGATGCCAATTTCAAAATAGGATCCAGAATAAAGAATGCAGACATTCCTGGCACTAAAATAACATTTTCTCTGTTCATTAGTCACAGCTACAGGCCTCTCTTATATTACTCTTGCTTTTCATTTGGAATTTTTATTCACAAAAAAAATAGAAGATTTACTGTTATGCAGACTGCTGCATTATTGTAATAATTGTATAAATAATGTCAAGCCATTCTTGACTCCGTACTGGAATTTAGACTGGCAAGCGGACAGGTATTGGACGGTGACATCATTTGTTTACTCCTGAGATTCGCTAAAGAATAGAACATTTTTGCTACTGTGAGCGCAATTTCAAGGTACTTTTTGTCATGAAAGCATTCAAAATCATATCTATTTCTGTAATATATCTTTCATTCTATCAAATGAGACCGAAAAAATAAGAATATAACCATAACAACCATACTAATGGCTAATGGCTGAGAAGTGAACTCCGCTATTTATGGTCTGATTTCTTTCATTTTTGGTGTACGTGAAGAAGTATCTTTCCATCATACATTGCCCAAGTTTGAATAAGATAACCCAACAAACAACTGAGAAAATAATAATATAATAATAAAATAATAATAATAATAATAATAATAATAATAATAATAATAATATCTTTATTTACTACACATACATGTACAAGGTATACAGGCCTAGCTGACATCAGTGACATACTACTGTATAGAAAGCCGCTTGTTATGCAGAGTATGTGTTTCAAGAAAATTAGGTCAGTGTCCCAGGATAACACCCACACTAACATCCCATATCATAAAAATCTTTGAAAGGGTCCTAAGAAGCAAGATCACCACCCATCTAGAAACCCACCAATTACACAACCCAGGGCAACATGGGTTTAGAACAGGTCGCTCCTGTCTGTCTCAACTATTGGATCACTACGACAAGGTTCTAGATGCACTAGAAGACAAAAAGAATGCAGATGTAATATATACAGACTTTGCAAAAGCCTTCGACAAGTGTGACCATGGTGTAATAGCGCACAAAATGCGTGCTAAAGGAATAACAGGAAAAGATGGTCGATGGATCTATAATTTCCTCACTAACAGAACATAGAGAGTAGTAGTCAACAGAGTGAAGTCCGAGGCAGCTACGGTGAAAAGCTCTGTTCCACAAGGCACAGTACTCGCTCCCATCTTGTTCCTCATCCTCATATCTGACATAGACAAGGATGTCAGCCACAGCACCATGTCTTCCTTTGCAGATGACACCCGAATCTGCATGACAGTGTCTTCCATTGCAGACACTGCAAGGCTCCAGGCAGACATCAACCAAATCTTTCAGTGGGCTGCAAAAACCAATATGAAGTTCAACGATGAGAAATTTCAATTCCTCAGATATGATAAACATGAGGAAATTAAATCTTCATCAGAGTACAAAACAAATTCTGGCCACAAAATAGAGCGAAACACCAACGTCAAAGACCTGGGAGTGATCATGTCGGAGGATCTCACCTTCAAGGACCATAACATTGTATCAATCGCATCTGCTAGAAAAATGACAGGGTGGATAATGAGAACCTTCAAAACTAGGGATGCCAAGCCCATGATGACACTCTTCAGGTCACTTATTCTATCTAGGCTGGAATATTGCTGCACACTAGCAGCACCTTTCAAGGCAGGTGAAATTGCTGACCTAGAAAATGTACAGAGAACCTTCACAGCACGCATAACGGAGATAAAACACCTCAATTACTGGGAGCACTTGAAGTTCCTGAACCTGTATTCCCTGGAACGCAGGTGGGAGAGATAAATGATTATATACACCTGGAAAATCCTAGAGGGACTAGTACCGAACTTGCACACGAAAATCACCACTATTTCGAAAGCAAAAGACTTGGCAGACGATGCAACATCCCCCCAATGAAAAGCAGGGGTGTCACTAGCACGTTAAGAGACCATACAATAAGTGTCAGGGGCCCGAGACTGTTCAACTGCCTCCCAGCATACATAAGGGGGATTACCAACAAACCCCTGGCAGTCTTCAAGCTGGCACTGGACAAGCACCTAAAGTCGGTACCTGACCAGCCAGGCTGTGGCTCGTACGTTGGTTTGCGTGCAGCCAGCAGTAACAGCCTGGTTGATCAGGCTCTGATCCACCAGGAGGCCTGGTCACAGACCGGGCCGCGGGGGCGTTGACCCCCGGAACTCTCTCCAGGTAAACTCCAGGCTAGTCGGCTAACACCCAGGTACCCATTTACTGAGGGGTAAACATAGACAACAGGTGTAAAGAAACACACCTAATGTTTCTACCCTGGCTGGGAATCGAATATTTACCAAAAATCATATACTACAGTGGACCCCCGCATAACGATTACCTCCGAATGCGACCAATTATGTAAGTGTATTTATGTAAGTGCGTTTGTACGTGTATGTTTGGGGGTCTGAAATGGACTAATCTACTTCACAATATTCCTTATGGGAACAAATTCGGTCAGTACTGGCACCTGAACATACTTCTGGAGTGAAAAAATATCGTTAACCGGGGGGTCCACTGTATGACTAACCCAAGCCAGGTACTAAAAATAAGCCACATTGACTTTTTTTGGGTTATCCTAGGCTCTCTACACATATGCTGCTATGTGTGATAATCTATAGAGAGAAAATAGTTTTTTTGTTTCGTGTTTATGGTGCAGTACAAGTGTATATCACAGTTAGCCCTGTGCTACACTCCGTTTTCTCTAATATAAGCCTCCAAGACAGGGAGAGGAGAATGGTATTTGTATACCATATCCTCTTCATACCTCCGTCAAACTGCTCAGTGTTATGCCAAATACTATTCATTCTGGAGTATTTAACATGTTTTATGTTATTTATATTGTTTCTTATGTCATATTAGATCAATTTTGATAGGTAAATAAGCTGTAGTGTTGATATTAGTGTAATACAGTGGACCCTCGACCAACAATATTAATCCGTTCCCGAGAGCTCATCTTTAATCAAAATTATCGTTAGTCGACTTAATTTTCCCTATAAGAAATAATGGAAGACACCCCAAAGTATTGAAAAAAAAAAATTTTACCACGTGAAATATTAATTTTAATACACATAAACTGAAGAAGACATGCACAATTACATGACACTTACCTTTATTGAAGATCTGGTGATGATTGATGTGATGGGAGGAGGGGAGAGTTTGGATGGTGTTAGTGTTTAGAAGGGGAATCCCCTTCCATTAGGACTTGAGGTGTCAAGTCCTTTTCCGGGGTTACTTCCCTTCTTCTTTTAATGCCACTAGGACCAGCTTGAGAGTCACTGGACCTCTGTCGCACAACATATCTGTCCACAGAGGCCTGTACCTCCCGTTCCTTTATGACATTCCTAAAGTGTTTCACAACATTGTCAGTGTCACAATTAAACACTTGTTCAGGTTTCAATTCTTCACTGTCTATGTGTACTTGAATTCCTGCACATATTTTTCAGCTGATTTTTGGTCCGAACTGGCAGCCTCACCATGCCTTATCACACTATGTATGCCACTACGATTCTTAAATCTCTCAAACCAACTTTTGCTGGCCTTAAATTCACTCACATCACCACTAGTTGCAGGCATTTTTCTAATTAAATCGTCATGCAACTTCCTAGCCTTTTCACATATGATCGCTTGAGAGATGCTATCTCCTGCTATCTGTTTTTTGTTTATCCACACCAATAACAGTCTCTCAACATCTTCTTTCACTTGCGATCTCAGTTTCGAAAACATAGTTGCACCTTTGGCAAGAACAGCTTCCTTGATTGCCGTTTTCTTGGCCACAATAGTAGCGATGGTTGATTGGGGTTTTGTGTACAACCTGGCCAGCTCAGAGACATGCACTCCACTTTCATACTTAGCAATAATCTCTTTCTTCATATCCATAGTAATTCTCACCCTTTTTGCTGTAGGGTTGGCACTAGAAGCTTTCTTGGGGCCCATGGTGACTTATTTTGCAGGTGCAATCACTAAAAACACTGTGATAATATGAAATGTTCCGATTGTATGTTTGAATGGGACCGCGGTGGCTGGCTGGCTTGTAAACACTGGCCACAAGTGGACGCGTCTCGAACAGAACGAATCATGTTGGTCGACTTTTTTAGCACTAATCGAGGCAAAATTTTTGCGTTAAAATGTATCGCTAGTCGGATTCAATGTTAGACGATGCCATCGTTGGTCGAGGGTCCACTGTACGGTGGACCCTCGACCAACGATATTAATCCATTCCCGAGAGCTCATCGTTAGTCGAAATTATCGTTAGTCAAGTTAATTTTCCCCATAAGAAATAATGGAAATCAAATTAATCCATTCCTGACACCCCAAAGTATT
Source organism: Cherax quadricarinatus (assembly GCF_026875155.1). NCBI lineage: Eukaryota > Metazoa > Arthropoda > Malacostraca > Decapoda > Parastacidae > Cherax > Cherax quadricarinatus. The sequence goes on along the minus strand of NC_069495.1, from coordinate 17,718,387 downwards.
GAAAAAATACATTTTTACCACATGAAATATTAATTTTAATACACACAAACTGAAGAAGACATGTACAATTACATGATACTTACCTTTATTGAAGATCTGGTGATGATTGATGGGATGGGAGGAGGGGAGTGTGTGGATGGTGTTAGTGTTTAGAAGGGGCATCCCCTTCCATTAGGACTTGAGGTGTCAAGTCCTTTTCTGGCATTACTTCCCTTCTTCTTTTAATGCCACTAGGACCAGCTTGAGAGTCACTGGACCTCTGTCACACAACATATCTGTCCATAGAGCTCTGTACCTCCCGTTCCTTTACGATTTGTCTAAAATGGGCCACAACACTGTCATTGTAATAGTCACCAGCACGGCTTGCAATAACTGTGTTAGGGTGATTTTCATCCATAAAGGTTTGCAGTTCAACCCACTTTGCACACATTTCCTTAATCTTTGAAGTAGGCACAATGGATTCCACAACTGGTATAGGCTTCTCAGGGTTAGCCCCAAACCCTTCAAAATCTTTCTTAATTCTCACCCTTTTTACCACAGGGATGGTCACCATGGGGCCCATGGTGTCTTATTTTGCAGGTGCAATCACTAAAAACGCTGTGATAATATGAAATGTTCCGATTGTATATTTGGATGAGACCGCAGTGGCTGGCTTGTAAACACTGAGCAGGCCACACTTGGACGCGTCTCGAACGTAACGAATGGTGTTGGTCGAGTTTTTTAGCGCTAGTCGAGGCAAAAATTTTGCATTAAAACGTATTGCTAGTTGGATTTAACGTTATACGATGCCATCGTTGGTCAAGGGTAATAAAGCATATTCTCCTGCTTCACGAGACTGAGCTCATAGCAACTGACAGTGGCTTCAAAGCCACCTCATCTTTAATGGATAATGTACTGTGTAGGTGCTTTACATAATGAGAAGCATTTCTTTTATTCATTGGAACCATGGCTAGGGGTAAAAGTAAGCAGGTTAAAACAATAAATGGAGAAAAAGAAATTGGAATGACTAATGCAGCAAGTAGCGCCACCAAACAGTACCAGCAGGTTGGTGTGGCGACCCTGGAAATTTGAAATTATGCTAGCCAAAATTAGTGCCGAATAACTGATTGCCGGATTTGTGATGGTGGACCTGTATTACAAAATGTAGTTTACATGTAATGAAATAATATTAATCATAAAAGAAAGCCACTAACATAGGGGTGGGCAACCCTTGGCACGCATGCCAAACCTGGCACGCCAACGACTTCTTTCCCGCACGTGAACCTCTGGTCTCATCTCAAAAAAAAAGATATTTATCACGTATCAGTTCCAACAAAAGCAGGGAAAATAGTCCGTCAATTCAGAAGATTATTCCACCACTTTTCGTGAAATTGTGTGGATAACATTAAATCTCTAAAAAAAATATTTTTTTGTTAATACCTTTGGGTGTGTGGAACGGATTAACTTGATTTACATTATTTCTTATGGAGAAAATGATTTTGGTTTTCAGAATTTTTGAGTTTTGTCAGACTCTGGAATGGATTAATCATGAAAACAGAGGGTCCACTGTATGTATATCACTATTACAAATTCTATTTGCATTCTGCTGTTTACAGATTGTACAGGATGTCACAAATACTGGCCAAGAATTGATGTCATTCAAATGAAGAGGATATTAGAGAATTTAAAGAATATTGGACTGAAAAATTTGGCATGATTAACCCTTTCAGGGTTTCAGCCATACTAGTATGGTTTACGCACCAGGGTTTTTGACATACTAGTACTCATAAATTCTAGCACCCTCAAATCTAGCGAGAGAAAGCTGGTAGGCCTACATATGAAAGAATGGGTCTGTGTGGTCAGTGTGCGTGGTATAAAAAAATCCTGCAGCACATAGTGCGTAATGAGAAAAAAAAAACTAACCATGTTTTTGGATTAAAACAGCGACTTTGCACTGTATTTTCGTATGGTATTTATTGTTGTATTCTAGCTTTCCTGGTCTCATTTTATAGAATTGAAGACATATTACAGAAATTGAGATGATTTTGACTGGTTTTACAAAGAAAAGTACCTTGAAATTGAGCCCAAAGTAGCGGAAATGTTCGATTTTTACCAAAGTTCAAAAGTAAACAAATCATACTATGCGTCCAATACACGTCAACTGGCGAGTCTAATATTCTTTCACACATGCGCTGATATTATTTATACCATTTCTACACTAATGCAGTATTCTGCATAACAGTAAATCTTCTATTTTTTTGTGAGAATAAAAATTCAAAGTGGAAAGCAAAAGAATGTAAGAGGGAGGTGGGGACATGACTAATGAACAGAGGAAATGTTTTTTAGTGCCAGGAATGTCTTTCTTGTTTATTCTGGACCCTATTCGGAAATTGGCATCTTTTGAAATTTGTGTGAAATTGGCAAAATTGCTAAATTCTGACCACTGTATTGGATAGTTCAAATCGGTAAATGGGTGGTTTCTTGTATTCGTTCGATAGAAAAAATAGAGTTCTAGAGAAATAGTTATGATTTTTGTTGACAAATACACTGGAATTGGCTGAAAATAGGGCTCAAAGTGCGCAAAATTGCCGATGAGTAAACATCGTCGAGACCGCTAACTTCGCGAGAGCATAATTCCGTAAGTTTTCCATCAAATTTCATACTTTTGGTGTCCTTATGATCGGGAAAAGTTTCTCTATCTTTTCATAAGAAAAAAAATAATTTTTTTTTTTTAAATTTGGCCGACCCTGAGAACAAGTCTCTGAGAGGGCCTGTCAACCCTGAAAGGGTTAAGAAAGATAATAAAGGATTATGCATTGTCTGTTCTGAATCCGTTGTTTGTAGGACTTCTTCTGTGAAGAGACACTTGAAACTGCTCATAAAAACTTAAGCAAGAAAACTGAGCAAGAAGAAAGGGAAGTGATTTCTCGTGAATTGAGCAAGACAAAAAAAAAGTCTGATACTTTGAGGAAATTTATTTCAGGTAGGCCTAGTTCCAACTAAGTTGCTGCTAGCTTTGAGATCTCCAAAGTTATTGCTCAACATGGAAAGCCACTTAGTGATGGGGAGTATATTAAAGAAGCATGGTTAGAATATGAGCATTAAAGATTTCTGTGAGCAGAACAACGGTTAAGGATAGCAGAGGATACTTAAGCTGGAAAGGAATGCAGCAGAACAATTAACAAAGGATTTGGCATCAAGTAAGTTCTTTTCTATCTGTGTTGATGAAAGCACAGACATTACATCATCAGCTAGGATCGCAATTTTTTCTCGATTTTGTAGTGGTAACGAAGTATGTGAAGAGACAAATAATCTTGTAACACTACCTGAGCGTACTACTGGGGCTGAAATATGTAAAGCAGTTATGAGCGAATTATTTATTCAACAAATTGACATTTCAAATGTAGCATCCATTAAAACAGATGGTGTACCCAGCATGATTGGTAAGGAAGCAGGATTTGTAAATCTGTTTGCAAAAGATGTTGGTCACCCACTGATAAGCTTTCATTGAGTCATACACGAGGAGGCTTTATGTGCAAAAACTGGTCTAAAAGAACTTCAAGAAGTGATGCAGTCACCAAGATTGTTAATTACATTTCTGCACATGCTGTGAATAAAAGACAATTTCAGAATTTATTGAAGGAGGTGGATTTGGTCTACAAAGGACTAACAATGTTCGGTGGCTTAGTCAAGGTTTTGTTTTGAAATGATTTGTTGAATGCCTGAATGGGATAAATCTCTCTTTGAGTAACCAACAAGCGTCTTATAAAGATATGTCTGATATCATGTGGGTTTGTAAACTGGTGTTTTTTCAGATTTTTGCAAACATTTAAATGATTTGAACATTAAATTACAGGGCTCTGGTAAGACACTTGATGTTGTGTTTGATTACATAAAGGCATTTGAAATGAAGCTAGGAATTTTTAGTAGGGATATAGATAGTGAGAGTTTAAATACTTTCTAAACCTAAGGAGATACATCAGTGATCTGTCAAAGAATGACAAAACAGAGAGCCAGTGTCTTCAAACACTATTTTTGAACATCACTGAGTCAACTGTTGAGCAGTTCTCTACAAGAATTGCAAAGTTCACAGAACTTGGAGAGTGCAAAATTCATTAAGTTTCCAGACAGTATAAAACTGGAGGAACTAAACTTGCAGATGGATATGGATGATTTTGAAATGCAGCTGACTGAATTTCGAAGTAGCCCAATTTGGAGACAAATTGGTTGACCTTAGAGCTAACTTCGAAAATATTGAAAAGGAGTAATTAGAGACAGGAAAAACAGAGAAATGCAGAAAATGAGGCATTAACCCTTTGACTGTTTACGTCATATATATACATCTTACGCGCCACTGTTTCTACCGTATTTAAACGCTTAAATTCTAGCGGCTTCAAATCAAACAGGAGAAAGCTGGTAGGCCCACATGTGAGAGAATGGGTCTGTGTGGTCAGTGTGCACCACATAAAAAAAATTCCGCAGAATGCAGTGCATAAGGAGAAAAAAAACTAAAACGCCAATTTGAGGTGTATTTTCGTAGTATTTATCGTTATATCTCGTTTTTTATGATTCAGGTGATAAAATGTAAAACATATTACAGAAATATAGATGATTTTCATTACTTTTACGATGAAAACGACCTTAAAATTTGAGCTCAAAGTAGCGGAAATGTTTGATTTTTACCAATGTCAGGAGTAAGCAAATTACACCACACGTCCAATACACTCAACGGGAGTCTAATATTCTTTCACTAGTGCACTGATATTATTTAAAAACCATTTTAACAATAATGCAGTGTCTGCATAACAGTAAATTTATATTTTTTGTATGAATAAAAAATCAAAATAGAAACCAATAGTAATATAAGAGGGGCCTAGAGATGTGACTAATGAACAGAGTTTATGTTTTTTTAGTGCCCAAAAATGTCTACATTGTTTATTCTGGACCCTATTTTGAAATTGGCATCTTTTTTAATTTGCATGAACTTGGCCAAATTGCCAATTTCTGACCCCTTTTATTGGGTAGCTCAAATCGGTAAATGGGCAGTTTCTTGTACTCAACTGATAGAAAAAATGGAGTTCTAAAAAAATTTGCTGAGTTTGGTCAACTGGAACAACGGAATTGGCCAAAAACAGGGCTCAAAGTCGGCGAAGTTGCCGATGCGTATATGTTGCCGAGACCGCTAACTTCGTGGGAGCATAATTCCGTGAGTTTTCGACCAAATTTCATACTTTTGGTGTCATTACCATCAGGAAAAGATTCTCTATCATTTCAAAAGAAAATAATTTTTTTTTTCCAAAACTTTTGCGACACAGAATGACAGTTTCAGAAAGGGGTTTGCGACAGTCAAAGGGTTAAGGACCTGGAGCACTATTCCACAAAATTTTGTCTGTCTAAAGAACCTTGCAACAGCATTACTATCCGTTTTCAGTGATAAACAAAGTCTGGTAATAGGAGTAGCCTTATGGATGAAACTGGTAGCGCATGCATATCTCTCAAGGTTACAAAATGTAAGCCTGATATACATTATCTGTCATCAGTGATGCAGCAGCAGAAAGACTCGCTGATGGTAAATAAATAAAAGGTCCATAATTTTTCTCTGACTGCATATTGGAATGGACAGTGATGTCATTTGTTTACTCTTGAACATTAGGACTGAAGAAGCCACTCGTGGCAAAACGTTTCCTTGAATAAATGTCCTGAACTGTACATAAGTGTCTTTTTCTACAACTTGTTGGTATCATCATACCATTTCCTCACGGGAGTTAATTCTTGGGTAGCTTTGGGTAGAGGTCATTTTGATAAGGACCTGCCTTGTATGGGCCAGTAGGCCTTCTGCAGTGTTCCTCCATTCTTATGTTCTTATTGCCCAAGAATCAAACACTGCTGCTACTTTGAGCTCAGTTTCAAAGTACTTTTCGTTGTGAAACCAATCAAAATCCTATCTATTTCTGTAATGTATCTTCCATTCTGTCAAATGAGACCAAAAACACGAGAATGCCATCATAAAAACCATATGAAAATACCGCGAAGGGGCGGCTAATGGCTGAGAAGTGAACTCCATTATTTATGGTCCGATTTCTTTCATTTGTGGTGTACATTAACCCTTTGACTGTCGCGGCCGTATATATACGTCTTACGAGGTACCGTGTTTGACGTATATATACTCATTAATTCTAGTGGCTTCAAATCAAGCAGGAGAAAGCTGGTAGGCCTACATGCGAGAGAATGGGTCTGTGTGGTCAGTGTGCACCATATAAAAAAAATCCTGGAGCACGCAGTGCATAATGAGAAAAAAAAACTCCGACCGTTTTTTTTTAATTAAAATGCCGACTTTGTGGTCTATTTTCGTATAGTATTTATGGTTGTATTCTCGTTTTCATGGTCTCATTTGATAGAATGGAAAACTTATTATAGAAAAAGTGGTGATTTTGATTGATTTTACTACAAAAAGAACCTAGAAATGGAGCTCAAAGTAGGGGAAATATTTGATTTTTGCCAATGTTCAAAAGTAAACAAATGATGCCATTGTCCAATAAATATCCAACTAGCCATTTTAATATGCAGTCATGAATGGGTTTATGTTATTTATACAATTATTACAGTATTGCAGTAGTCTGCATAATAGTAAGTCTTTATTTTTTGTTTGAATAAAATTCAAAATAGAAAGCAATAGTAATATCAGAGGGGCCTGGAGACATGACTGATGAAAAAAAGAAAATGTTATTTTAGAGCCAGGAATGTCTGCATTGTTCATTCTGGACCTTATTTTGAAATTGTCTATTTTTTATTTTTGGGAAAAATTTGGGCCCAAAATTTGGGGAAAAATTTCTGACCACTTTATTGGTGGGTTGAAACCCGGTTTTAAATGGGCAGTTTTTTTGTATCGTCGATAAAAAAATGGAGTTCAAAAGAAAAAAAAAAGCTATGATTTTGGGCAACGGGAAACAAGGGGAATTTTAGCGAAAATGGGCTCAAAGGGGGGCGAAATCGCCGATTTTGTAAACGGGGAAAAGGTCGCTAACTTCGCGAGAGCAAAATTCCATCTTTTTTCCATCAAATTTCGTTTTTTGGGGTGTAAATTACAATCGGGAAAAAAATCTTTTTCTTTTTCATACGAAAAAAAAATTTTTTTTTTTTTTTTAAAATTTTTTGGGGACACCAGGAGGACACCTCAGGATTGGGGGTTGGGCAGTAAAGGGGTTTTTAAAGAAAAATTTTCCATATACTTGCCCAAGTTTCAAAAAAGGCAGTCTAAAAACAACTGAAAACCAAAAACCCCTAGATCAAGAGCAAGAGGTTGGAAATTTCGTCACATCTGGAAGCAAAAAATGGGCCCCAAGGGGGACTGCTGTATTTGGAAAATTTTTAAAATTTTATTGAAGTTTTTTTAGGGTTTTTCCCTTGGAATTCCACTTGAGAAAATTAATTTTTTTTAAAATTAAATTTTAAAACCCTTTTGGGGGTTTTGGGGACGAAATGACGTCTTAAGCGCGGGGGTTTTTTGACGTGTAGTACGCACAAATTCTAGGCAGTAAAATTTCTCGGGGGAAAAAGGCGGGTGGGCCTACATGTGAGAGAATGGGTCTTTTGGTGGTGGGGTGTGTGGGGTTTTAGAAAAAAAATTTGGGGGGCCCCAGTGGTGCATTGGGGGAACCCCCATTTTGAAAACCCCAATATCCCCATGCCTCGCGGTAGAAGCTCCTAAAATCCTCGGCAAAATTGGACATTTTTTTTCCCCAGTGACAGTTCTAAACAGATGGAAGTGCCGTGAAGATGATTTTTTAAAGGTTTTGGGCGAGGTTTTTGACCAAAAAATAATGCCCAAAATATCGGTAATAGTGGGGGAAAAACCCCAGGGCCCCTCAGCCTTCCCCCTTTCGGGTTTGCGGGGCCCGTCTTGTTCACTTTCATTTGTCCCCAGAACCAAGAGGAAACTTTTTTTTCCCCAAACCCAGACTCAGATGAGGCATGGGTGAGATAGTGATATTTAAATATGAACTACAAGTTCTTAATTTAGTTCCAATAGTGTTTAGTGAAGTGAAATATTCCCCATAAAGGGGCAGTTATACGAGGGATATATGCGCTCGGGTGGGTTTTGCCATTGCTTTCCAAGGGGAAGGAGTGCATCTTGGAAAAACACCCCGGGGTGTACAACGGGAACAGAGAGTAAAAATGACATGAAAACTGTTGCAAAAGGAGGGAAAAATGTTGCGTGGGGGTTTAGGGTTTCCCGGGGGGTGAGGCCCCAAAGAGGGGCCTGTTTGACCCACGTTTGCCACCCACCCCGCTGCCTCAGTGATCTACAAAAAAGGGCCCAAACCATCCCCACCCCACCCACTACACCAGCCCCCAAACAACCAAAACCCAACCTGCCCTTGTCCGAAACCCCGGGCGGGACCGCACCTGGGATTGGCGGGGAAGCTGTCAATTTTGTTCCAAATGCCCACCAGTTTCATGACACCCCAAAGTGGAATACGGCCTTTCTTGTACATTGGGGGAAAAATGCCATGAACTGGAATGGTTTTGAGTTATTCTTGACGAACCCTGGGTGGAAAGTATTGGTTTATGGAAAACCCAAAACAATTTTACGGGGGTACACAAAGGCAAAAACATTACTTTCCAAAATCAGTCTACCCAGTGGGGAGGAAAATGTGGCTGAGATTATCTTTTTTTTTGCCCCCAATAAAAGCTTAAGCCACATGTGTATAAGCACAAAGTGAAATCATACTGGTAACAGACCGCCTGATTTCAACCCCCGGTTTCATTTTATAAATGCCAGTGAAAACGATTTGTTTCTAAAGTTACGTATGCTTCACTTCCCCAGACAAAACCCGGCCCGACAGAACTGAAGGTTATATAAAATTTGGAATGTGTTTTTGTTCTGAAAAAGAAAATTTGTACGCATTTTTAATTTCCCCTTAAAGCTTGGGAATTGACGGGGTCTTTGTTCTGTTCAAAAGGGAAAACCCCTCTTTCAAGCAAATACATACCAAGCAAGAGGAAAAGCTTTGGTTTTAAAGTTTGGGTTTTTTGCTTTGTGATTGTTTTCAGTGGTCTGGTATTGGATATTATTGTGTTTCCCCTGGGTTATTTCATTTTCAAAATACCGGAAGTTATTGGGCATTTAAAGGTGATGTGGTTTTGAACAATGATAGAAACCCTTCCCTTTGGGAAGGGGCATATATTTTGTACAGATAAAATGGTACACAAAACCCCCCATCAGTGGGTTTTTTGCGATTTAAAATTTACAAAATGTGTTGGCAAGTGAGGGAAAACGGAAAAAAATGCCCAGGTTTGCGCTGGGACTCGTTTGAGGTGAGGTGCAGGGTTTGTGCCAATGGGCATCATGGCATTTCGGTGGCAGAAAAAACGAGATGTCACACTGTTGTCATCAGTTCATTTCCCAATGAAATGGCAGACGTTTGGGAGGCAGCATAGGAGAGCAATTTAATCCATTCTAAAAAACCCGAGCTGGTGATTGGGTTACACCTTCAACATGCGTTCAGTGGACAAATGTCAATTTCAGATTGGGTTTTTTGATTGTGTTGCAAAAGTTTAAGTGGTCATCAAAAAAGTTTTTTTCCTTTTTGGGATTTCCATGTCAATGCTTATAATTTTGTATAAAATGGGGAAAAAACAAACCACAGTACGACGAAAATTTTGTTTGTCAGTCCTTTAGACAAATAGTTTCAAATACCAAGGAAAAAGCCTGCAATTGACCGGCCCCCCCCCCCCCCCCCCCCCCAAAATTTTCAACAAAATACCCGCTCGTCTGAAGCTGGTGATCAATTTTCCCGGGAAAAAATGCCCGCTATGCTTTAAAGGGGAAAAAAGGTCAGAAAGAGGGTTAAAGTTTTGTGCACATACAAAAAAACGCCCAAACAACACAGGGGACACTCGTTTTTGTTGGAGGAGTGGGGAAAAAACCACTGTGCATGCCCTTTTTTCCAAAGAGTTCCACAGGGGTGCAGAATTTTTAGAACATTCCCTGTGATGTATAGGGGTATTAAAAAATGAAAAAAAATTTAAACAACATTTCAATCGTTTGTTTGTGTAAAAATTTTTTTTAAAAAAAACAAAAAAAATGACAACAGTGTTTATTTCCCTTATTTTGTAGTATTGAAAAGAAATAAAATTACAAAATACTGTTCAGGGTTTGGGCCCCAGAGGCCATAAAGTTTTCAGAAAAAGAAAAAATTTAAAAATAATTTAAAATAGTACATAAAAAAAATTAAAAAGAAAAAACGGGGGGACGGCAGTCGGCAGTGTTACCAGATGTTGTTCAAATTTTGGCAAACTTCCGCCCCCATATTTTTGGGAAGTATTGGGCCCGGTTTTTAAAATTTTTTTGTTTAGCCCATAATGTTAGAAAAAAAAAATATTTTTTTATAAGAAAAAATTAATTTTTTTATTTTTTTTTAAATTTGGCCGGGCCCTGGGGAAGGTTTCGGAGAGGGCCTGTGACCCTCAAAGGAAAAAATGAGGGAAAAAGGGCTCTTTTACACGAGAAAATCCAGATGCGGGAAAGGTCATGGAACAGTTTAAAAACTCATTAGTGGACGTTCCACTGTAGTTATTGAAAAACCTGGTGACATCACAATCCTTGTTAGGCCTACTTTTAGGGAAATAATCTCCTCCCTTACTCAAACCCTGACCCTTGAAAAAAATTTTTATGCTTTCATAAACCTCCTCTTATTCCATACTTGCAACATCTGCCACACACCCACTACACCCGTAAAATTGCCTTTCCAAATCCATAGATGCCCAAAAACCTCTTCCCCTTTTTCAAAAATACTGTTCACTATGTTTTACTGTAAACACTTCGTCTAACACCTTCCTAAGCCTCCTTTTTAATTGCTCCTACATCAAGACTCTTAATTCTTTTATACTTGCATACAACTCTACAGGTATACTCAACAGCTTAATGCCCCATAATTTTGCACTCTCCTTTGTCCTTTTTGCCTTTATACAAAGGAATATGCTTTCAATCTAGGTACTTACCTCTTCCATAATTTGTTAAATAATAAACCAAATATCCACCAAATATATGCATTCGTCAATGACAGGAATTATTTATACATGAGTTGCATAATCCTAAAAAAAATGCAGATCTTAAGTTTATTATGATTTTTAAAGTTTAAATGGCCCTGTCATCAGGCTATGATACTGGAAAATGACGTTATTAATCATTGAGGGTCTGTGCGTTTGTTCATCTCGGTGTGACTCGGCTCAATTAGTTGTTAGCTAAATTTGGCTAAAAAAAATGGTTTTGTGTAGTATAATGGTTTGCAGATTAAAAAATATCCTGCAGCAGGGCAGTGCATTGGAAAAAAATGGACCATAGTTTTTAACCCTTCAGGCCTAGCCCCGTTCGGCTGGTGGGTGAGTGTCCTAACCTAGATCTATGCCAAATCTAGCGCTTCAAATTTAGCACGAGCTCATAGGCCCTACTATGAGAGAATGGGTCTGCGCCGTGGGTGTGCGCCGAAAAAAAAAAGGCGCCTGCATAGCATTGTGGGAACGCCGCCGTCACCCTTGTTCACCATGCTCAGTCGCAAGTCAGCTCTCACTCCCCGGAAAATTGGGACTCTCCCTCTTCCTGTCTGATAGTTCTGACACTGATGGAAGTGAAAATGAAGACGAATTCTACGGCTTTGATAAGTTAGTGACCGAAAATAATGACCAGGATATCGATAATAGTGCAGAAAACCCGACGATCCTCGACCTTCTACCTCTGGTGTGGGCACTCGTGGACTCACCGTCGGGTGTTCCTAAACGTAAGAGAAAATTATATTTTCCCGTGGCCTGGCCTCTGACTTCAGTAATGACGATGATTCTGACGTGGATTGTGATTTTATTGCCTCAACGATCATTCGAGTAGTGATAGTGAGGAAACATATTCACCAGTGAAGCGTCGGTATGTTCGCCGCCGCATGCGCTAGGGTTAGTGTACCTATGCTGTGCCCAGGGGACGGAGTCCAGTCCCGGAGTACATCCCGTGGCCCTACACCCGTTTTTAGGTAGTGATAGTGAGGATGATGTGGCTACACTTGGCATGGATGGGCCACAGACATCAGTGGATGGTGTTAGTGGGGCTGGTGGTGGTAGTGGCACCGCCATGCGTGACTCGCTGTGCCACGCGGGAACCCACGCTGCTGACTCGTCAGTCAAGGACAAAGCGGAGCGTAACCACCAGCCCGCCACAACCACCGTACAACAGCCTATGATGTCCAGTATCCCCAGCAAACCGTATCTGGGATTGGCAGCAAAATCCCAATTTTGTTCCCAGCCCTCACCACTTTGATGACTCGCAAAGTGGAATTCTACCTACCTGTCCCCTTGGAACCACGGCCAATGAACTGGAATTCTTTGAATTATTCTTTGACAAGCCATTGATGGAAATTATTGTCAGGGAAAGTAATAAGTATTTTCAGTACACCATGGCAAATACGATCTTATCACCACAGTCAAGACTACACAGGTGGAAAGAGACGACTGTTGCAGAAATGTATTTGCTTTTTGCAACAATAATGCTTATGCTCACGTCTATAAGCATAATATAAAAGCATACTGGTCCACAGATCGGCTAATTTGTACCCCATCCTTCAGTGAAATAATACCAGTGAACAGGTTTATCTTACTGTTACGTATGTTGCACTTCTCTGACAAAACCAGCCCTGACAGAAGTGACAGGTTATACAAGATTAGAAATGTTTTCATGTATCTCAAACAAAAGTTCAGGATATACTTTTATCCATTCAAGAATCTTGTAATTGACGAGTCTTTGATTTTGTTCAAAGGTTAGACTGTCATTCAAGCAGTATATACCGAGCAAGAGGAAACCGCTTTGGTATAAAATTGTTTGTACTCTGTGATTGTGACAGTGGCCTGGTGTTGGATATTGTTGTATACACGGGTAGTAAAACATTGAAAGATACCAAGATGTTATTGGGTATATCAGGTGACGTAGTGGAGAAACATGATGGCACCTTATCTTGGTAAGGGCCATACATTTATATACCGATAACTGGTACACAAGCCCATTACTCAGTGATTTCATGCGAGTGAACAAGACAGATGTGTGTGGCACAGTGCGTTCTAATCGTAAACATATGCCCAGGGTCAACGCAGGTGTTCGTGGTGATGATGTGCAGGTGTTTACTGCCATTGACATCATGGCATTACGGTGGCATGACAAACGAGATGTCACATTGTTGACAACCATTCACCGTAATGAAATGCAAGACAGTGGCAAAGTTGATCGAGTGACTAATGAACGTATTCGAAAACCAGTGACAGTGATGATTATACACAAAACATGCTGCTTGGTTGACAAGTGTGACATGCAGATTGGTTTTGTTGACTGTGTTCGTAAGAGTTACAAGTGGTACATGAAACTTTTCTTCCATCTCATGGACATTTCAATGCTGAATGCATATAATATGTACCAAATAAAGACTGGTAACAGACCACCGTATGGTGGAATTTGTTTGTCTGTTGTCAGACAACTCATAATGAAGTACCAGGTAACAACACCTGCAATACAACATGGTCCTCGAATTCATCACAATATACCCAAGCATTTGAGAAGAGAAGGTGATCATTTCATAATACAGCTTCCTTCAACTCAAAAGAAATTTGCTCAGAAGAGATGCATTGTCTGTGCACAAAACAAAACGCCGGCAACAAAGACGCAAGACACTCGGTTTAATGTATGTGAGGATGTAGGTGCTCTGTGCATCGGTGCTTGTTTCAAGGAGTTCACAAGCTCCAGCAGTTCAAACCTTGTCCAGTGATTGTAAATAAGTAAATATATGATAGAACATTAGTATTATACAATATTTTGTGCATGTTTATTGTTAAAAAACAAAAGTGGTAAACAATACATATGATAATAACTTAGGTGCGGTTATTGTCGTTCAAATACAGTGAGTTATATAGATATCAATTTTTATACAGTATTGTGTCTCTCAGCCCCAAATGTTAGTAGGAATAGAAAAAAATTGGACAAGAAAAGAAAAAACAACTAAAACAAACAAAATAAAACAGTGGAACCCCCGCATACGATTTTAATCCGTGCAGAGGGCTCATTGGTAAGCGAAATAATCGGTTTTGCGAATGAATTTTCCCTGACGAAATAAATTGAAATCAAATTATCCGTGCAAGGGCACCACCAAAAGTACGAAAAAAAAAAATCTTACCACGGAAATATACATTTTCCTGACACACCAAAGGAGAAGGATACATGCCACAATAGGTAGAGTAGTACATGCACAGTATATATTGTGATGTACTACTCTACTAAATGAAGAATAATGACACTTACCTTTATTGGACGATGCAGCAATGACTGATGAGACGTGTCCTGGGAGTGCCTTTCGCCTCCTGAGTCTGTGGTCCTCTTTTTTGGTAATTTTCTGTTTCCAGGACATGCCTATCACACTGTGTATGTCACTACGATTCTTAAATCTCCAAAACCAACCTATGGCTGGCTTTTAAATTCACAATATGAGCATAGTTTCAGGCATTTTTCCTGTTCTCTGGGTGTTAGTCGATGGTGTGGGGTTGCATTCCTGGGAGACAAGATTAGGACCCCCAATGGAAAAAATAAGTTAGTCTTGATGACACTGACTTTTTTGGGTTATCCTGGGTGGCAAATCCTCTGGGGTTAATTGTTTTTGGTATATTCTCAAATAAGCCACACCAATAACAGTGTACAGCAGCAGCTAACGATGCTACAGCAGCAGCAGCAGCAGCAGCAGCAGCAGCAGCTGTACCACCAATAGTAGCGATGGTTGATTGGGGTTTATTATACAACCTGGCCAGCTCGGAGACACGCACTCCACTTTCATACTTATCAATGATCTTTTTCTTCATCTCTATAGTAATTCTCACCCTTATTGCTGTAGGGTTGGCACTAGCTTTCTTGGGGCCCATGGTCACTTATTTTCCAGATAAAATCACCAAAAACACTAATAATACGAAATGTTACGATTGTATGCTTGGATGCTACCGCGGAGGCTGGCTGGTAAACAATGCCACCGGCGGAACATGTGAGGCTGGCTAAGGCGCACATTGGACGCGTCTCGGACGAACAGCGGTGAGCGGGTTTTTAAGCGGTATGCGAGGCAAAATTTTTGCGATTAAAGCAAGCGGTATGCGAATTAATCGTTATGTGATGCCAACGGTATGCGGGGGTCCACTGTAATATAATACGCGTATGTGGAATTCGTCGATGTTGCCGCCACCACATCATTTTCTACAAACTTCTTGGCACTGTATCTCGGTAAGTACTGATCAGATTCTAATTTTTTTTGTTTTATTACCTTCACAAAAATATGCTCTTTAATTCTGTAAGAAAAATAATTTTTTTTTTTTTCAAAATTTCTTGGACACTGGTGCGTGACTTCAGATTTTGGCCTTGGACCCTGAAAAGGTTAATCCGTGCAAGACACCCAAAAGTATTGAAAAAAAAATTTTTTTACCACATGAAATATTAATTTTAATACACACAAACTGAACATTACATGCACAGTTACATGAGACTTACCTTTATTGAAGATCTGGTGATGATTGATGGGATGGGAGGAGGGGAGAGGTGTTAGTGTTTAGAAGGGGAATCCCCTTCCATTAGCACTTGAGGCAGCAAGTCTTTTTCTGGGGTTACTTCCCTTGTTCTTTTAATGCCACTAGAACCAGCTTCAGAGTCACTGGACTTCTGTCGCACAACATATCTGTCCATAGATACCTGTACCTCTCGTTCCTTTATGACTTTCCTAAAGTGGTTCACAACATTGTCAGTGTACAGGTTGTCAACACGGCTTGCAGTAGCTGTGTCAGGGTGATTTTCATCAAAAAAGGTTTGCACTTCAAGCCACTTTGCACACATTTCCTTTATCTTAGAAGTAGGCAACATCTTCAATTTCTCTCTCCCCTCCTCCGAAGCAGTTTCCTCAGGTCTGCCCTCTTGCTGTTCAAGATGATCTAGCAGCTCATCAGTGGTTAGTTCTTCACTGTCCTCCACCACCAACTCTTCCACATCCTCCCCACTAACCTCCAACCCCAAGGACTTCCCCAATGCCACAATGGATTCCTCAACTGGCATAGGATTCTCAGGGTTAGCCTCAAACCCTTCAAAATCCCTTTTGTCTACACATTCTGGCCACAGATTTTTCCAAGCAGAGTTCAATGTCCTCTTGTCCTCTTAGTCACTTCCTCGCAAGCCTTACCTATAATGTTTACACAATTGAGGATGGTAAAATGATCTTTCCAAAACTCTCTTAGAGTCAGTTGAGTTTCTGAGGTCACTACAAAGCACCTTTCAAACATAGCTTTTGTGTACAGTTTCTTGAAGTTGGAAATAACCTGCTGGTCCATGGGCTGCAGGAGAGGAGTGGTATTAGGAGGCAAAAACTTCACCTTAATGAAGCTCATGTCCCTAGAAAGTCACTCTGCACATCTGTAGGATGACCAGGGGCATTGTCTAATACCAGGAGGCACTTAAGGTCTAATTTCTTTCAATTAAGTAATTTTTCACATTGGGGCAAATGCATGGTGTAACAGTCATAGAAAAAGTCCCTAGTGACCCATGCCTTACTGTTTGCCCTCCACAGCACAAAACAAATTAGCCTTGAGGACATTGTTTTCCTGAACACTCTGGGGGTTTCAGAGTGATACACCAATAAAGGCTTCACTTTGCAATCACCATAGCATTGGCACACATTCAACAGAGTAAGCCTGTCTTTCATAGGCTTATGTCCTGGGAGTGCCTTTTCCTCCTGAGTAATATACGTCCATGCTTGGCAATTTTCTTCAAAACAGGCCTGTTTCGTCACAATTAAACACTTGTTCAGGTTTCAGTCCTTCACTGTCTATGTACTCCTTGAAGTCCTGCACATATTTTTCAGCCGATTTGTGGTCCGAACTGGCAGCCTCACCATGCCTTATCACACTATGAATGCCACTAGCTTCTTAAATCTCTCAAAACCACCTTTGCTGGCCTAAATTCACTCACATCACTAGTTGCTGGCATTTTTTTAATTAAATCGTCATGCAACTTCCTAGCCTTTTCACATATGATCGCTTGAGAGATGCTGTCTCCTGCTATCTGTTTCTCGTTTATCCACACCAATAACAGTCTCTCAACATCTTCTATCACTTGCGATCTCAGTTTCGAAAACATAGTTGCACCTTTGGCAAGAACAGCTTCCTTGATTGCCGTTTTCTTGCCCACAATAGTAGCGATGGTTGATTGGGGTTTATTATACAACCTGACCAGCTCAGAGATACGCACTCCACTTTCATATTTATCAATGATCTCTTTCTTCATCTCCATAGTAATTCTCACCCTTTTTGCTGTAGGGTTGGCACTAGAAGCTTTCTTGGGGCCCATGGTGACTTATTTTGCAGGTGCAATCACTAAAAAGGCTGTGATAATATGAAATGTTCCAGTTGTATGTTTGGAAGCGACCACGGTGGCTGGCTGACTTGTAAACACTGGCACCAAAGGGACAAGTGAGGCGCGCTCAGGCCAAAGTAGACGCATATGGTACGGAACGAATAGCGCTGGTCGGGTTTTTAAGCGCTAGTCGAGGCAAAATTTTTGCGTTAAAATGTATCGCTAGTCAGATTTATCGTTAATCGATGCCATCGCTGGTTGAGGGCCCACTGTATATACGTCAAACACGGTACCTTGTAAGAGGTATATATACGGCCGCGACAGTCAAAGGGTTAACTGTGACGAAACAGGCTTGTTTTGGAAGAAAATGGCAAAAAGGACCTTCATCACACAGGAGGAAAAGGCACTGCCAGGACACAAGCCTATGAAAGACAGGCTTACTCTTTTGTTCTGTGCTAATGCTAGTGGTGATTTTAAAGTGAAGCCTTTACTTGTGTATCATTCAGAAAATCCCAGTGTGTTTAAGAAAAACAATGTCTTTAAGAACAAGTTATGTGTCTTGTGGAAAGCTAATCATAAGGCATCGGTCACAAGACAAATTTTCAAAGAGTGGGTCTATGAAGTGTTTGGCCCCAGTGTGAAAAAATACCTCCAGGAAAAGAAATTACTACTCAAGTGCCTCCTGTTAATGGACAATGCTCCTGCTCATCCTCCAAACTTATTAGACCTCTTGTCTAAGGATTTCAGTTTTATAAAAGTGAAGTTCTTGCCTCCTAACACCACTCCTCTCCTCCAGCCCATGGACCAGCAGGTCATTTCTAACTTCAAAAAACTCTACACAAAAGCAGTGTTTGAAAAGTGCTTTGAAGTGACCACAGACACTAAGTTGACCCTAAGAGAGTTCTGGAGGAATCACTTCAACATCTACAGCTCCATAAGCCTTATAGGTAAGGCTTGGGAGGGAGTGACTTCCAGGACTTTGAACTCTGCTTGGAGACAATTGTGGCCAGATTGTGTCCAAAAGAGGGATTCTGAAGGGTTTGAGGTTGACCCTGACACTGACCCTTACCCAACTCACCCTCTGCCTGTTGTGGACTCTATTGTGGCATTGGGGAACACCCTGGGGTTGGAGGTGAGTGGTGAGGATGTGGAAGAGTTGGTGGAGGACCACAGGGAAGAGCTAACCACTGAAGAGCTATTTGTCCTGTTTCCTGACGAACCTTACCTAACCTAACCTAACTGAAGAGCTGCAAGAGCTTCATCTGGAGCAGTATCAGACCACAGCTGAGGAACTTGCTTCAGAGGAGGAGGAAGAGGGAGTGGATGAGGTGCCTTCTTCAAAGATTAAGAAGATTTGTGCCAAGTGGAATGATGTCCAAATGTTTGTGCAGAAGTACCACCCTGAGCAAGCTGAAACAAGCCATCTTTGCAACAAGTTCAGTGACAGAACCATGCCCCATTTTAGGGAAATGTTAAAGAGGCACCAGAGACAGAGGACTGTGGACAGTTATTTTGAGACAGGGGTCCAGTGACTCTCAAGCTGGTCCTAGTGGCATTAAAAGACAGAGAAGGGAAGTAACCCCAGAGAGGGCTTTACCTGAAGTCCTCATGGAGGGGGATTCTCCTTCCAAACACTAACCCCAGCTCCCTCTCTCCTCCTCCCTATCTTCCAGATGCCATCACCAATCTTCAATAAAGGTAAGTAAAAATGTTATTTTATATGTATTACTATACATAATTAAAAACTATAGTATTTGTTGTATGTAAAACTGTAATTAATCTCTATAAATGTATTTTTTGTGTGAATATTTTTGGGTTTCTGGAACAGATTAATTTTTTTTCCCTTATTTTTTAGGGAAATTTGTTGAATTTAGTTTCAATTTAGAAACCCGGGGTTTTAACATTTTGAGGTTTTTTCTTTAACCCTTTCTCCACGTTGACAAATTTTTAACATTTTTTTTTCCCAAAAAGTTTTTGAAAAAAAATATTTTTTGGAATAAATTTAATTTCTTTTTATTTAATAATCCTGTAAACTAACAAAACCTTTGTTAAGTAGTTTAAAAAAGTAATTGGCCCTAATCCTACCCCATAAAGAGGCCTTTTTCTTAAAAAACCCAAAATTAAAACATTTAAGTCTTTTGCAAACATAAATAAATAAAATAAATAAAAAAAGAGGTTTAAGGGGGGGAGAAGCTTGCTTGCGGGTTGGAACAATGGGGAAAATTTTTTTTTTGGGGTTTTTTAATTTGGGGGTTTTGCTACATACCTTACCTATTTTTTGACTCTAGTCCAAAAAATTTTGGGAAATTAGGGGAAAAAATTGGAGGCCCAAAGAAAAAAGGGCTATTGGCGTTCACATCTAAAAAAAACCTGAGACCAGTCATAATTAGAAAAAAAAACTTTGAAAAATTTTTTTTAATAAATAGGATTTGCAGTGAATTTGATTTTTAAAATTTTTTTTTGTTTGTATCTATTTTTTTGGGCTAAAAAGAATCGAACAATTCGGGAAAGAAATTTTTTCCCCTTTTTAAAAAGGGAAAATGTTAAAATAGAAAAAGGGACAGAAATTTTGATTTTTAACCAAAATTAAAAGTCCCAAAAATGGCCAAGGGAAAATAATGCAAGGGATCAAATTTTACAAGTCCCAAATAATATTTATCCCCCATTTTTACCAAATCAGAGCCCCTCAAAAAGAAAATTTAAAATTTTTTTGTAAAATAAAATTAAAAACAAAAGAATTGGGGGTTTAACTTTCCTAATGATGGGAAATTCTTTTGTCGGAAATGTTTTGTTTATTCTGGATATTCCGGAAATTGGACTTTTAAAATTTGGAAAATTGGAAAATTTAAATCAAATTTTGGGTTTTACTGTTTTAATTTATAAATGGGGTTTTTCCCCCCCATTTAAAAAAAGGATTTTTGGAAATATTATTTTTTTGTAATGTACATAAATAAAATTTTGGGTCAAATTGAAAATCCCTGCGTAAACATAAAAACCCTAATTTTGCGAAGCAAAATTTGTTTTTTTTTCTATCAAATTTTCCTTTTGGGTGTCTTTAAATCAAAAATTTCTTACTTTTCAAGAAAAATAATTTTTTTTTTAAATTTTGGGAACCCTGGAAGGTTTTCGGAAAGGGCCTTCGACCCGGGGTTTAAAGGTTTAGGGTGATTTGAAGTGGTTGAAAAAAATCAGCTCTAAATACTCATTAGGTATGAAAACGGGGTCAATAGCCCATCATAAGTCCAAGGCATTGGAAAACAAGTACTCGACCCTCAACTAACAGCGGCATTAAGAACGGCAATTTCGTCTAAGGGCGCTTTTTTGGCATAAAAAAATGCCTCTCCCAATGGCGAAAACCCAACCAATCATTTGGGGAAACGTGTCGATGCGGCCCCGCCCCCCAAAGAGTCAGGTGCCATTGTTTACAAGCTTTTGCGGTCTTTTTTCCCGTTTGCCCCCCATTATTTTGGATTAATCCCTGTTTCTATGCTTGAATGTAAAAAAGCCCATGGCCCCAAAAAAGTTCTAGACCACCCTTTGGAAAAGGATGTGAGAAACACGTAAAATTCAAGAAAAATTTTGTAGAAAAATACGAAAGTGGAGTGGTGGTGGTAGAGGGTGGTGCTGGTTTTGCAAAAGGGGGTGGTGAGGGTGGTAGTGATGGTGGTAGAGGGTGGTATGATGGTGGTAGAGGGTGGAATGAGGGTGGTAAAAAGGGGGGTCCAGGATTCCAAGCTGGTCCTAGTGGCTTAAAAAATCAAAAAGAGAGATAACCCCACAAAGGACTTGGACCTGAAGTTTTTAGGAAGGGATTCTCCTTCCAAGAAATTGACAACCCAAATTTCCCCCCTGCTGCGGCACATACTCCCATTCCTTTTTATATAAGGAAATGTATTTTTCTGAAAATTTTTTTTTTTCAGACTTTGGGGTGTCGGAACGGATTAATTCTATTTCCATTTTTTCTTAGGGGGAAAAAATTAACCTCCCCAACAGAAATTTTTGCCCAAAGGCAAGCCCTCGGGAACGGACTAAGCATTTGGGTTGGGGGTCCAGACATCACAAAGTGGGAAAGGGGTTTGTACTTATAATAATATAGAACCAAACAAATGTATTATTTTAAAAGATTTAATGAAGGGCAATTGAAAAGACTGGAAAACTCTCTAAAATTTTTGGGGCACTAGAAAACTTAGGAAACCAGACGAACCCACACATACACCCCTATACACATCCCAGTAAACAATGTTTTCTTTTCTACTATAGGACAAAACAGAAGCAAAACCCAAACAAATACTCAGCCACAAGACTCCTCCCTGGTAATTGCCCACTACTCTATATGCCCAACAAACCTAATGAAGTCCACTAATAATTAAATCTTAAAAAAACAAGGCAGGCCTAAATAATTGTAAACCAATCATTTAAAAAACGCTCTGTCTGACCACCATTTTACAACCAAATTTAAAAAATCGTTGAATTTTCGACATTCCTCCAGACCAAGACAGAAAAGGGTACCCCGATCCTAAAAGGAGGTGATCTTACGAATTAAATAACTACAGAAAACTTAACTCCTTTGCTCTCTAAAATCTTCGAAAAAAAAATACATAACCAAATCCCTCCTACCTCCTACCCCCATAACATTTTTACCCTGCCATTTTTTTGGCCAAAAAAAAGAAAATGAGCTTTATTAAAATTTTAAAAATATACAAAAACTTTGAAAAAATAAATTCCTCGGACTCTTCAAACCTATGGAAAGTTTTTATACGTAAACCAAATATCTTGCCCCTAAAACAAAGCTTTTTACATCAAGGGACCTCAATTACCAAAATCTTATCTTTCTTTAGGCACCATATCTTCACAATGGTGTGACCCAAAACTACCGTAGTTGTTAAGTAAAAAAAACGGAATTCCTAGGTTTTATTTCTTTTTTACATAAAGACCCCCAAAATCACGAAAAAACCTTAAAAATTCTATTCGCGGTAAACCCCTTAGCCCCCCCCCAAAACCTGTTACGGTAACACTGTAAACAGCAAGCTACATAAAAATCAAACGGATGATACCAATAAACTTTCTCTCAATAAGACAAAAACCGGGCTAAAGCTCGCTTTACACACAGGGCCCCGGTTCGAAACCTGGCGGGGTGGGAAACATTTTTACGTTTCCTTACACCTGTTTCCCGTTCCCTAAGGGAAGTGGGGGACCTGGGGGTTTTCAACTGTGTGGGGACATCCTGGGGACAAGATTGGGGGCCAAAAGGGGAAAAAAAAAACAGTCCCCCTTTAGACCACTGACTTTTTTGGGTTATCCGGGGCTAACCCTCCAGGGTTAAAAATCTGAAAAAAATCTACTTCATGCTTTTTTGGAAACAAGCATTAAATTCCAGCTAAACTATCAAAAATGGTTCCCCATTACAAGACCCACGAGGCAAATTTTTTAGATCTCCACCTTTACTGTAACTTAAAATTTTAGACCCCATCCAGCATTGCAAGGAAGTTCCTAAACAGTAGGCATCCTTTCCAAGATCGTCATGCCCCCAAGGGCGTCCCTTTTTATTCACTCTAATATACCCTTTCCTCACTATGGGATTTTGTGCTTTGGGGGTCTACCAAGCCAATCACCTTAAACCTTTAATAACCCAAAAAAAAGTGGCAGTGTGAATATCACAAAATCCTGTGCCAGACAACACACCCCCCCACCTTCAAAAGCTTGAACTTACTTAATATACAAAAAATTTCACATTATTATTTTTGCCTACTATATATACAAACTTTAACCCTTTGAAGTGCGCCCCCTTTTTTTAAAGTTTTAAAGTCGCAAATTTTTGGAAAAAAAGATTTTTTTCTTTTGAAAGATAGAGAATCTTTTCCCGATGGTAATACACCAAAAGTATGAAATTTGGTCAAAAACTCCGGAAATTTCGCCCCGCGAAATTAGCGGTCTGGCGACATCACCCTCAGCGATTTTTCCCCTTTGAGCCCCGTTTTTGGCCAAATTTCCTTTTTCCAGTTTACCAAAATCTTTGCTATTTTTTTTAGAAATCCATTTTTTCTATCAGTTGAGTCAAGAAACCCCCATTTACCCATTTGAACTACCTAATAAAGTGGTCGAAATTGGGAATTTGGCCAATTTCACCAAATTAAAAAAGATGCATTTAAAAAAGGGGCCAGAATAAAAAATGTAACATTTTTGACTAAAATACATATCCTCTGTTCAAGTCACGTCCTAGCCCCCCTTGCTTTCTATTGCTTTCTTTTTGATTTTTATTCATCAAAAAAAACTCCCCCTTGATTGTGTGTGATTTGCTTTCTCCTGAACATGGTAAAATCAAACATTTCCCCGCTCTTTTACTCAATTTCATTGTGAAACTAAACAAAATCATCTTATTTTGTAATATGTTTTCCCTTTTATCATGTGAGACCATGAAAATAAATAAAATGAAAATACTATACAAAATAAAACCTCAAAGTCAGCATTTTAAACCAAAAAAAAGGGGCAGTTTTTTTTTCCCCCTTTTGCACGCAATGCTGCAGGAAATTTTTTTTTTGATGCACACTGACCACACAGACCCCTTCTCTCACATTGGGCCTACCCGCTTTTTCCTGCCGATTTGAAACCCTAGAATTTATGCTATTAATCATGTATGTCTGAAACACTGGGTCGTAAAGACCTATTATACTACCCAAAAAAGTCAAAGGTTAAATCAATATACCCTCCATCAAATTTTCCCCAACGTTCAAAGAAACATAGGAGACACGAAGCACAAAACACTTTTTTACATCCCCCGTGTCCTCTCACACCCTCAAAAAGCAAAGCCAGAAAGGACCAAATGCCTGAAACCGCAAGAGGTCCCCTGTCCACAAAACAATATAGGGGCTTACTCAAAAAAACACCTCATCTCCATAACAAACCCTACCCACACTATGCTAAACTCTAACCAAATTTAAAGCAACCCTCAAAAATTTTATTTCCCTTTAAACCCTTGGTTGACACTGGAATGATGAAAAGATACAATATGTTCCCAAGAAGACGGTAATGACCCCCATAGCCCAATGCCGCACAAACACGTGCATGGTACTGATCATTAAATACCCTCTTGTTTGAAGTAGGTGTCACTTTCTAACGCATTTCCTTTACGACAAGAGAAATGGTTTCAAAAAAATGTAATGTCTTGCACACTATCTAGGGGCTCAATATAGTGCAGGGAAATCAATTTTGTGGTAGGAATGTAAAAAATGACGTGTATTTTGCCGTGTTTTTAGGAACTTCCACAGACGCCAAAGTTTAGGAAACAAGTAGTGCCGTATTTATTCGTATATTCAAAAAGCAATAACAGATGCAAAACAACTGCTAAAAGGGAAACAAAAATTATAATGGACTTCCCCCTTGAGGGCAATACCATTCCACTGACAGGAAGCTATAAATATAAGTTATAGATGTTTTTTAAAAATGGAGGGACCCATTTTTAAAGCTGCTAAGTTTCCAACCCATATGATAAGAAAAATTACCCGTTTTGGAAAAAAGTTTTTTTAACTAAATGCATCTAAAAAAGATGATAATGTATTTAAATATCATATTTCAGTGATTAATACAAATAGGGATAAAAAAAGATACAAAAGTAAAATAAATCATATACATACAATACTTTTCCTTAAAAAATGGCACTGCGTGTCCTTCCCTTACTCAATTTTGTGAAAAAACAATGGAAAAACAGAGAGCACAAAAATAATGAAAAATCTCATTTAAAAAAACCCTCAAAAAAAAGGAACACCAAAAAAGGGGCCAAAACACGTGGCCTTCCTGTACCTTCAATGCCTTGTCTTCTAGTCCACAAAAGGGGTTTAAATTATTTTAAACCCCAATCTTCACTTTTTTCCCTTCTTTTAGTGCTGCTGTTGCCCGTGGTCACGTACCCATACTTTAAAGGCCACTTTACTTAAAAATGGAGAATCATCGTTGGCATGGGGGTTCAAAAGGTTTTACCGTCCCTCACCCGCCCCCAGCCAGGTCTTCCAGCACACTGTATGACAAACAGGGATAAATTTAATGTCCCGTAATCTTTGTCAAATATGATAAAAAAAAAGGTACTACCCAGAGTAATTTTTAACTTAAGAGAGACTTCTTCAATTTAAAATTTAAAAAAAAAGCCTTTCAAGAATGTATAGACAGTCAAAGTGTACAAATGTACAAGTTTGTTTTTAAAACGAAACTTTTTGGGCCGTCGTTGTACATATATGCAAGCAAATCTTTGTGCAGTTTAAAAACTCTTTACAAAAAGTGGGTAGAACATAGATTGGCTTAAAAGAATTGTGAGTGTTTTTAAAACCCTAAATAAAAACCTTTACAATAAAGACTGAAGATGGGACACCCCCAGCTTTGATTCTCTTTAAAGCTTCCTATAGGTAACCCAAAAAATTTTCCCCAGACAGTATATATACAAAATTGACACGAAAGCTTTTTTTTTATTTTTCATTTTATGATTTTTTTCCTTACACCTGCGTCCCCCTTCACCTAGCGGGAAGTAGGGGTCTGGGTTAGTCACGGGTATGGGGGGCTACTGGGGATGGTTGATTCCTTAATAGGGGCTTTCTTTTGAAATGAGCTGAGGTAGGGAAAAAGCTTAGCATATAAAATGACTTTGTGTAAAAAAATTTTTTTTTTTTTTTGGTGGGGGGGGGAAAAAGGTTTTTTTCGGTTAATATTTTTCAAACAAAACTACTAGTAAAAACATTTTTTGGTTTTAGAAAACAATTTTTTTTTTTAAAACTGAGAGTAAAAAACAATTATTTTTACAATTCCCCCTTAGCTGGTAATAACAAGACTCGGGTCCAGACTGAAAAACAAAATTTTAGATAATTAAATCCAAAAATTTGGATAACATGAGGGCTGTGTGCTAAAAACCCAAACAATCATTTTATAAATATTTTAATATAATAGTACTTTAGCTTTTTACTGAATTTCTATTGCACTGATCAATTGAAGATTATTTATTTGACAATTAATATAAAATACCACAATGAAAATAGGAGAAACACCTGAGTGCTTTCATGTGCTTACACATCTTCATATCTTCCTCTGAAGATGTGTGTGTGTAAGCATATGAAAGTGCTCATGTGTTTTTCCTATTTTTGTTGATATATCTGCAATCACATGTTTATTATGATTTCCTCCTTGACAATATTATTGTTCTGTATAAAATAACTAATTACAGGAGTCCCTCACTTTATGCAATAGATGCATTTCTGGCTAATGGTGCATAAGTGAAATCACATATATTGAACACATTATAACATGTAAAAGATAGGGATTTGGTCTCAGACTTTGCAGATTCCACATATTTTTTTTCCATTAGTTACTTAGTTTCAATAGAAATAGAACAAGGTGAGTAATTTATTTTTTATGGGAGCTGGAGGAAGACTGAAAGAACAGGGATAAAGTTGGATGAGCTGGTTTTGTTTGATATAGCATATTGCTGGTTAGTTACATTATTGAGATGGTGATTTTTAACAATAGCTCTAAATCGATTGGCAGCCTGGTGACCTTTCAGTGTTTCAGGCAATGAATTCCAGATCCTAGGGCCTTTTATGCACGCTGAATTTTTGCAAAGGGTGATTGGAAACGGGGAAATGTCGAAGAGAGTTCTGTGTCTTGTGTTACGGTTGTGTGTTTTTTTGCAACTATCAAGGAAAACTTTCAGAGGGTTTATAATGGAGTTTAATGTTCTATATATATAATAAGCACAGTAATATGAGTGAATATTTTGTATATTAAGTAAGTTCAGGCTCTTGAAGAGCAAGGGGCTGTGTTGTCTGGCACAGGAATGGGCGACAGTCTGCACAGCAGTTTTTTGTTGGGTTATTAATTGTTTAAGATGATTTGGTTTAGCAGATCCCTAGGCACAATTACCATGGGTGAGGTAAGGATAGATTAGAGAGTGGTATAGTTTAATGTATGTTTAATCTTAAGTCTGTTAATAAAGGGGATATAAATAAGATCTTGAGGATATCTCTCCAAGAGAGAACCCACAGTAATGGATTCAAATTAAAAAAGTTTAGATTTAGAAAGGATATAGGAAAGTATTGGTTTGGAAATAGGATAGTTGATGAGTGGAACAGTCTACCTAGTTAGGTTATTGAGGTTAAAACTTGGGGTAGTTCCAAATTTAGGTTGGATAAATACATGAGTGAGAGGGATTGGATTTGAGTGGGACTTGCATATGAGTGGATTGAGTTATCAGAGTTTATTTCTTGGGTGACATTGAAAATTGGGTTGGGCAAATATTTTGTTAGTGGGATGGATTGTAAAGGACTTGCCTATTATGCGCCAACAGGCCTGCTGCAGTGTTCCTCCTTTCTTATGTTCAAAATGCACTGCATAACTATGGGCTTTTACATGCATTATACAATAACATGTAATACGTACTGCATATTACTCCTAAGGTCAAAACACTTAGATCTTCTAGTTAATTTATGAGGCACAAGGTTAGTACTAGATTTAATATTTATAGTGTTAGACTCTGTCCCAATTCAATGTATATTGCTAAATTTAGTGACTCGTATGGAAAACCACATTCAAGGGGGAACTAAGTGAAGCTGCCCAACAGTGTCATCATGGGCTGTATAACACAAGGGAGGGAGGGAGATTGCATTCAGACAGTGACTGACAGATGTTCACTGGATGACCGAACAATCAGCATTTTGGTCACTGCTGCTGCAACTGTGTAAGTGTCAACCACTGACCTGCCAGATACACCTGGGGTAGGCAATAAGTTTTTAACTGATGAGCTACATCACCAGCCTATCTTGCTTAAGTAAATTTATTTAAGTATAGTTACACATAAGTACAAATATTATAAGTAGTAACACATACAGAACAACCACTCTGAAGAGAATAGTGAACTTCCAAGCAGATTATCATGGATAATAGTTCCTTGATAATGTGAGAACTCATGAAAGCATTTGGAAGTTCACTATTCTTTTCACAGTGGTTCTGCATCTGTATTCTTATTGCATAGTAACATATGTGTAAATTACCCACCAGGTTAACCTAAAAAAGTATAAGTGACTTAGTATTTCCATTGGAGTCCTTATTTATTTATTTATTTAATTTATTGATGTCTTTGCAGATAGTACATTGAGATTATGTATTTACAATAATGGATTTCAATGCAAAGAAAGCCTCTATTATGCCTAGGCATTATGGGCCGACTTAACATTATTAGCTTACTGACTACTTAACACTAAGAATTATATCATAGTTGTACAGTAGATTATTAATTAAAAATTAATCTAATTTATATAAGACAAAAGATATATTCATATATTCAAGAATGCTTTTGTGAAAAAAAATGATTCAATTACATTCCTGTCGACAATGGATAAAAGGTTCAAAAGTAATTGTTGAAATTATGATATGGTAATACATATTAAGTATGTGAGTACTGAGTATTTTGAATTTAGTCTAGGGTGATTAATGACTTTTGAGAAGAGTCCCTTAAAATTGAATTTTTAGACCAGGTTACTTTAGTATCTTCTGGTAATGAATTCCATATTTGGGGCCCTTTTATATGCATAGTTTTTACACAGTGTGATACGGACACGAGGTACATCAAAAAGAGATCGTGTCTTGTGTTATGGTCATGTGTCCTGTTAAGGTTTGCAAGAAGTTTGAGTGGAGGGTTTATATTTGCATGTATTGTTGTGTGTATGTAGTAGGCACCATGAATAAGTATGGATGTTCTTAATGGTGAGCAGATTTAGACTTTTGAAAATTGGTGGAGTATGCTGGCGGGAGTGGGAAATTTGTTATCATTCTGACTGCTGCCTTTTGCTGGGTTATTAGAGGTCTTAGGTGATTTAATATTGTTGATCCCATGCACAAATTCCATATTTTGAGATAAGGGTATATGAGTGAATGGTACAGTGCCAGAGAGCTGATTGTGGAATGTAGTACCCGGGATCTTTGATAGTATGGGCCCACAGTCTTAGAGATTTTCTTGGTGATTTGTTGTATATGTGTCTGGGGAAATTAAGGCTACTGTCAAAAGGGGGATACCCAGGAATTTTCCCTCAGCAAGTCTTTTGACTGATGATCCATTTAGCATTATGTTAAATGGAACATTTGCAGCTTTGTTTCCAAAATGAATGAAATAGGTTTTATCAGTATTCAGGGTAAGCTTATTGGTCCCTCATCCAGGCAGATATTTTCTGCAATTCCGGCATTGACAGTGTTGGCGAGTATGACTGGGTTTGGGTGGGAGAAGACGTATGTCGTGGTCATCTGCAAATAACATAGGTTTGAGTAGCTGTGATTTCATTCGATAGATCATTGATGTAGATGAGAAAGAGGGGTGGTCCAAGGACACTTCCTTGTGGGACTCCTACTGTGATGGTTGGGTGGAAGATTTTTCACCATTTGCATACACATATTGAATTCTGCTACTAAGGTTGACTTGAGGGAGTGGCTTCTGATACTATAGGCCTTAGACAAACTTCTGGGCCGCACTTTTATCAATGGAAAAATTTTAAATATTTAATAACAGCTCAAACACATGTCTTTCAGGTGTACATATAAAATATTAAGATACCCTTGTGCCTTGAATGTTTGTAAAGAATTACTCTATCATAACCTTTTGTAACCTTTTTTTCCCGTGACTAAAACTAATGTCCATGCTCCTGTACTATTGCCATCATCTATTTTGGCCAAATAATTATAATAATTTATCCAAAAACTGACTACCAGTAAGTCTACCAACTCAATATATTTATTTTTGGCTTATGTAATGTCATTCATTCTGCACAAATAATGATCATGTGGAAATAAATTTTGAATTTGAATTTGAAAATGTTTGAATCTTATTAGATTTCACGTAGTCCAAACTATACTTATGTATCTTTTATTTAATTTTAAGTGCTAATGAAAAGTTGTAGGTTTAGCATGTCTGAAATCCTCTGTACAAAATGATTTTCTAAATAAGTAACTAGTAAGATCTCTTTGGAAATAGAGTTAATTTTTCTTATCACTTAAAAATTAAGTTGAAAACAACTAATCACTGACAGTATTATTATTATTTTTATTATTATTATTATTATTATTTTTATTATTATTATTTAACATAATCAAAAAGAAGCACTAAACCACAAGGGCTATACATCTGACCAGATATTAATTCAATAAATGGATTAAAAGACATTAATTCAATAAATACATTTTCATATGAATGAGATTATGAGCTCACACAAGCAAGATACTTACTAGTTGTTGCTGTTGTTGTTGTAGGTGTTAAGATACAGTATGATATACAGGTCTCCCTCAACATTCACGGGCTTCACACATTCGCGAATTCCCAACCGCCAAATTCCCAGCCGCCAAATCATAATTAAGTTTCCCGCCACCTGCGAGTCCCTACTACCCTCCCTCCCACCCTCACAACTGGCCCGTCAGCCCTCCCACCACTCAGTGTGGTGAGTGTTTTGTTTGTTCATTATTTGCTATTAAACTACAGTATAAATAATGTAAACCCATTCATGACTGCATATTGGAATGGCTATTCGGACAGGTATTAGACGGTGACATCATGTGTTTACTCTTGAACACTGCAAAGAATTAAACATTTCTGTACAGCTAATAATAACAA
The DNA here is from genome assembly GCF_026875155.1 of Cherax quadricarinatus. Taxonomy (NCBI): domain Eukaryota; kingdom Metazoa; phylum Arthropoda; class Malacostraca; order Decapoda; family Parastacidae; genus Cherax; species Cherax quadricarinatus. The sequence goes on along the minus strand of NC_069495.1, from coordinate 17,687,380 downwards.
TAGTAATAATAAAATATAATAATAAAATAAAAAATAATAATAAAATGATATAACTGAAGAAGGAAATTGTACAAAAATACGAGGGAGTGGTTGACACATCGTCAGTTTGACTTTGTTTATGCTGGAGTGAGCATTAGTCCCCCCGCTCTTCCAAAAAATTTTTTCAAAAATTCTTGTGTTTGGTGCTTGTAATTGAGTGTGACTGGGGTGGTAG
>NC_069495.1:17572144-17686666 GCF_026875155.1 Cherax quadricarinatus | reverse complement strand
CCAAAAGCATTTTTGAATTATGAATTATCTTTTGTCTTATATAAATTAGATTCACTTATAATTAATAATCTACTGTACAACTATGAAATAATTACTATCCTACTGTACAACTATGACATAATCCTTAGTGTTAAGTAGTCTGTAAGCCAATAATGTTAAGTTGGCCCATAATGCCTAGGCATAATAGAGGCTCTCTTTGCATTGCAACCCACTATTGTAAATACATAATCTCAATGTACTGTTTGCAAAGACATAAATAAATAAAATAAATAAATAAAGGGTTAAGCGGTGGAGTATGCTGTCTATTGCAGGAGTTGGTAATCAATCGCACTGCAGCTTTTTTGTTGGGTTCTTAAAGGTTTAGGGTGACTTGAAGTGGTTGAGAAAATCAGCTCTAATATACATCATTTAGGTATGAAAACTGGTCAGATAGCCCATCATAAGTCCAAGGCATTGGTAAACAAGTACAGTCGACCCTCAACTAACAGCGGCATTAAGTAACGGCAATTTCGTCTAACGGCGCTTTTTGGCATAAAAAAATGCCTCTACCAATGGCGAAAAACCCAACCAATGACATTTGTCGGAAACGTGTCGATGCAGGCCCAGCCGCTCCAAGAGTCAGTGTGCCATTGTTTACAAGCTGTTGCGGTCAGTTTCCATGTTTGCCTCCCATATATTTTGGATTAATCCACTGTTTCTAGTGCTTGTAACTGCTAAATAAGCCACATGGGCCCCAAGAAAGCTTCTAGAGCCAGCCCTTTGGTAAAGGATGTGAGAAACACGATAAAATTCAAGAAAAAGTTTGTAGAAAAATACGAAAGTGGTAGTGGTGGTGGTAGAGGGTGGTGCTGGTTGTGATGGCAGTAAGGGGTGGTAGAGGGTGGTAGTGATGGTGGTAGAGGGTGGTAGTGATGGTGGTAGAGGGTGGAAGTGATGGTGGTAGAGGGTGGTCCAGTGATTCTCAAGCTGGTCCTAGTGGCATTAAAAAATCAAGAAGAGAGATAACCCCACCAAAGGACTTGGTACCTGAAGTCTTTATGGAAGGGGATTCTCCTTCCAAGCAATAGACAATCCTGAATCTCCCCTGCTGCTGGCACATCACTCCCATTCCTTTCTATATAAGGAAATGTATATTTCATGTAAATTTTTTTTTTCAGACTTTGGGGTGTCAGGAACGGATTAATTCTATTTCCATTATTTCTTATGGGGAAAATTAACTCGACCAACAGCAATTTCGACCAATGGCAAGCCCTCTGGAACGGACTAATGCAGTTGGTTGAGGGTCCACTGTACATCACTAAGTGAGGAGAGGCTGTACTTACTAATCTAATATAGAAGTCCAAACAAATGTATTATTTAAACAGATTTAATGAAGAGGCAATATGAAAAAGACTGGAAAACTCTCTGAAATTTTGGGCACTAGAAAACTTAGCGAAACCAGACGAACCACACATACAGCCTATACACACTGCCAGTAAACTTAATGTCTTCTTTTCTACTATAGGATCAAAACTAGCAAGCAAAATCCCAAACAAATACTCAGCCACAAGACTACCTCCCTGGTAATTGCCCACATACTCTATATAGCACCAACAAATCCTAATGAAGTCTCACTAATAATTAAATCATTAAAAAACAAGGCAGGAGACCTAAATAATTTGTCACCAATCATGTATAAAAAAGCAGCTCATGTGCTGACCACCATTATTACAACACTATTTAACAAATCTGTTGAATCTTCGACATTCCCATCCAGACTCAAGACAGCAAGGGTCACCCCGATCCTCAAAGGAGGTGATCTTACAGAATTAAATAACTACAGATCAACATCTAACCTGCCTTTGCTCTCTAAAATCTTCGAAAAAATAATACATAACCAAATCCACTCCTACCTCCTATCCCATAACATACTGAACCCCTGCCAGTTTGGGTTTAGGCCGAAAAAAAGCACGAACGATGCATTTATTCAGATGCTCAAATTACTATATACAGCACTTGAAAAAATGAATATCCTCTGGAGCTCTTCATAGTCATACTATGGAAAGCATTTGATACAGTAGACCACAATATCTTGCACCTAAAACTAGAGCATTACAGGGTCAGAGGACACTCAGTTACCTAAAATCTTATCTTACTGGTAGGCACCAGTATCTATACACAATTGGTGTGACCTCAAATACTCAGCCTGTAGTTGTTGAAGTGCCACAGGGAAGTGTCCTAGGTCCTCTACTTTCTTATTTACATCAATGACCTCCCAAATGCATCGCAACTCCTTAAACCAATTCTATTCGCAGGTGACACCACTTATGTCTTCTCCCACCCAAACCTGGCTATACAGTGGACCCCCGGTTAACAAACTTTTTTCATTCCAGTAGTATGTTCAGGTGCCAGTACTGACCGAATTTTTTCCCATAAGGAATATTGTGAAGTAGATTAGTCCATTTCAGACCCCCAAACATACACGTACAAACGCACTTACATAAATACACTTACATAATTGGTCGCATTTGGAGGTGATCGTTAAGCGGGGGTCCACTGTACTTGGTAACACTGTAAACAGCAAGCTACATAAAATATCAAACTGGATGATGACCAATAAACTTACTCTCAATATAGACAAAACCTGGTGGCTAAAGCTCTTGCTTCACACACGGAGGGCCCAGGTTCGAATCCTGGCGGGGTGGAAACATTTTGACGTGTTTCCTTACACCTGTTGTCCTGTTCACCTAGCAGCAAGTAGGTACCTGGGTGTTAGTCAACTGATGTGGGTCACATCCTGGGGGACAAGATTGAGGACCATAATGGAAATAAGACAAACAGTCCTTGATGACGCACTGACTTTCTTGGGTTATCCTGGGTGGCTAACCCTCCAGGGTTAAAAATCTGAACAAAATCTTATCTTCATGCTTTTTGGAAACAGAGCATTAAATATCCAGCTAAACATATCAATAAATGGTTCACCCATTACAAGACACACTGAGGGCAAATTTTTAGATCTCCACCTTGACTGTAATCTTAAATTTCAGACCCACATCCAGCATATAGCTAAGGAAGTTTCCTAAACAGTAGGCATCCTTTCCAAGATACGATACTATGTACCCCAAAGGGCGCTCCTTACTTTATATCACTCTAATATACCCTTACCTCACCTATGGTATTTGTGTGCTTGGGGATCTACCACAGCCAATCACCTTAAACCTTTAATAACCCAACAAAAAGTGGCAGTGTGAATGATCACAAACTCCTGTGCCAGACAACACACCCCACCACTCTTCAAAAGCTTGAACTTACTTAATATACAAAATATACACACTTATTATTGTGCCTACTATATATACAAAACTTTAACCCTTTGACTGTCGCAAGCCCCTTTCTGAAACTGTCATTCTATGTCGCAAATTTTTTGGAAAAGAATGATTTTTTTCTTATGAAATGATAGAGAATCTTTTCCCGATGGTAATGACACCAAAAGTATGAAATTTGGTCAAAAACTCACGGAATTACGCTCCCGCGAAGTTAGCGATCTTGGCGACATACACGCATCAGCGATTTTGCCCACTTTGAGCCCTGTTTTTGGCCAATTCCATTGTTCCAGTTGACCAAACTCTTAGCTATTTCTTTAGAACTCCATTTTTTCTATCAGTTGAGTACAAGAAACCGCCCATTTACCGATTTGAACTACCTAATAAAGTGGTCAGAAATTGGCAATTTGGCCAATTTCACACAAATTAAAAAAGATGCAATTTCAAAATAGGGTCCAGAATAAACAATGTAGACATTCTTGGCACTAAAATAACATATCCTCTGTTCATTAGTCACGTCTCTAGCCCCTCTTGCATTACTATTGCTTTCTATTTTGATTTTTTATTCATACAAAAAATACTCCCCAGTTGATGTGTGGTGTGATTTGCTTACTCCTGAACATTGGTAAAAATCAAACATTTCTGCTACTTTGAGCTCAATTTCATTGTGAAACTAATCAAAGTCATCTATATTTCTGTAATATGTTTTCCATTTTATCATGTGAGACCATGAAAACTAGAATACAATGATAAATACTATACGAAAATACACCTCAAAGTCAGCATTTTAATCCAAAAAAATGGTCAGTTTTTTTTTCCCATTATGCACTGCATGCTGCAGGATTTTTTTATGTGATGCACACTGACCACACAGACCCATTCTCTCACATGTGGGCCTACCAGCTTTCTCCTGCTCGATTTGAAACCGCTAGAATTTATGCGTATTAATACATGTATGTCTGAAACACTGGGTCGTAAGACCTATATATACTACCAAAACAGTCAAAGGGTTAAACTCCAATATCAACCCTCCACTCAAACTTCTCCTAGACAGCTTCAACAGAATACATAGGCATGACACGAAGCACAAAACACTTTTTGACATCCCTCGTGTCCGTCTCACACCATGCAAAAATGCAATGCACAGAAAGGACCCAAATGCCTGAAACAGCAAGAGGTCCCCTGTCCACAAATCAATATAGGACTATACTCAAAAATCACCTCATCTCTCAATAACAACCATACCCACACTATGCTAAACTCTAACCAAATTTAAAGCAACTCTCTCAAATATTTTATTATCCCTTAACCCTTGTTGACACTGGAATGATGAATGCATACAATATGTTCCAGATGAAGACTGGTAACTGACCACCATATGCCCAATGCCTGCACAACACACGTGTCATGGTACTGATCACTAAATACCCTCTTGTTTGAAGTATGGTGATCACTTTCTAACTGCATTTCCTGTTACAGACAAGAAGAAATGGTTTCAAAACAGATGTAATGTCTGTGCACACTAGTCTAGGTGCTCAATATAGTGCAGGGAAATCAATTTTGTGTGTAGGGAATGTAAAACACTGACGTGTATTAGCCGTGTTTCAGGAACTTCCACAGACTGCCATAGTTCTAGGAACATAGTCAGTGCCTGTATATATTCAGTATATTCACAAATGAGCAATAACAGATGCAAAACAACTGCTAATGGACATCTAAAATTATAATGGACTTCCTCCTTGAGGTCATATACCATTGCCAGCTGACAGGAAGCTAGTAGAATATATAGTTATAGATGTTTTAAATATAGGAGGGACCCATTTTTACAGCTGCTAAGTTTCCAACCCATAGTGATAAGCAAAAATTACCAGTTTGTGGAAAAAAGTTTTTTCAACATAGAATGCATCTAAAATGCATGATAATGTATTTATACTATCATATATTCAGTGATTAATACAAGTAGGCATAAAAAAAAGATACAAAAGTAAAATAAATACATAGTACATACAATACTTACCTTAAAATATGGCACTGCGTGTCCTTCCCTTACTCAGATTTTGTGAAAAAACAATGGAAAAGCAGAGAGCACAAAACATAATGCATAAAATCTCATTTAAAAACCATCAAAAACATGGAACACCAAAAAGGTGCCAAATACACGTGGCCTTCCTGTACCTTCAATGCCTTGTCTTCTAGTCCACAAACATGGTTAGTAAATTATTATACCACTAATCTTCACTTTTTCCTTCTTTTCAGTGCTGCTGTTGCCCGTGGTCACTGTACCCATACTATGAATGGCCACTTTACATTAATATTGGCAGAAGTCATCGTTGGCATGGTGGTTCAAGGTTCACCGTCCCTCACCCGCCCTCCAGCCAGGTCTTCCAGCACACTGTATGACACAACAGTGGATAATGTGAATGCTCCAGTAATCTTTGTCAAATATGATAAAGAAGAGTACTACCCAGAGTACATTATTAACTTAAGAGAGACTTTCTTCAATTTAAATTGAAAGAAAGCCTTACAAGAATGTATAGACAGTACAAGAGTGTACAAACTGTACAAGTGTTGTATTTTAAAACGAAACTTTGGCCTGTCAGTTGTACATATCATGCAAGCAAATCTTTGTGCAGTTTAAAAGCTCTTTACAAAAAGTGTGGTAGAACATTAGATTGGCTTAAAAGAAGTTAGTGAGTGTTACAACCAGTAAAATAAAACACTTCTACAATAAAGTACTGAAGATGGGACACCACCAGCTTAGATTCTCTCTTAAAGCTTCCTATAGGTAACCAAAAATTTTGTCACAGTACAGTAGTATATACAATATTAGACACGACAGCTTTTTTTATTAGTTTATCATTTCTATGCATGTTTCCTTACACCTGCTGTCCCTCTTCACCTAGCGGTAAGTAGGTGTCTGGGTGTTAGTCAACTGATATGGGTGGCATACTGGGGGATGGTTGTATTCCTTAGATAGGACTTGACTTTGAAATGAGCTGAGGTAGGATAACAGTCTTAGCATATAAAATTGACTTGTGTAAAGATTTTTTTTTTTTTGGGTGGGGGGTGGATAAAATGGTATTTTTGCTGGTTAATATTTTACAAACAAAACTACTAGTAAAAACAGTTATTTTGTGTATCAGAAATCATTTTCTTTTTTAAGACTGAGATGTAAATAAACAAGTTATATTTTACAATCATCCACTTAGCCTGGTAAATAACAGAGACATCAGCTCCAGACTGAAAATCAAGATTTTAGATAATAATATCCAGAAAATTTGGATAACATGAGTGGCTATGTGTGCTAAGAAGCCAAGCAATCATTTTATAAATATTTTTAATCATAATAGTACTTTAAGCTTTCACTGAATTTCTATTGCACTGATCAATTGAAGATTATTTATTTGACAATTAATATAAAATACCACAATGAAAATAGGAGAAACACCTGAGTGCTTTCATGTGCTTACACATCTTCATATCTTCCTCTGAAGATGTGTGTGTGTGTAAGCATATGAAAGTGCTCATGTGTTTTTCCTATTTTTGTTGATATATCTGCAATCACATGTTTATTATGATTTCCTCCTTGACAATATTATTGTTCTGTATAAAATAACTAATACAGGAGTCCCTCACTTTATGCAATAGATGCATTTCTGGCTGATGGTGCATAAGTGAAATCACATATATTGAACACATTATAACATGTAAAAGATAGGGATTTGGTCTCAGACTTTGCAGATTCCACATATTTTTTTCCATTAGTTACTTAGTTTCAATAGAAATAGAACAAGGTGAGTAATTAATTTTTTTATGGGAGCTGGAGGAAGACTGAAAGAACAGGGATAAAGTTGGATGAGCTGGTTTTGTTTGATATAGCATATTGCTGGTTTAGTTACATTATTGAGATGGTGATTTTTAACAATAGCTCTAAATCGATTGGCAGCCTGGTGACCTTTCAGTGTTTCAGGCAATGAATTCCAGATCCTAGGGCCTTTTATGCACGCTGAATTTTTGCATAGGGTGATTTGGAAACGGGGAATGTCGAAGAGAGTTCTGTGTCTTGTGTTACGGTTGTGTGTTTTTTGCAACTATCAAGGAAAACTTTCAGAGGGTTTATAATGGAGTTTAATGTTCTATATATATAATAAGCACAGTAATATGAGTGAATATTTTGTATATTAAGTAAGTTCAGGCTCTTGAAGAGCAAGGGGTTGTGTTGTCTGGCACAGGAATGGGCGACAGTCTGCACAGCAGTTTTTTGTTGGGTTATTAATTGTTTAAGATGATTTGGTTTAGCAGATCCCTAGGCACAATTACCATGGGTGAGGTAAGGATAGATTAGAGAGTGGTATAGTTTAATGTATGTTTAATCTTAAGTCTGTTAATAAAGGGGATATAAATAAGGTCTTGAGGATATTCTCAAGAGAGAACCCACAGTATGGATTCAAATTAGAAAAGTTTAGATTTAGAAAGGATATAGGAAGTATTGGTTTGGAAATAGGGTAGTTGATGAGTGGACAGTTACTAGTTGGGTTTTTGGGCAAAAAACTTGGGGTAGTTCCAAATTTAGGTTGGATAAATACATGAGTGAGAGGGATTGGATTTGAGTGGGACTTGCATATGAGTGGATTGAGTTATCAGAGTTTATTTCTTGGGTGACATTGAAAATTGGGTTGGGCAAATATTTTGTTAGTGGGATGGATTGTAAAGGACTTGCCTATTATGCACCAACAGGCCTGCTGCAGTGTTCCTCCTTTCTTATGTTCAAAATGCACTGCATAACTATGGGCTTTTACATGCATTATACAATACCATGTAATATGTACCACATATTACTCTAAGGTCAAAACATTTAAAGATCTTCTAGTTAATTTTGGGCACAAGGTTAGTACTAGATTTAATATTTTATAGTGTTAGACTCTGTCCCAATTCAATGTATATTGCTAAATTTAGTGACTCGTAGGGGAAAACCACATTCAAGGGGGAAACTAAGTGAAACTGCCAACAGTGTCATCATGGGCTGTTTTAACAAAGGGAGGGAGGGAGATTGCATTCAGAAAGTGACTGACGATGTTCACTGGAAAAGGGCCGAAACTATCAGCATTTGGTCACTGCTGCTGCAACTGTGTAAGTGTCAACCATGACCTGCCAGATACACCTGGGGTAGGCAATAAGTTTTAATGATGAGCTACATCACCAGCCCATCTTGCTTAAGTAAATTTATTTAAGTATGTTACACATAAGTACAAATATTATAAGTAGTAACACATACAGAACAACCACTCTGAAGAGAATAGTGAACTTCCAAGCAGATTATCATGGATAAAAGTTCCTTGATAATGTGAGAATCATGAAAGCATTTGGAAGTTCCTATTCTTTTCACAGTGGTTCTGCATCTGTATTCTTATTGCATAGTAACATATGTGTAAATTACCCACCAGGTTAACCTAAAAAAGTATAAGTGACTTAGTATTTCCATTGGAGTCCTTATTTATTTATTTATTTAATTTATTGATGTCTTTGCAGATAGTACATTGAGATTATGTATTTACAATAATGGATTTCAATGCAAAGAAAGCCTCTATTATGCCTAGGCATTATGGGCCGACTTAACATTATTAGCTTACTGACTACTTAACACTAAGAATTATATCATAGTTGTACAGTAGATTATTAATTATAATTAATCTAATTTATATAAGACAAAAGATATATTCATATATTCAAGAATGCTTTTGTGAAAAAAATGATTCAATTACATTCCTGTCGACAATGGATAAAAGGTTCAAAAGTAATTGTTGAAATTATGATATGGTAATACATATTAAGTATGTGAGTACTGAGTATTTAGAATTTAGTCTAGGGTGATTAAGTGACTTTTGAGAAGAGTCTTAAAATTGATTTTCAGACCAGGTTACTTTAGTATCTTCTGGTAATGAATTCCATATTTTGGGGCCCTTTATATGCATAGAGTTTTTACACAGTGTGATACGGACACGAGGTACAACAAAAAGAGATCTGTGTCTTGTGTTATGGTCATGTGTCCTGTTAAGGTTAGCAAGAAGTTTGAGTGGAGGGTTTATATTTGCATGTATTGTTGTGTGTATGTAGTAGGCACATGAATAAGTATGGATGTTCTTAATGGTGAGCAGATTTAGACTTTTGAAAATTGGTGGAGTATGCTGGCGGGAGTGGGAATTTGTTATCATTCTGACTGCTGCCTTTTGCTGGGTTATTAGAGGTCTTAGGTGATTTAATGTTGTTGATCCCCATGCACAAATTCCATATGTGAGATAAGGGTATATGAGTGAATGGTACAGTGCCAGGAGAGCTGATTGTGGAATGTAGTACCGTATCTTTGATAGTATGCCTACAGTCTTAGAGATTTTCTTGGTGATTTGTTGTATATGTGTCTGGAACTTAAGGCTACTGTCAAGGTGGATACCTAGGAATTTTCCCTCAGCAAGTCTTGTGACTGATGATCCATTTAGCATTATGTTAAATGGAACATTTGCAGCTTTGTTTCCAAACTGAATGAAATAGGTTTTATCAGTATTCAGGGTAAGCTTATTGGTCATCATCCAGGCAGATATTTTCTGCAATTCGGCATTGACAGTGTTGGCGAGTATGACTGGGTTTGGGTGGGAGAAGACGTATGTCGTGTCATCTGCAAATAACATAGGTTTGAGTAGCTGTGATGCATTCGATAGATCATTGATGTAGATGAGAAAGAGGAGTGGTCCAAGGACACTTCCTTGTGGGACTCCTACTCTGATTGGTTGGGTGGAAGATTTGCACCATTTGCATACACATATTGAATTCTGCTACTAAGGTATGACTTGAGGGAGTGGCTTCTGATACTATAGTGCCTTAGACAAACTTCTGGGGCCACACTTTTATCAATGGAAAATAGTAAATATTTAATAACAGCTCAAACACATGTCTTTCAGGTGTACATATAAAATATTAAGATACCCTTGTGCCTTGAATGTTTGTAAAGAATTACTCTATCATAACCTTTTGTAACCTTTTTTCCCGTGACTGAACTAATGTCCATGCTCCTGTACTATTGCCATCATCTATTTTGGCCAAATAATAATAATAATTTATCCAGAACTGACTACCAGTATAGTCTACCAACTCAATATATTTATTTTTGGCTTATGTAATGTCATTCAGCTCTGCACAAATAATGTATCATGTGGAAATAAATTTTGAATTTGAATTTGAAAATGTATGAATCTTATTAGATTTCACGTAGTCCAAACTATACTTATGTATCTTTTATTTAATTTTAAGTGCTAATGAAAAGTTGTAGGTTTAGCATGTCTGAAATACTCTGTACAACTGATTTTTCTAAATAAGTAACTAGTAAGATCTCTTTGGAAATAGAGTTAATTTTCATTATCACTTAAAAATTAAGTTGAAAACAACTAATCACTGACCAGATATTATTATTATTATTATTATTATTATTATTATTATTATTATTATTATTATTATCAAAAAGAAGCACTAAACCACAAGGGCTATACATCTGACCAGATATTAATTCAATAAATGGATTAAAAGACATTAATTCAATAAATACATTTTCATATGAATGAGATTATGAGCTCACACAAGCAAGATACTTACTAGTTGTTGCTGTTGTCGTTGTAGGTGTTAAGATACAGTATGATATACAGGTCTCCCTCAACATTCACATTTTCAACTTTCACGGGCTTCACACATTCGCGAATTCCCAACCGCCAAATTCCCAGCCACCAAATTCCCAGCCGCCAAATTCCCAACCGCCAAATTCCCAGCCACCAAATTCCCAACCGCCAAATTCCCAGCCACCAAATTCCCAGCCGCCAAATCATAATTAAGTTTCCCGCCACCTGCGAGTCCCTACTACCCTCCCTCCGACCCTCACAACTGGCAGCCAGCCCTCCCACCACTCAGTGTGGTGAGTGTTTTGTTTGTTCATTATTTGCTATTAAACTACAGTATAAATAATGTAAACCCATTCATGACTGCATATTGGAATGGCTATTCGGACAGGTATTAGACGGTGACATCATGTGTTTACTCTTGAACACTGCAAAGAATTAAACATTTCTGTTACAGCTAATAATAACAATAGTAATAATAATAATAATAATAATAATGATATAACTGAAGAAGGAAATTGTACAAAAATACGAGGGAGTGGTTGACACATCGTCAGTTTGACTTTGTTTATGCTGGAGTGAGCATTAGTCTCCCTGCTCTTTCAAACATTTTACAATAATTCATTGTGTTTGGTGCTTGTAGATTGAGTGTGACTGGAGTGGTAGAGGCAGTGATTGAGGCAATGGTATTTAACCCTTTCAGGGTCCGTCCCGTAGATCTACGGCTTTACGTTCAGGGTCCAAACCGTAGATCTACGCCATGAGCTCAGCTCACTCTGATAAACTGCGAGTGGTACATTTGGGCCTAGATATGAGAGAATACATCTATGTGGTATGTGTGCACCACATAAAACAGATCCTGCAGCACACTGTGTATAATGAGAGAAAAAAAATGAAATCATGATTTTTCGATTAAAACAGCAAAACTTTGCAGTGTTTTTTCGTATGTTTTTTATAGTTGTATTGCGATTTCTTGGTCTCATTTGATAGAATGGAAGACATATATTACAGAAATAGAGGTGATTTTGATTGGTTTTCGCACTGGAAATGGCTTGAAACTGAGCTCAAAGTAGCAGAAATGTTAAATTTTTTGCCGATATTCAAGAGTAAACAAACGACCTCACACGTCTAATACACATCAGCTGGTGGGTCTAATATACATTCACAAATATGGTGATGATATTTATACAATTATTACAGTATTGCATAACAGTAAATCTTCTATTTTTTGGTGTGAATAAAAATTCATTATGTGAATAAAAAATCAAAATGGAATTTATTTGTAAAGCCTCAAAACATAACTAATGAACAGAGGAAATGTTAGTTTAGTGCCAGGAATGCTTACATTGTTCATTCTGGGACCCTATTTTGAAATTGGAATATTTTGAACTTTGTGTTAAATTGGCCAAATTAACAATTTCCGATCACTTTATTTTGTAGTTGAAACAGTTGACTTGGCGATTTCTTGTGCTCAATCGATAGAATAGAAGTAATACTAGTGAAACAGCTAAGAATTTGGTTGACTGGAATAATGTAATTGGCCTAAAATGGGAGTCAAAGTCGGCAAAATCGCCGATTCGAAAAATATCGCTGACACATCAAATTCGCGAGAGCATAATTTCGTCAATTTTCCACCAAATTTCGTACTTTTTGTTTTATTACCTTCACAAAAAGATTCTCTACGATTTCATAAGAAAAAATCACAATTTTTTTTTTTAAAATTCTTGGACACTGGTGCATGACTCCAGATTTGGGCCTTGGACCCTGAAAGGGTTAATAACATACATGTTAATAATAATACATGTTATTAATAATATGTACTATTATTATTTATAACATATATGTTATTAAATACATACATGTTAATAATAATACATGTTATTAATAATAACATGTACTATTATTATTTATAACATATATGTTATTAAATACCACTGCCTCAACCGCTGAATTATTGTGAAATGTTTGGAAGAGCAGGGAGACTAATGTTCACTCCAGCGTAAACAAAGTCACACCGACGATGTGTCAACCACTCACTCGTATTTTTGTACAATTTCCTTCTTCAATTATATCGTATTTATTATTATTATTATTATTACTATTGTTATTATTAGCAATAGCAGAAATGTTCGATTCTTTGCTGTGTTCAAGATTATTATTATTATAATCAAAAAGAAGCGCTAAGCCACATCTGTGTTCAAGAGTAAACACATGATGTCACCGTCTAATACCTTTCCTAATAGCCATTCCAATATGCAGTCATGAATGGGTTTACATTATTTATACTGTAGTTTAATAGCAAATAATGAACAAACAAAACACTCACCACACTGAGTGGTGGGAGGGCTGGCTGCCAGTTGCGGGGGTCGGAGGGAGGGTAGTAGGGACTCGCAGTGATGGAGTCTGTGGTATTTAATAACATACATGTTATTAAATAACATACGTTATTAAAGCATAACATGTATATATTTAGTACAATTTACGACGTTTTCATGTATTTTATGATTATTCATGGTTCAACAAGTTAAGGAAGCAGTATTGTAATATATTTTCCTACAATATATTGGGGCACCAAACATTCACGGTTTTTCAACATTCGCGAGGCTCTTGATCCCCTAACCCTCGCGAATGTTGAGGGAGACATGTACTGCATACTTATAAGAGCTCTGCCTCCTGGAAGTCAAGAAAAAATATATTACTGAAATACAGAAGGAAGTTAGAAAGTTACCAACAGACAGGAATGTGAAATTCCCAATTTATATCTGGTGGACCCCAGACTTAAACAACAGTGAAGCCTCGCATCTCACTCCCAGCCTTGGCAGAGTGTAGTTACTCTTAGTTTAATATCTTTATCATGTACCCCATACTGCAAAGCTGTGATAGTTAAATAAGTTACAGTGGTAATGTAGACATTCTTAGTCTCCACTCCACCATAAGTAAGCTTATTTAGGTACATGGACTGTATGACCCTTGTAGGTTTAGTGTATCTTTTTGATTGTAATACTACATAGGTACAAGTACACCTAAGTATAGTTACACAAATTTAGGCGAGTATAATTATCATACATAGAAACATATCTCTCAGTCCACACAGGATTCAAAGAGCATTTTCGTCACTCTGCCAGATCTGGCATAGTGACAAAGGTACTGTGTATGATGATACAGTGTCCAGGTTTGAATCCTGCTGTGGACTGAAAGATGTTTGTCAAAAATTTGCCAATTTGCAAAGTGTTAAGTATAGTAACATATGCAAAATAACGAACTTCCAAGCGCATTCGTGATTTCTCATGAGAACGCTTTGATGTTTCCTGTTTTTTCACAGTGGTTGTTCTGCATATTACGATATCACCAGTCAACTGTGATCTCATTGTACAGTAACATGTGTGTATTACCTAGGATCCCCCCCCCAAAAAAAAAAAAGTCAAAGTGACTTTTTTTGACTGCTGTAACCCTTTCAAAAATGGGCTTTTAATAATTAAAATTTTTTCAAAGACCCCCATTAGGAAATATGTCACTTTGACTGACTTGGGTCACCCGGTGGGGCAATTTACACTTTTTAATTTTGTATGATAATTGAAAGGTGACCAAAATTCTTTAAAAAATTTTTAATAGAAAAAAAATTATTTTAAAAAAAATTGCTTTTTGACTCATTTATCTATTACTTAAAAATTTACTTAAATTTTAAATTTTTTAAATTAATTTACTTAATTTTTTCTTTTCACTTTTCTTATTCACTACTCATTCACTTGCTTATTTACTTAATAATAATAATAATATCTCTATTTACTACAAGTACATGCACAAGGTATACAGACCATAGCTGACACCAATGACATATTAATATATAGAAAGTCACTTGTTATGTTGAGCATTTCCAGTAAATTAGGTCAGTTTTGTCACAGGATGCGACCCACACCAGTTCACTAACACACAGGATGCGACCCACACCAGTCCACTAACACCCAGGATGCCACCCACACCAGTCCACTAACACCCAGGATGCCACCCACACCAGTCCACTAACACCCAGGATGCCACCCACACCAGTCCACTAACACCTAGAATGCCACCCACATCAGTCCATTAGCACCCAGGATGTGACCCACACCAGTCCACTAACACCCAGGATGTGACCTACACCAGTCCAGTAACACCCAGGATGCTACCCACACCAGTCCACTAACACCCAGGATGTGACCCACACCACTCCACTAACACCTAGGATGCAACCCACACCAGTCCACTAACACCCAGGATGCCACCCACACCAGTTCACTAACAGCCAGGATGCCACCCACAGCAGTCCACTAACACCCAGGATGCTACCCACACCAGTCCACTAACACCCAGCATGTGACCCACAACAGTCCACTAACACCCAGGATGCAACCCACACCAGTCCAAAACACCCAGGATGCCACCCACACCAGTCCACTAACACCCAGGATGTGTCCCACACCAGTCTACTAAAACTCAGGATGCCACCCACACCAGTCCACTAACACCCAGGATGCCACCCACACCAGTCCACTAACACCCAGGATGCCACCCACAACCAGCCCACTAACAACCAGGATGCCACCCACACCAGTCCACTAACACCCACGATGCCACCCACACCAGTCCACTAACACCCAGGATGCTACCCACACCAGTCCACTAACACCCAGGATGTGACCCACACCACTCCACTAAGCCCCAGGATGCAACCCACACCAGCCCACTAACACCCAGGATGCCACCCACACCAGTTCACTAACACCCAGGATGCCACCCACACCAGTTCACTAACACCCACGATGCCACCCACACCAGTCCACTAACAACCAGGATGCCACCCACACCAGTTCACTAACACCCAGGATGCCACCCACATCAGTCCATTAGCACCCAGGATGTGACCCACACCAGTCCACTAACACCCAGGATGTGACCTACACCAGTCCAGTAACACCCAGGATGCTACCCACACCAGTCCACTAACACCCAGGATGTGACCCACACCACTCCACTAACACCTAGGATGCAACCCACACCAGTCCACTAACACCCAGGATGCCACCCACACCAGTTCACTAACAGCCAGGATGCCACCCACAGCAGTCCACTAACACCCAGGATGCTACCCACACCAGTCCACTAACACCCAGGATGTGACCCACAACAGTCCACTAACACCCAGGATGCAACCCACACCAGTCCACTAACACCCAGGATGCCACCCACACCAGTCCACTAACACCCAGGATGTGTCCCACACCAGTTTACTAAAACTCAGGATGCCACCCACACCAGTCCACTAACACCCAGGATGCCACCCACACCAGTCCACTAACACCCACGATGCCACCCACACCAGTCCACTAACACCCAGGATGTGACCCACACCAGTCCACTAACACCCAGGATGCTACCCACACCAGTCCACTAACACCCAGGATGTGACCCACACCACTCCACTAACCCCCAGGATGCAACCCACACCAGCCCACTAACACCAGGATGCCACCCACACAGTTCACTAACACCCAGGATGCTACCCAACCCCAGTTCACTAACACCCACGATGCCACCCACACCATCCACTAACAACCAGGATGCCACCCACACCAGCCACTAACCCACGATGCCACCCACCCCAGTCCCACTAACAACCAGGATGCCACCCACCAGGCCACTAACACCCACGATGCCACCCACACCAGTTCCACTAACACCCAGGATGCCACCCACACCAGTCCACTAACACCCAGGATGTGCCCCAAAACCCATCCACTAACACCCAGGAATGCCACACACACAAGTCCACTAACACCCAGGAGGCCACACAAAACAAGTCCACTAAACACCGGATACCACCCACACCAGTCCACTAACACCCAGGATGCCACCCACACCATTTCCTTTAACAACCGGGATGTGACCCACACCAGTCCACTCACACCAGGATGCGACCCACACCAGTCCACTAACACCCAGGATGCCACCCACACCAGTCCACTAACACCCAGGATGCCACCCACACCAGTCCACTCACACCCAGGATGCCACCCACCCCCAGTCCATCACACCCAGGATGCCACCCACACCAGTCCACAACACCCAGGATGATATCAACCCAGTCCACTAACACCCAGGATTGTGACCCACACCAGTCCCACTAACACCCAGGATGCTACCCACACCAGTCCACAAATTTACCCAGGATGTGACCCAAAACCACTCCATAACACCCAGGATGCCACCCACACCAGTTCACTAACACCCAGGATGCCACCCACAGCAGTCCACTAACATCCAGGATGTGACCCACACCAGTCCACTAACACCCAGGATGCTACCCACACCAGTCCACTAACACCCAGGATGTGTCCCACACCAGTCCAGTAACACCCAGGATGTGACCCACACCAGTCCACTAACACCCAGAATGCCACCCACACCAGTCCACTAACACCCAGGATGCCACCTACACCAGTCCACTAACACCTAGGATGCGACCCACACCAGTCCACTAACACCCAGGATGCCACACACACATCAGTCCACTAACACCCAGGATGCCACCCACACCAGTCCACTAACACCCAGGATGCAACCCACACCAGTCCACTAACACCCCGGGATGCCACCCACACCAGTCCACTAACCCAGGATGCCACCCACACCCAGTTCACTCACACGCAGGATGCCACCCACACCAGTCCACTCACCCCCAGGATGCCCCCCACCCAGTCCACTAACACCCGGAAGGTTTTACCCACACCAGTCCACTAACACCCAGGATGCTACCCACACCAGTCCCCCTAACACCAGGATGTGACCCACACCAGTCACTAACACCCAGGATGGGGTCCCACACCAGTCCACTAACACCCAGGATGCCACCCACACCAGTCCACTAACACCCAGGATGCCACCCACACCAGTCCACTAACACCCAGGATGCCACCCACACCAGTCTACTAACCCCCAGGATGCCACCACACCAGTCCACTAACCCCTTTGGGATCCCACCCACCCAGTCCACTAACACCCAGGATGCCCACCCACACAAGTCCACTAACACCCAGATGCCACCCACACCAGTCCACTAACACCCAGGATGCCCCCCACCCCAGTCCACTAACACACAGGATGCACCCACACCAGTCCACTAACACCCAGGATGCCACCCCACACCAGTCCACTAACACCCAGGATGCCACACCACCAGTCCACTAACACCCAGGATGCCACACACACCAGTCCACTAACACCCAGGATGCCACACACACCAGTCCACTAACACCCAGGATGCCACCCACACCAGTCCACTAACACCCAGGATGCCACCCAAACCAGTCCACTAACACCCAGGATGCCCCCCCACACCAGTCCACTAACACCCAGGATGAATACCCACACCAGCCCCACTAACACCCAGAGTGACCCACACCAGTCCCCCTAACACCCAGGATGTGACCCACACCAGTCCACTAACACCCAGGATGTGACCCACACCAGTCCACTAACACCCAGGATGCTACCCACACCAGTCCACTAACACCCAGGATGTGACCCACACCACTCCACTAACACCCAGGATGCAACCCACACCAGGCCCACTAACACCCAGGATGATACCCACCCCAGTCCACTAACACCCAGGATGCAACCCACACCAGTCCACTAACACCCAGGATGCCACCCACACCAGTCCACTAACACCCAGGATGCCACCCACACCAGTTCACTCACATGCAGGATGCCACTCACACCCAGGATGCCACCCACACCAGTCCACTAACACCCAGGATGATACCCACACCAGTCCACTAACACCCCAGGATGCTACCCACACCAGTCCACTAACACCCAGGATGTGACCCACACCAGTCCACTAACACCCAGGATGTGTCCCACACCAGTCCACTAACACCCAGGATGCCACCCACACCAGTTCACTAACACCCAGGATGCCACCCACACCAGTCTACTAACACCCGGATGCCACCCCCCCCATCTACTAACACCCAGGATGCCACCCACACCAGTCCACTAACACCTGGATGCCACCCACAGCCAGTCACTAACACCCGGGAAATGCCACCCACACAAGTCCCTAACACCCAGGATGCCACCCACACCAGTCCACTAACACCCAGGATGCCACCCAAAACCAGTCCACTAACACCCAGGATGCCCCCCACCACCATCCACTAACACACAGGATGCCACCCACACCAGTCCACTAAAAACCCAGGATGCCACCCCACCAGTCCACTAACACCCAGGATCCCAAACCCACACCAGTCCACTAAACCCAGATGCCACCCACACCAGTCCACTAACACCCAGGATGCCACCCACACCAGTCCACTAACACCCAGGATGATACCCACCCAGTCCCCCTAACACCCAGGATGTGACCCACACCAGTCCACTAACCCGAGGATGTGACCCACACCAGTCCCACTAACACCCAGGATGTGACCCACACCACTCCACTAACACCCAGGATGCCACCCACACCAGTCCACTAACACCCAGGATGATACCCACACCAGTCCACTAACACCCAGGATGTGACCCACACCAGTCCACTAACACCCAGGATGTGACCCACACCAGTTCCACTAACACCAGGATGTGACCCACACCACTCCACTAACACCCAGGATGCAACCCACACCAGTCCACTAACACCCAGGATGATACCCACACCAGTCCACTAACACCCAGGATGCCACCCACAGCAGTCCACTAACACCCAGGATGTGACCTACACCAGTCCACTAACACCCAGGATGCCACCCACACCAGTCCACAAACACCCAGGATGCCACCCCACACCAGTCCACTAACCCCCAGGATCCCACCCACACCAAGTCCACTAACCCAGGATGATACCCACACCAGTCCACTAACACCCAGGATGTGACCCACACCAGTCCACTAACACCCAGGATGTGATGCACACCAGTCCACTAACACCCAGATGTGCCCCACACCACTCCAAAAAACACCCAGGATGCCACCCACAACCAGTCCACTAACACCCGGGATGATACCCAACCAGTCCACTAACACCCAGGTTGTGACCACACCAGTCCACTAACCCCCAGGATGTGCCCCCACACCAGTCCACTACACCTAGGATGCTACCCACACCAGTCTACTAACACCCAGGATGTGACCCACACCAGTCCACTAACACCCAGGATGTGACCCACACCAGTCAACTAACACCCAGGATGCCACCCACACCAGTCAACTAACACCCAGGATGCCACCCACACCAGTCAACTAACACCCAGGATGTGACCCACACCAGTCAACTAACACCCAGGATGTGGCCCGGTGGTCTGGTGGCTAAAGCTCCCGCTTCACACACGGAGGCCCCGGGTTCGATTCCCGGCGGGTGGAAATTCCGACACGTTTCCTTACACCTATTGTCCTGTTCACCTAGCAGCAAATAGGTACCTGGGTGTTAGTCGACTGGTGTGGGTCGCATCCTGGGGGACAAGATTAAGGACCCCAATGGAAATAAGTTAGACAGTCCTCGATGACGCACTGACTTTCTTGGGTTATCCTGGGTTGCTAACCCTCCGGGGTTAAAAATCCGAACGAAATCTTATCTTATCTTATCTTACCCACACCAGTCAACTAACACCCAGGATGCCACCCACACCAGTCAACTAACACCCAGGATGCCACCCACACCAGTCAACTAACACCTAGGATGTGACCCACACCAGTCCACTAACACGCAGGATGTGACCCACACCACTCCACTAACACCCAGGATGCCACCCACACCAGTCCACTAACACCCGGATGCCACCCACACCAGTCAACTAACACCCAGGATGCCACCCACACCAGTCAACTAACACCCAGGATGTGAACCACACCAGTCAACTAACACCCAGGATGTGACCCACACCAGTCAACTAACACCCAGGATGTGACCCACACCAGTCAACTAACACCCAGGATGTGACCCACACCAGTCCACTAACACCCAGGATGTGACCCACACCCATCAAACTAACACCCAGGAGGGTGAAACCACACCAGTCAACTAACACCCAGGATGTGACCCACACCAGTCAACTAACACCCAGGATGTGACCCACACCAGTCAACTAACACCCAGGTACCCATTTTACTGATGGGTAAACATAGACAACCAGTATAAAGAAAAACGTCCAATATTTTTCCACCTTCGCAGGGAATCGAACCCGGACACTCACCATGTGAAGTGAGAGCTTTAACCACCAGGCCACAGTGACACTTACTTACTCAATTACTTTGCTTTCTCATTCACTTAATCACTTGACTCATTCACTTCATTTATACACCAATGAAAATAAAGTCACTGTCTTACTTTTTTGGGTCATCCCAGGTTCTCTCCACGTATGTTGCTATGTATGATAATCAATGTAACTGTATTTGTGTATACCTGAATAAACTTACTCACTATCTCTTACTCACCTGTGAGTCAGTTACACCAGGTTGAGTGTTGTTCTGCTGGTTTTGAGGGCTGCTAAAGCTTATGTCTTATTACTTTCACTACTCTCAGCTTCTAGGGAAGAAATGATGACCCTAAACTGGGCAGGATTATTATTATAATCAAGGGGGAAGCGCTAAACCCGGAAGATTATACAGCGCCTGGGGGAGGGGATGTGGAAGGCATTCAGGCTTAATTCGGGGAACTGGAGCACAGATCCAATTCCCTAAATCAAGAGCCCCTCACCAACATCAAGGAGCCTTCCTTGAGGGGGAAAACTGGGCAGGAATTTTGCAGCAGTGGCCATTAGAAAAAAAAATTGGCAAAAATTTATCTGTTAAGTTGTGTAGGCTCCCAAGATGTAAACACCAGCAGGGGCAGATGCCCTACACTGAACTGAGTCAGCAACAGGCTCTTCCTGGGCCTTAGAAATCTGCAACATGTTGTGTATTCACCTATATGTAGTTGCAGGGGTCGAAGCACAGCTCCTGGCACTGCCTCTTTATTGGTCGCTGATTTTTGTGCATGATGTGATTCATGACAAACACTCATCTTCGAACCTTGCTTATTGAGCTTTCATCCAGTATTCCTTCTGAATTTCTTGACATAGGTATTTTTCAGTTCGAGGACCACAGCTCAATCCCAAGTGTACTCAGTTTATGCACTGAGGTCCGGGGGTCAATCCCCGATATGGCTGGAAAACAGGACATGTTCACCTATCAGTATTATTATTATTATTATAATCAAGGGGAAGCGCTAAACCCGGAGGATTATACAGCGCCTTGGGGGGATGATATGGAAGGCATTCAGGCTTAATTCGGGGAACTGTAGCACAGATCCAATTCCCTAAATCAAGAGCCCCTCACCAACATCAAGGAACCTTCTTTGAGGGGACACCTATCAGTAAAATAGGTACCTGGGTGTTATTCAACTTACTGGTGTGGGTCACATCCTGGGACAAAACTGACCTAATTTGCCCAAAATGCTCTGCATAACAAGGGGTTTTCTATACACTGTAGTATTATGTCATTGATGTCAGCTAGGCCTGTATACCTTGTACATGTAAAAATAAAGATATTGTTATTATATTGTACAATATATTGCAGTTCTGTCTAGATTTAAGTGTTGTGTAAGCTCTAATATTAGTTTGCCCAAATGAACTGCATAATAAGTGGCTTTTTTCTGAGCTCGTAACTGTATGAAATTATATTTGTATTATATCAACATTAAAATTGTAATCAGCATGAATGTAAAGCTAACTACTGTAACTTCTTTGTATGGCTCAGAAAAAAATAGAAGAAAATATGTTTTCCATTTTGACATAACTTGTAGCTAGAGTTTGACATTATCATTACATTTAATTTCTTGTATCCATGTCTGCTAATACAATTAAAAATTACTACAAGTTGCTGGATTTCATTGGCATTGTATTCCTTTCACTTCATTCTGACATTATTGTTTTAACCCTAAGCTGTCTTTGCAGTCACCTTGATACCTGCAGTATACCTAGAGTGGGTTTTGGGGGTCAATGCCCCCATAGCCCAGTCTGTGACCAGGCTTCATGATGGATCAGGGCTTGATCAACCTAGCTGTTACTGTTGGCCACACAAACCAATGTATGAACCACAGCCTGGCTGATCGGGTACTGACTTTAGGTACCTGTCCAAAGTCTTTTTGAAGACAGCCAGGGGTCTACTGGTAATCCCCCTTATGTATGCTGGGAGGCAGGTGAACAGTCTTGGGCCCCTGACACTTACTGTGTTGTCTCTTATTGTGCTAGTGGCACCCCTGCTTTTCATTGGAGGGATGTTGCATTGCCTGCCAAGTCTTTTGCTTTCATAGGGAGTGATTTTTGCGTGAAAATTTGGTACTAATTCCTCTAGGATTTTCCAAGTGCATATAATCACGTATCTCTCCCGCCTGTGCTCCAGGGAGTACAGGTCAAGGAACTTCAACCATTCCCAGTAATTTTGGTGTTTTATCGCACTTATGTGTGCCATGAAGGTTCTCTACATTTTCTAGATCAACAATTTCACCTGCCTTGAAAACAACTGTTAGTGTGCAGCAATATTCCAGCCTAGATAGAACAAGTGACCTGATGAGTGTCATCATGGGCTTGGCATCCCTAGTTTTAAAGGTTCTCATTATCCATCCTGTCATTTTTCTAGCAGATGCAATTGATACAATGTTGTGGTCTTTGAAAGTGAGATCCTCTGACATTATCACTCCCAGGTCTTTAACATTAGTTTTTTGCTCTATTGTATGGTTGGAATTTGTTTTATACTCCGATATAGTTTTAATTTCCTCATATTTTCCACATCGGAGTAATTGAAATTTCTCACCACTGAACTTCAAATTGTTTTTGAGGCCCATTTAAAGATTTGGTTGATGTCCACTTGGAGTCTTGCAGTGTCTTCAATGGAGGACACTGTCATGCAAATTCAGGTGTCATCTGTAAAGGAAGACACTGCACTGTGGCTTACATCCCTGTCTATGTCACATTACGTATATGCTAATAACAGTTTTTTTCTGAAAATGATCAATATATGTACTTAATAATCTTTTGAAACAGAATTGTTTTGCAATTTTATAAACTAGTACTGCTTGACCATCACTAATTCGGCATCATCGGGACCTGTAGGCTGCTTAGGTTAGAATACACTTGACCCAATAGCAATTTTGCCCACTTTACTGCCCTATTTTTGGCCATTCCATTGTTCCAGTATACCAAACTCAAAGCTATTTCACTAGTATTCCTTCTATTCTGTCGACTGAGTACAAGAAACTGCCTATGTACCTATTTCAACTACCCATAAAATGGTCAGAAATTGGTAATTTGGCCAATTTCACACAAATTTCAAGAGATGCCAATTTCAAAATAGGGTCCAGAATAAACAATGCAAACATTCTTTGCACTAAAATAACATTTTCTTTGTTCATTGGTCACATCTCCAGGCCCTTCTTATATTACGCTTGCTTTCCATTTTTAATTTTTATTCACACAAAAAATAGTTTACTGTTATGCAGACTACTGCATTATTGTAATAATTGTATAAATACGTAATGTCAATCCATTCGTGACCACGCATTAGACCAGCCAGCTGGACATGTATTGGACAGTGACATCATTTGTTTACTCTTGAACATTGGCAAAAATCAAACATTTCTGCTACTTTTAGCTTAATTTCAAGGCATTTTCCATCATGAAACCAATCTATAATATATCTTCCATCCTATCAATTGAGTAAAAAAAAAATGAATACAACCATAAAAAGTGTACGAAAAATACACAGCAAATTCACTGTTTTACACCGAAGACACAGCCACAATTTTTTCTCATTATGCACTGTGTGCTGCAGGAATTTTTTTATGTAGTGCACACTTACCACACAGGCCTATTCTCTCATATGTAGGCCCAAATTTACCGGTCACAGCTTATCTGAGTGAACTGAGCTCATGGTAACCAACAGTGGCTTCAAACCCGCCTTATCTTTTATGGACAATGTACAGTGTATGTCCTTTCCACAAGGAGAAGCATTTCTTTTATTTGTTGGAACCATGGCTAAGGCTAAAAGTGAGCAGGTTATAACAATAAATGGAGAAAAATAAACTGGAATGACTTATGTAGCAAATAGCACCACCAAACAGTAGTGGCAGGTTGGTGTAGCAACCCCAGAAATTTGAAATTAGGTTAGCCAAAATTAGTGCCAGATTACTGATTGTTGGATTGATGGCCGACCTGTATCACTAAGCCTCTTACAAATTGTTAATTACAATTTAAATTATTTAAATGAACAATATTGTGACGATTTTTTTAACTTCATGTCCATACCTTTTATTAAATCTATTAGAAAAACCTGTGTAGTCTTTTAGTCATAGTTTAAGTTTTAAGTTTGGTCATGTTACTATGAGCTTCAAAATTATTGCGTACTGTATTTTGTACACATATTTGAAATAAAAATTATTATTATCATTATCATCATCCTGGGGAGAAAAGGGGGATATTTGGTACTGGTGGTGATGACACTCACCTTAGCAATAACAAAGGGAGATCCCAAAAGAAACATGTCTCTCCTGAAATCAAGGTATAATACATTCCTAATCACAAAGGTTATATAAAGTGCATTAAATCTTGCTCCTATGACAGATGAACACCCACCTCTGATTAGGACATAATCAGATCAATATAAGTTTTTTTTTTAAATTTAAGGAACTATTTTTTTTAAATTACTAAACATAGTTGTGGGATGGATAATTCCTTGGTAGGTTGGATGCAGACTGCAGTTTGTAGTTTACCCACCCCTGAGATAGACCAATGATAGGAAGGAGTGATGACTATATGTAATTTTGGGAATGGTGCTCACAAATAAGATACATGTAAGACACATGTGCAACATGCGTCTTACTCATCAACTTGTTGGTACATGTATTTCATATTTTCAACATACATCCACTTTGATCCTAGGTAGTAGGTCGGTAGACAGCAACCACCCAGGGAGGTACTACTGTCCTGCCAAGTGAGTGTAAAACAAAAGCCTGTGATTGTTTTACATGATGGTAGGATTGCTGGTGTCCTTTTTTCTGTCTCATGAACATGCAAGATTTCAGGTATGTCTTGCTACTTCTACTTACACTTAGGTCACACTACACATACATGTACAAGCATATATATACACACACCCCTCTGGGTTTTCTTCTATTTTCTTTCTAGTTCTTATTCTTGTTTATTTCCTCTTATCTCCATGGGGAAGTGGAACAGAATTCTTCCTCCATAAGCCATGCGTGTTGTAAGAGGCGACTAAAATGCCAGGAGCAAGGGGCTAGTAACCTCTTCTCCTGTATATATTACTAAATTTAAAAAGACAAACTTTGGTTTTTCTTTTTGGCGATGCAAAATGCCCCCAATAAAAAGTAGGGGCGCCATTGGTACACTAAGGGAAAACACCATAAGTGTCTGGGGCCCAAGACTGTTCAACAGCCTCCCATCAAGCATTAGGGGAATTGCCAATAAACCCCTGGCTGCCTTCAAGAGAGAGCTGGACAGATACCTAAAGTCAGTGCCGGATCAGCCGGGCTGTGGCTCGTACGTTGGACTGCGTGCGGCCAGCAGTAACAGCCTAGTTGATCAGGCCCTGATCCATCGGGAGGCCTGGTGATGGACCGGGCTGCGGGGGCGTTGATCCCCGGAATAACCTCCAGGTAACCCTGCCTTGGTGGGATACGAAGACCTTGAAACTCAGTTGACTGTCAATTCAAGAAAAGTGCTGCATTACTGGTGAAGGAGTCTTTACCCAAGGAATCTGAGCTACCCTCTCCATCCTCTGATTAAACCTGATTACCTTCCATTTCCCAGGTATTGCATGATCCATATGGGTTTAATATTTCCACATAACTACAATAATAATAATCAAGTTGATTGTGGATATTTCCTGCACACTCAGAGGACTGTGGACAAAGGGTGTCCTGCAGCCAGAATTAAGTTGGGCAGTGCAACTGACAGTGACAGATGTGCCAGCCACTGCCTGATGTTTGAAGAGACCATCAGCTTGTGCATAAATAATGAAAATGGCCTGTAATGCATTGTATAAGATTTTTCCATATATTTAGTAATTTAGTAATTTAAGCATACAAACAGAGGTACAAAAAATACAGGTAAGAGCAGCATGCCAAAGCCACTTATATGCATAGCATTACAGGCTGGCTTAAAATTAACTTAAGATTAACTAAGCAATGATGAAATCAGTGATAAAACATTATTGTAAACGGATAACTATAAAGCACAAATGAGTATTACAAAGACAGGTCATATGGTTGCTTGCATTGCTGTACATTCAGTCGAATGGAGTATTCTGTTAGGTAGTGTATTTAAAAAAATAAAGTTAGATTGGGTCCTAGGTTTAACATTTGTGTGATATAATTGTGAGTAACATATAGGATATACAATTTATAAGGTTCAGTTATTCAGTATTTATTTGGTTTTGAGTGAGTAAGTGATCTTTGAGAAGAGACTTGAATTTATAAACAGGTAGTGTTTCTTTTATATTTACAGGTAATGAATTCCAGATTTTAGGGCCTTTTATGTGCATTGAGTTTTTGCATAGCGTGAGATGGACACGAGGAACATCAAAGAGTGATCTGTGCCTTGTGTTATGGTCATGTGTACAATAGCATATTGTATAACATAAATCTATGAAATATCACAGATAATAAACTATACTTTTGAAACATACATGTGTGGAGTGGTAACCCATAAAAAATTTGGGAATGGTGGTTAATTATTAAAATACAAAGATTACAACTATTGGAAATAAAAATATCTAGGCAATGACTGATATCAGATTAGAGGGAGTATAAAGGAAGTGAATGTGTTCAGGTATTTGGGAGCAGACGTGTCAGTGGATGGGTCTATGATGGACATAGTGAACCATAGAACTGATGAAAGGAAAAAAAAAGGTTAATGGTGCATTGACGTATTTGTGAAGACAGTGTTAGACAGAAACTTGAACTAAGATAAGATTTTGTTTGGATTTTTAACCCTGGAGGCTTAACCACCCAGGATAACTCAAGAAAGACAGTGCATCATCCAGGCACTCTGTCTTATTTACATTATGGTCCTGCAATCTTGTCTCCCACGATCCCACCCACACTAGTCGACTAACATCCAGGTACAGTGGAACCTCAAAAATCGAACATATCACATATCGAATGTTTCGAAAATAGGACCATTTTTTTGGACAAACTGTGTCCCTATTATCGAATGCGCCCCTATTTTCGAACCGCCGGGTACGGGACATGTCTGCGGGCCCACTCTGTCCGCGTCCCTGCACAGGTGCCATGAGCAGTCTAGCTTTGTTTATGCTTAAGTGAACACTAACCTGCGCTCTCATTCACACATTTTACGATTACGTATTTTGTTGTGTTTAGTGCTTGTGGGACTGTGAAGTAAGCTGCCATGGGCCCAAAGAAACTTGCTAGTGGTACCCCTGTGGTAAAGAAAGTGAGAAACACCATAGATGTTAAGATGGAAATAATACAGAAGTATGAGAGTGGTGTGAGACTTGTTGAGCTTGCCAGGATGTATGGGAAAAACAAGTCGATCATCGGTTCTATCCTGTCAAAGAAAGAACAAATCAAGGAAGCTGATGCTGCGAAAGGTGTTAATATGCTAACCAAAAAAAAAGACCACAAATAGTTGAAGAGGTTGAGAAGTTGTTGCTGGTGTGGATCAAGGATAAAGAGATTGCAAGTGATAGTGTTTCAGAGACGATTATTTGCGAAAAGGCAAGGAAGTTGCATGCCAATTTGGTACAGAAAACTCCTGGAACCAATGCTGATAGTGAACTTAAGGCCAGCAGAGGCTGGTTTGACAGATTTAAGAAGCATAGTGGCATACACAATGTTGTAAGACATGGTGAGGCAGCCAGTTCAGACAAACGGGCGGCTGAGAAGTTTGTACAGGAGTTTAAGGGGTTCATAGACAGTGAAGAATTCAAACCTGAACAAGTGTTTAATTGTGACAAAACAGGCTTATTTTGGAAGAAAATGCCAAAAAGGACCTTCATCACACAGGAGGAAAAGGCACTGCCAGGACACAAGCCTATGAAAGACAGGCTTACTCTTTTGTTCTGTGCTAATGCTAGTGGTGATTTTAAAGTGAAGCCTTTACTTGTGTATTATTCAGAAAATCCCAGTGTATTTAAGAAAAACAATGTCTTTAAGAACAAGTTATGTGTCTTGTGGAAAGCTAATCATAAGGCATGGGTCGCAAGACAAATTTTCAAAGAGTGGGTCT
This sequence comes from Cherax quadricarinatus, assembly GCF_026875155.1. Lineage (NCBI taxonomy): Eukaryota > Metazoa > Arthropoda > Malacostraca > Decapoda > Parastacidae > Cherax > Cherax quadricarinatus. Next base: position 17,657,419 of record NC_069495.1, on the reverse strand, counting down.
ATGAAGTGTTTGGCCCCAGTGTGAAAAAATACCTCCAGGAAAAGAAATTGCCACTCAAGTGCCTCCTGTTAATGGACAATGCTCCTGCTCATCCTCCAAACTTATTAGACCTCTTGTCTAAGGATTTCAGTTTTATAAAAGTGAAGTTCTTGCCTCCTAACACCACTCCTCTCCTCTGGCCCATGGACCAGCAGGTCATTTCTAACTTCAAAAAACTCTACACAAAAGCAGTGTTTGAAAAGTGCTTTGAAGTGACCACAGACACTAAGTTGACCCTAAGAGAGTTCTGGAGGAATCACTTCAACATCTACAGCTCCATAAGCCTTATAGGTAAGGCTTGGGAGGGAGTGACTTCCAGGACTTTGAACTCTGCTTGGAGACAATTCTGGCCAGATTGTGTCCAAAAGAGGGATTTTGAAGGGTTTGAGGCTGACCCTGACCCAGCTCACCCTCTGCCTGTTGTGGACTCTATTGTGGCATTGGGGAACACCCTGGGGTTGGAGGCGAGTGGTGAGTATGTGGAAGAGTTGGTGGAGGACCACAGGGAAGAGCTAATCACTGAAGAGCTTCATCTGGAGCAGTATCAGACCACAGCTGAGGAACTTGCTTCAGAGGAGGCAGAAGAGGGAGTGGATGAGGTGCCTTCTTCAAAGATTAAGGAGATTTGTGCCAAATGGAATGATGTCCAAATGTTTGTGCAGAAGTACCACCCTGAGCAAGCTGAAACAAACCATCTTTGCAACAAGTTCAGTTAGAGAACCATGTCCCATTTTAGGGAAATGTTAAAGAGGTGCCAGAAATGGAGGACTGTGGGACAGTTATTTTGTGAGACAGGGGTCCAGTGACTCAAGCTGGTCCTAGTGGCATTAAAAGACAGAGAAGGGAAGTAACCCCAGAGAGGGTTTTGATATCTGAAGTCCTCATGGAGGGGGATTCTCCTTCCAAACACTAACCCCAACTCCCTCTCTCCTCCTCTCTATCTTCCAGATGCCATCACCAATCTTCAATAAAGGTAAGTAAAAATGTTATTTTATATGTATTACTATACATAATTAAAAGCTATAGTATTTGTATGTAAAACTGTAATTAATCTCTATAAAATGTATTTTTTTGTGTGAATATTTTTGGGTTTCTGGAACGGATTAATTGTATTTCCATTATTTCTTATGGGAAATATTGCTTCAAATTTCAGACTTTTCGAATTTAGAATTAGCTCCTGGAATGGATTAAGTTTGATTTTTGAGGTTCCACTGTACCTACTTGCTTGCTAGATTAACAGGACAACAGGTGTAAGGAAACACGCCCAATGTTTCCACCCTTGCCGATGATCAAACCACAGACACTCAGTGTGTGAAGCAAGAGCTTTGCCTACCAGGCCATGGGGACTAATAAGGAAGGTTGAGTCTGGTGTTTGAGTGATGCAAGTACATACCAGTTTATATCTCATCTCTCCACCACAAAACAGAAATAAATTGACTGTCATGTACAGTACTATTGTACAGTACCACTGTATGGTACTATTGTACAGTACCACTGTGTGCAACTATTGTACAGTACCACTGTGTGGTACTATTGTACAGTACCACTGTATGGTACTATTGTACAGTACAGTGGACCCCCGGTTAACGAACTTTTTTCATTCCAGTAGTATGTTCAGGTGCCAGTACTGACCGAATTTTTTCCCATAAGGAATATTGTGAAGTAGATTAGTCCATTTCAGACCCCCAAACATACACGTACAAACGCACTTACATAAATACACTTACATAATTGGTCGCATTTGGAGGTGATCGTTAAGCGGGGGTCCACTGTATTACTGTATGGTACTACTGTACAATACTACTGCATGGTACTATTGTACAATACTACTGTATGGTACTATTGCACAGTACTACTATATGGTACTATTGTACAGTACTACTATATGGTACTATTGTACAGTACTACTATACAGTACTATTGTACAGTACTACTATATGGTACTATTGTACAGTACTTTCAACTTCATTTTTATTTACAATTCCTGTATAATACTGTACTGTTTTAAAAGTTACAGTATTCTTAGTGTTGGATGGTCTTCTGAATCTGGCAGTCTTAGGTATCCACAGACAATTGGTAATCATGTACACTTCCTACCCTTATTAGTCCATTAATTTTAGGGCTCACTATACTATTATTATTACTACAGTGAAGCCTCAGTTGTTGAATTTAATTTTTCCAGGTATCAATTCGACAACAAAAATGGACGACAACCAAAGCAATTTTTCCCATAACGAATAACGTAAATAAAATTAATCTGTTTCAGACCCCAAATGACAATATAATAATTTATTAAAAATGTACTTACTTCATAAACCTGTAAAAATGAATACTAAAAGAAACTTTAACTGAAATACTGTACAGTAAATGAAAATTTAACTGCCTCTTACCTGTCAGATGAGAACTAATGGCATACTGGAAGCACCAGGTGGAGGAGAGGAGGGGGCATGTTACTGCTTGAAAAAAAGAGTCACCTTCTCTTTATATATCAGACAACTGTGCTGGATTTTCAGAATGATAAACAAGTAAGGGTTTCAATTTTAAGTCTCCACTTGCATTACCACACAGTAACAGAGGGAGCATGTCTCATTGGCTTGTGTCCTGGCACTAACTTTTCCTCTTCAGTTATGTAGATCCTCTTTGGCATTTTCTTCCAGAAGAGGCCTGTCTCATCTCAATTAAACACTTATTGAGGGACAAACTCCTCAGCCTCTACATACTCTTGGAATTCAGTAACATACTTTTCAACAGCCACTTTGTCGACACTGCCATCCTCCCCACGTCTAACCACACTATGAATGCACTTTTCTTAAAATTATCAAACTAACCCTTACTAGCCTGGAAGGATTGAGTTTCAGCACTTTGTTGTTTTTTTCCATGAGGTCATCATGCAACTGCCTCACTTTTTCACAAATAAAGGGCTCCGAAACACTATCACCGTGTAACTTTTTCATTTATCCAAATGAACAAGTTTTTTCAACCCCCTCAATAATTTGTGACCTTTCTATAATATCACTTTCATGCCTTTTACAAGGTCAGTTGCTTTAATTTTTTCCCTTTGGCCCAGTATCATGCTAATGGTAGATTTTGATTTACCAAAAAGTTTTGCTATATCAACCACGTGGAGCCTATCTTCTTCATACTTTCTAATAACTTCTTTTATAAACTCAGCAGTGGTTTTTATAACTTCTTTTTGCTTTCATCTCTATTCTTCTTTGGACCTACAATGGCTTATCTCACACCAAAAAAAATTGCATCAAAACTGCAAAATAACAAAAAAAGTTCACAAGATGCACAACAAAAGCTCAAGAGATGTTTACAGCACACAAGTTAGTGGCTATACTGTGTATTCTTTGTGCATGTGACCAGAGTCGTTCGCGTTGTTGGTTGACAACCAAGAGAACGTTATGAAAACAAGGACATTTTTTCTTGAATTCCTCGTTCAAAAACTGATTTGTTCGAAAAGCAATGCAGTTGATACCCAAGGTTCCACTTTATTTTTAACTCAACAGCAGTCTCTCACCAAGGCAGAATGACCCAAAGAAGAAAATCTGTTCACCGATCATTCATTCAGTCACCATCTATCCAGAAGTGTACTGACATCACAATCAGATTACTCTCTGACTACAACTTCCCCACCCCTCCATTAAAGTGCAGGCTCTGCCCTTCTCATCACCAGGACTCAAGTCTAGCTAAATGGTTTCCTGAACCACTTCATAAAAATCACCTTGCTCGTGCTCCGACAGCACATCCATTAACAACCATTTGTCTCCATTCACTGCTATCTAAGATGCTCACACCAACCTGCTGGATGCTCAAGATCCTAAAACTCAAAACTTCTCTCATCCCCTTCCGTCTACCCCAACCCCTCCTACCTTCCACCCCAGATTTATACACTTAACTGTGTCAACCTGTATATGTCCAGACTACTTCAACAGCCCCTCCTCAGCACTCTGTATTAACCCTTTGACTGTTTTCGACGTATAAATACGTCTTACGAGCCAATGTTTCTGACGTATATATACTCTAGCGGCTTCAAATCAAGTGGGAGAAAGCTGGTAGGCCCACATGTGAGAGAATGGGTCTGTGTGGTCAGTGTGCACCACATAAAAAAAATCCTGCAGCACACATTGCGTAATGAGAAAAAAAAACTCTGATCGTTTTTTTGGAATAAAACGTATAGTATTTATCGTTGTATTCATGTTTTCATGGTCTTAGGTGATAAAATGGAAAACATATTACAGAAATAGAGATGATTTTCATTACTTTGACGATGAAAACGACCTTGAAACTGAGCTCAAAGTAGCGGAAATGTTCGATTTTTACCAATGTTCAGGAGTAAATAAATCACACCACACGTCCAATACACGTCAACTGGGGAGTCTAATATTCTTTTACTAGTGCACTGATATTATTTATACCATTTTTACAATAATGCAGTAGTCTGCATAACAGTAAATTTTGTATTTTTTTGTATGAATAAAAAATCAAAATAGAAAGCAATAATAATATAAGATGGGCCTAGAGATGTGACTAATGAACAGAGCATATGTTATTTTAGTGCCACGAATGTCTACCTTGTTTATTCTGGACCCTATTTTGAAATTGGCATCTTTTTTAGTTTGCGTGAAATTGGCCAAATTGCCAATTTCTGACCACCATATTGGGTAGTCCAAATTAGTAAATGGGAGGTTTCTTGTACTCAGCTGATAGATAAAATGGAGTTCTAAAGAAATAGCTATGAGTTTGGTCAACTGGAACAATGGAATTGGCTGAAAATAGGGCTCAAAGTCGGCGAAATCGCCGATACGCATATGTCGCCGAGACCGCTAACTTCGCGGGAGCATAATTCCATGAGTTTTCGACCAAATTTCGAACTTTTGGTGTCATTACCATCGGGAAAAGATTCTCTATCATTTCATAAGAAAAAATAATTTTTTTTTTCAAAAATTGAGCAACATAGAATGACAGTTTCAGAGAGGGGCCTGAGACAGTCAAAGGGTTAAACTAATGGTGACCCCACATCATCTTTTAATTTCTCTTCCAAATTTTCTGCATGATATTCACACCACACATTGCTCTTAAACATGACATCTCCACTGCCTCCTTGCTGCAGTGTTCAAAAACCCATCCTTCAAAATCTTGTTGGCACCACTATGTTCTGGTACATTCCCATTTTTTCCAATGGTTAACATCTCTCCACAGATACCTTAACATACCGACACTGTTGTACAGACACATTAGGAGGAAAACAAGAGTCAAGGACCATGTAATCAGGCTGAGGAAGGAAGGAGGGGAATTCACAGGAAACGACTGTGAAGGCTTACTCAGCTCTGTAATAACTTCAGACAGTATTACCAAAGCTGGCTCCTCCTCAGGAAAATTAATGAATAGAAAACGAAATAATAATTATTTATTAAAGCAAACATAAAACAATAAAAAATGACAGGTACATCCTATTTGAAAGAAAAATGAAAAATGAAATGAATAAAATAACATTTGAACTCAACGCTAATATATATATTGGGGTGTCTGGTGTTGGTGACATTTCGTGATGTTGAAATCTTAGCCGTTGCTGATGTGGAGGGGGTGGGGTCGCAGGTGTTGGTGACCACCACCGGCTAGTTCTTCACAGAGTATCGCCGTGAGTATTCTATCCCGATGACAGGAAAGCAGGTTCTTTACCGCTGCAATGATGTGGGGTTACGTCCTGCAATTTCATACAGGTGCACAGGTAATTAAATCCAAAATGGGGAAGTCTCTGGACGTTAGTCCTTCTCCATCAGTTCTGCTCGTTGATTGGCAGGTGACCCTCTCTGTCATCCAAGCTGGAAAGATAGACAGGTTACCCACTGCTTAAAAAAATCACTCTCCATGATAAGCACAATACCTAAAAAATGTGGTGATTATTACAACAGTCAACCTAGAGCAAGACTGAAAGGACTAAGATTATTATTGGTCAAAAGTGAAGCTTTCAACCAATAAATCCACTAGAATACGACTGATAAGTATTTGAATAGCTCAACATGAGATTTAAGGAAGTATTTTCAGCGGAGACAGAAAGGACTCTGGGAAGCCAGAATGGTAGGATACACCATGTCCTGACTATGGGTCAGGTATGTGGTCTTGGTTGCCAATATGACATTTTTCAGAGCATAGTTCTAGCTGCCCAGACAACTTTTGTTCTGAGTTGGGAAATTAGATCTAACAAAAATGATCCCAAATGGATGAACAATAGATTAAAACATCTCATTGGTCAAAAGAGAGGCATATATAGGCGTATCAAAAGAGGGAAGGGGCAGTTAAGAAATCAATATATTAAATTAAAGAGAGAAATAAAAAAAGGAATAAGAAAAGCAAAAAGGGATTATGAGGCAAAGATCACATGGGATTCGAAGACTAACCCAAAAGGGTTCTTTCAGGTATACAGAAGTAGGATTAGGAACAGGATAGGCCCACTTAAGAGTAACTCTGGTCAGATCACTGACAGTGATAACGATATATGTGAAATTTTCAATACTTACTTCCTCTCAGTTTTTACCCAGGAAAATACTAGCAAAATTCCAGAAATAATAGATTATGTATAACAGGACGATAATAAACTTTGCACGATTGTGGTAACTAGTGATATGGTTCTCAGACAAATAGAGAAATTAAAACCTAACAACTCCCCAGGCCCTGATGAACTGTTTGCAAGGGTGTTGCTTTTCAACATATCATTACAAATTAGCATAGCGCCTGATAAATGGAAAATGGCAAATGTAATACCTATTTATAAGGCAGGTGACGTCCTTAGCTTTGAACTATAGACCCATAAGCCTTACCTCCATAGTGGGAAAATTTATGGAATCAATAATTGCCGAAGCATTTCATAGCCATCTCGAAAGGCAAAAATTGATTAATGAATCTCAGCATGGTTTTACAAAAGGGCGTCCTGTCTTATGAAATTACATACTGACTTTCTTCACTAAGGTATTTGAGGAGGTAGATAATGATATTGAGGAACTTAGGGCACAGAATAGGAGGAGAAATTTTTTCCTGAGTAGAGGTATGGTTGACGAATAGGCAGCAGAGTTTGCAAAAAAGGGGGAGAAATCAGAATGGGGGCATGTCACAAGCGGTGTTCCACAGGGGTCAGTGTTGGGCCCCTTGTTCACAATCTACATAAACGACATAGATGAGAGAATAAATAGCGACATGAGCAAATTTGCTGATGACACCATACTGCGACGCCTGAATGGGTCACCATGTATATTACCTGTTCATATAATTTTATATTGCTTATAGTATTTGCAATATTAGCTAAACTGTAAATATATTGCTTTACATTATTATTTGACTTAGTTATATTATTAGGTAGGATGTAACATTTATATATAATTCAGTACTCATAGTTCGAGAGTATCAAGTAGCTGACAGCATTGTCTAACTACTGTAATTTTCACTTTGCTTGTTTTGCTGCCAGCTTCTGAGTTGCTGGGCAGCAGCAGTCCACGGAGAGTCACGTGATCTGGGTGGGGTGATCACACCTCACCTGGAGGGAGAGTCTGCCTGGCCTGCGCTAGTTCTTGTCTGTTTGACGTGGCTTCCAACAAGACGTCCCTCTACTGCTCTCCCTTGTGGGTCCTTGTTGGAAGATCGTCTCTGTCGCTCTCTTGTTGTTGGTTCTGTGTAACTTTGTTCACAGAACATAGCCTAGACTTAGTGATTTTCGACGTTGTACTGAGGTTGTGTGTCGCATAGACACTGAGAAACTCAGGTCCTGAGCTGTAGCCTCTGACCTAATTTGTACTAGTATCTGTGTACTGTCAGTCGGGGATTTTCTAATGCTGAACTTAGATTCAGTAGTATGGGAATTTTGTGACTTTTGTGGATCTGCAGATGGTCCCTACTTAGTGTCGTTATATTATCTCCTTGTTCCTGATTCTGTGTCACTGTTGCTTGTTATATTGCTGTTTGGCTTATCAGTCAGTTTTATTGTTCAAGCAAGCTTTCTGATTGCCAGGTTGGTCAAGAAGTTAGTTTATGTGAGGACTTTTAGTCAGTCACTGGTTAAGTCTAGTCGAGTCTTGAGACATAGCGAACTACTTAGAACACTTACACACATACACACAAACTTACTTGTAAATATTAGTATTATGTTATTAAATGCTAATAATGTACCAGACGGTACTTAGAAGCCATAAAGATGTGATATGTGCCTTCAGCACAATACTACTGTACACGAGAGAAGTGTAGGAACTTGTATCCTATATTATATTCAATTGATTACTTTAATTTACTCTGATATTATACCTCCCTGGCCAGTGCATGAAATTACCACCACCCTTTATTCGTCGACATTTAAAAGTTCAAAATATTCCCACCATCTACCCAATACCTCCATCTCCCCATCTACTAACTCCCTTACTCTTTGTTTTTAAGTGACAAATCCATTCGTTCCCTAGGCTTTCTTAACTTGTTTATCTCCCTCCAATTTTTTTTCTTATTTTCATCAAAATTTCTTGACAGCGCCTCTCCCACTATCATCTGGCCCAGTGGCCTGGTGGCTAAAGCTCCCGCTTCACACACGAAGGGCCCGGGTTCGATTCCCAGCGGGTGGAAACATTTCGACATGTTTCCTTACACTTGTTGTCCTGTTCACCTAGCAGCAAATAGGTACCTGGGTGTTAGTCGACTGGTGTGGGTCGCATCCTGGGGGACAAGATTGAGGACCCCAATGGAAATAAGTTAGACAGTCCTCGATGACACACTGACTTTCTTGGGTTATCCCGGGTGGCTAACCCTCCAGGGTTAAAAATCCGAACGAAATCTTATCTCTTACACTCTCTTCCCCTTTCTTTTACTCTCCATATACTCTGCTCTTCTTATAACACTTCTGCTTTATAAAAACCTCTCATAAGCTACATTTTTCTCCCTTTACTGCATCATTCCACCAATCACTCCTCTTTCCTTAAACACCCACCCTCCTATAGCCACAAACTTCTGCTCCACATTCTAATACTGCACTTTTAAAACTATTCCAACCCTCTTCAACCCCCCCCCCCCACTACTCATACTTGCACTAATCCACCTTTCTGCCAATAGTTGCTTATATCTCAAACTTCTTCCTCCCTTAGTTTATACACTTTCACCTCTTGCTTGTTGTTGCCATTTTCCTTTTGTCCCATCTACCTCTTACTCTGACTGTAGCTACAACTAAATACAGTGGACCCCCGCCTTACGAACGCATCGCGTTATGTTAAATCCGCCATACGAAGCATTTGAACGCAAAATTTTTGCCTTGCCTCTTGATAAAAAACTCGCCTTATGTGATTCGCCTGGGACGCATCCCACGTGTGGCCTCAGCGCCAGTGTTTACAAGCCAGGCAGTGCGGTCGCATCTACGCATACATTCGGTACACTTCACATTATCCCAGTGTTTTTAGGGCTTGTAACTGCAAAGTAAGTCACAATGGACTCCAAGAAAGCTTCTAGTGCCATCCCTGTGGTAAAAAGGGTGAGAATTAGTATGGAATTGAAAAAAGAGATTAAGGAAATGTGTGCAAAGTGGGTTGAACTGCAAACCTTTATGGATGAAAATCAACCTGACAACTACTGCAAGCCATGTTGGCAACCTGTACAATGACAATGTTATGGCCCATTTTAGTTAAGTCTTGAAGGAATGGGAGGTACAGAGCTTTATGGACAGATTTGTTGTGCGACAGAGGTCCAGTGACTCTCAAGCTAGTCCTAGTGGCATTAAAAGAAGAAGGGAAGTAACCCTGGAAAAGGACTTGCTACCTCAAGTCCTAATGGAAGGGGATTCCCCTTCTAAACAATAACTTCCACACACTCCCCTCCTCCCATCCCATCAATCATCACCAGATCTTCAATAAAGGTAAGTGTCATGTATTCTATTCTTAGTAGAGTAGTAATTGTGCCTGTCTTCTTCAGTTTGTGTATGTTAAAATTAATATTTCATGTTGTAAAAAATTTTCTTTTTCATACTTTGGGGTGTCAGGAACGGATTAATTTGGTTTCCATTATTTCTTATGGGGAAAATTAATTCGGCTAACAATAATTTCGGCTTAAGATGAGCTCTTAGGAACAGATTAATATCGTAAGGCGGGGGTCCACTGTAATGATCCGATATATCAGTTGCCCCTCTCTATAAACATGTACATCCTGAAGTCTACCCATCAACCTTTTATCCACCAATATATTATCTAACAAACTACTTTCATTATCCTCTTTTTTCATAAAATATGTATTACTTATTACCAAACCTCTTTCTACACATAGCTCAATTAAAGGTTCCCCATTTTCACTTACCCCTGGCACCCCAAATTTACCTACTACTCTCTCCATAAACATTTTTCTCACTTTAGCATTGAAATCCCCAACCACTAGTACTCTCACACTTGGTGCAAAATGCCCCACACACTCGCTCAACAATTCCCAAAACCTCTCTCTTCTCCAGGTGCATATACGCTTACTATAACCCACTTTTCACATAACCAACCTTTATTTTACTTCACATAATCCTTGAATTAACCCTTTGACTGTTTCGGTTGTACACATACGTCTTACGCGCCACAGTTTCGGACGTAGCAGGAGAAGACTGGTAGGCCCACATGTGAGAGAATGGGTCTGTGTGGTCAGTGTGCACCACAAAAAAAAACCTGCAGCAAGCAGTGCATAATGAGAAAAAAAATAAAACTGACTTGATTTTTTGGATTAAAATGCCGACTTTGAGGTGTATTTCTGTATAATATTTATCCTTGTATTCTCGTTTTCATGGTCTCAGGTGATAAAATCAAAAACCTATTACAGAAATAGAGATGAGTTTGATTACCTTCTCATTGAAAATGACCTTGAAATTGAGCTCAAAGTAGCGGAAATGTTCAATTTTTACCAATGTTCAAGAGTAAGCAAATCACACCACACGTCCAATACACGTCAACTGGGGAATCTAATATTCTTTCACTAGTGCACTGATATTATTTATACCATTTTTACAATAATGCAGTAGTCTGCATAACAGTAAATTTTTTATTTTTTGTATGAATAAAAAATCAAAATAGAAAGCAATAGTAATATAAGAGGGGCATAGAGACATGACTAATGAACAGAGGATATGTTATTTTAGTGCCAAGAATGTCTACATTATTTATTCTGAACCCTAATTTGAAATTGGTATCTTTTTTTTATTTTGTGTGAAATTGGCTAAATTGTCAATTTCTAACCACTTTATTGGGTAGTTCAAATCGGTAAATGGGCAGTTTCTTGTACTCAACTGATAGAAAAAATGGAGTTCTAAAGAAATAGCTATGAGTTTGGTCAACTGGTACAACAGAATTAGTCAAAAACAGGGCTCAAAGTCGGCGAAATCGCCGATGCGTATATGTCGCCGAGACTGCTAACTTCGTTGGAGTGTAGTTCCCTGAGTTTTCGACCAAATTTCGTACTTTTGGTGTCATTACCATCGGGAAAAGATTCTCTATCATTTCCTAAGAAAAATAATTTTTTTTTCCAAAAATTTTGTGACATAGAATGACAGTTTCAGAAAGGGGCTTGTGACAGTCAAAGGATTAATACATTTATAGTCCCTCTTTTCCTGCCTTAGCTTTCCTTAAACATTATTGTACCCCTTTTTTAGCTCAAACTTATTTAAAACCCCGCCCTAATCCCTTTTACTTCTCCCACTGAAACTTCCACCCCCTTCAGCTTTGTTTCATTTAAAAGCCGGGACACCCACTTTTTCCCCCTTCATAACACCCACAATATTCTTTTTATCATTAAACCAACACCCACGCACATTTAGACATCCCACTTTGACAATTTTTTTTTTTCTTTTTAGAATTTTACAGGAAGAGGGTTACTATCCCATTTTTCCCCGGCATTTTAGTTGACTTTTACAACACGCAAGGCTTAGGAGGAAAGATTCTTTTTCAATTCCCCCAGGATATAAAAGGAAAAGTAATGGAACAAAAAATATTAAATAAAAATCAAAGAAAACCGATGAGTTGATAAATAAAAGCAAATTTCGTGTAGTGTGACCAAGTGTAAGTAGAAGGAAAGCGTCCCTGTAATCTTGCATATTTTGAACAGACAAAAGACACAGCAATCCTACCATCATGTAAAAAAATTAAGGCTTTCATTTTACCTACTTGGCATGCGCATACTCCCTGGGTGGCTGCTGTTACCTCTACTATAAAGGGAGAACGGGAATTTAAAAAAGGGGGAGTAAATAGCGTGCTAAAATTATCTAAATAGACAGGTCGACCCAAATGGCTTTAAATTGGATAATTCGATTCAGGAAGGATATGGGAAAAGCACTGGTTTGGTAAGAGTTGTGGACGGCAAACAAACCCCCGAGTACCGTCATAGATTTAAGACTTGGTAGTTTTAAAAAAGGTTGGATAAATAAACGAGGGGGTGTGGGGGGGTGTGGTTGGAAAGTAGCGTGTACAGGTCGGATTTTCTCCCCCCTTTAAAGTGGTGTCTAACCTCATAGGACAGGTTTGGCTTAAGCCGGGGGGAGAATTGGACCTGCCTCCCGGGCCCAGTAGGCCTTTGCAGTGTTCCCTTTTTTCTTTTTTCTTAAAATTCTACTACATAGCTCCCCCCCCCCATCTAGCCCCTTTTCTAAATTATAAAAAGCAACCAAGTTACCCTTATTTGGGAAAGTGACTATTTTTAGTAGTAATATAGTGGTGGTAGTTTTTGGTGGTGGTGGCAGTAGATATGTGTAGTGTAGTATAATATTTAAAGAGGAAGTACAACTTTAAATTTTGAGGTATACAGTGGGAGAATGGGAAAGTAGGAGGTTCAATCCCAAAGGAGGGAGAGGACAGGCTCAATTTTTTGCATTTTAAAGGGGTCCCTCCTTTCCTTAAGGGAAAACCCTGGGGCACTTTCAAAGTACCTTTGACGTCAGACATTTCTGCTACTGTGTAATTTTTGAAACTGATACGTGCATGTTCAAGTCCCCCTTTTTTTTAATCCTTAAGAATGCACTTGTTGCATTTGTTTTCATGCATGAACTTGGATCAAACAAAAAAAACTGATCAGCTGAAGGTTTAGTAACCACTTGTAAGAAATATGAAATTTCAGAAAAAAAAGTAGGAAGTTTTTCAAAACCGTTACAAAGTGTATCCTAATGTGTTTTTTTAGCTTCAGTCGATTGTTGATGAATTACACTGTTTAACACCTGGGATCTTTATTTTAAGAGTTTTGGTAACCCGTGGCTTTTTCAGTTAAATACAGATAAACTGGAAAGAATTGAAACAAATGTCGTGTTGAAACTGGAAACAGTAAAATAGAAGGTAATCGCCCCCTCAGCCTTGATGGTGTTCAGTTCTTGTTTGAAAAAATTGTACAGTGGAACCTCGGCTTACGAGTTTAATCCGTTCCGTGACCGTTTTGTTGTCAAGTAAATTTTCCTCATTTAAATTTAAATTAAAGGGCATTATCCGTTCCACGGTTTCCAGGCACAACAGAATACTTCAATATTTCGCTAGTATAAAATTAGGCTTTTTTATCTACATAACCCATCAATATGAATGAAAAAGATATTACACAAAATGAATAAAATACTATGTCATTATGTATTGGCTAGGGGTGGTGGGAGCAGCGCCAGTGACCCGTTGTTGTTGTTGGGGTAATTGGGGCACCAAGGGCCCTTCCCGCTTCTGACTACTCTTTTCCCTGCTCTTTTTTAACAGAAAACTGCATTGGTGAGGCAAACTGCATTGATCCTACGTAGTTTTATGAGGGGAAAAAATGTAAGAAATTATGTAGTCATACAAAAAGCATTTCCTTGGAGAAGAAAAATTGGCAGTTTAGGTGGGAAGAGATGTGGTGGAGGTTGATGTGGAGGGAAAAATACCAGGGAGGGATAGAACCCGGTCGTCTCAAAACTCCGACCCTGGGTTAGCCCCTGGCTAACGCGGGTCTGGTTTTGGATTCTTGATCGCGGGGTTCATAAATAAAAAAAAAGGCACAAAACCCTGCTGGAACGGGCACAAAAAACCCCAAAAAAGAGGAACTTACGTGATTTCGGTCCCACTCGGACCATTTTGGACGAAAGTCGTGTAAGCTTCTCTTTTATGTGGGGGTTATTTTTGTATCGGGGTTCTATCCCGCCCCGGGTATGGTTTGTTTGCAAACGTGTCTTCGATTTTGTGAGTCATGGGGAGATGCTGGGGACAGCATTCAAGGTCCAGAGGAAAATTTTAAAAAGGCAAGGGTCCAAGAATTTAAGAAAAATTTAAATTTTTTTTTGAAATAGTAGAGAATCTTTTCTGAAGGTAATAAAACAAAAAAAACAAATTGATGGAAAATGACAAAATTATGCTCCGCGAATTTTCCGTGTCAGTGATATTTTGAAACGGGTTTTGCCAAATTTGACTCCCAATTTTTGGCCAATTACTTATTCCCGTCGACCAAATTTTAGCTATTTCACTAGTATTGCTTCTATTTTATTGTTGAGCACAAAGAAAATCGCCAAGTCAAACTGTTTCAACTACAAAAGAAAAAAAATTTGCAAATACAACAAAAAAAAAACATACGAAAAAAACGCAGTCGCTGTTTTAATCGAAAATCACGGTCTCAGTTTTTTCTCAATTATACACAGTGTGCTGCAGGATTTGTTTTATGTGGTGCGCACATACCACATAGATGTATTCTCTCATATCTAGGCCCAAATTTACCACTTCAGTTTATCAGAGTGAGCTGAGCTCATGGCGTAGATCTATGGTTTGGACCCTGAATGTAAAGCCGTAGATCTATGGCACGGACCCTAAAAGGGTTAATGAATGACTGAATGACTTACTGACTTGACTGAATGACTGACTCGATTGACTGACTTAACCAACTTGACTTAATGACTTACTGACTTGACTTACTAACTGAATGACTTGACTGACTGAATGAATGACTTAAAGTTAGGCTTTTTCACTGAAGAGGACCCTGAAACGGTGTCTAGTGCAGCTGATGCCTTACCGTCGGTTGTATAATGTACCGCAGGGTAAAACAGAACAGAAATCCATTACAGAATTTATGCACACTCCAGTACAACCATCGACTTCAGTACCAGAACCTACCATCCACCTCAGCCCAGTAGGTCCACAGCATTACTCTCCACTCTCTTCACAATCATCGACAAACACCAGCACCTACAATTTAAGGTAATACTATTATGTCTGTCACAGTTATAGTCTTAAGCAGTAAAAACAACATAATACATCATGACAATGAACTACAATTATATATTTACTTTTTTTTTTTTTTCAACAAGTCGGCCATCTCCCACCGAGGCAGGGTGACCCAAAAAGAAAGAAAATCCCCAAAAAGAAAATACTTTCATCATCATTCAACACTTTCACCTCACTTACACAATCACTTTTTGCAGAGGTGCCCAGAATACAACAGTTTAGAAGTATATACGTATAAAAGACAATATATCCCTCCAAACTGCCAATATCCCAAACCCCTCCTTTAGAGTGCAGGCATTGTATTTCCCATTTCCAGGACTCAAGTCCGGTTATATAAAATAACCGGTTTCCCTGAATCCCTTCACTAAATATTACCCTGCTCACAATCCAACAGTTCGTCAGGTCCCAAATACCATTTGTCTCCATTCACTCCTATCTAACATGCTCACGCACGCTTACTGGAAGTCCAAACCCCTCGCCCACAACACCTCCTTTGCCCCCTCCCTCCAACCTTCTCGAGGATGACCCCTACCCCGCCTTCCTTTCCCTACAGATTTATACCCTCTCCATGTCATTCTACTTGATCCATTCTCTCTAAATGACCAAACCACCTCAACAAACCCTCTTCAGCCATCTGACTAATACTTTTATTAACTCCACACCTTCTCCTAATTTCCACACTCCGAATTTTCTGCATAATATTTACACCACACGTTGCCCTTAGACAGGACATCTCCACTGCCTCCAAATGCCTCCTCGCTGCAGCATTTACAACCCAAGCTTCACACCCATATATACTATACTTTTATACATTCCCTTCTTTGCCTCCATAGATAACATTTTTTGCCTCCATAGATAACATTTTTTGCCTCCACATATACCTCATGCACCACTCACCTTTTTTACTTCATCAATTCTATGATTAACCTCATCCTTCATAAATCCATCCACCAACATGTCAACTCCCAAATATGTATCTGAAAACATTCACTTCTTCCATACTCCTCCTCCCCAATTTGATATCCAATTTTTCTTTATCTAAATCATTTGACACTCTCATCACCTTACTCTTTTCTATATTCACTTTAAACTTTCAGCCTTTACACACCTTCCCATACTTGTCCACTAACCTTTGC
The DNA here is from genome assembly GCF_026875155.1 of Cherax quadricarinatus. Lineage (NCBI taxonomy): Eukaryota > Metazoa > Arthropoda > Malacostraca > Decapoda > Parastacidae > Cherax > Cherax quadricarinatus. Next base: position 17,641,044 of record NC_069495.1, on the reverse strand, counting down.
AATTTTTCTTTATAATCTCCCATAAGCACAGTATCATCAGCGAAAAGTAACTGTGTTAACTCCCATTTTGTATTTCATTCCCCATAATTTAATCCCACCCCTCTCCCAAACACCCTAGCATTTACTTCTTTTACAACCCCATCAGGTCACGTGCGTCACATCTCACTCTCCACCTATATATATAATGTCTTTCTACCTCTGTATGTTAGAAGTGATCAAGGTCCCAGGACCGAAACGTTTTCTAATAAATATGTTATAGTGTTTGCTTACGTGTCTTTCTAAACCAACTTGTCGGTATTTATTACCAAGGTTTATACCATAAATATATGTATCTTGATGTGACATTACACATCCCTGTTTAAGACCTAATTTTACCAGGAAGTAGTCTCCCTCTCTTCTACACACCCTAACCTGAGCCTCACTATCCTCATAACTCTTTACAGCATTTGGTAACTTACCACCTATTCCATATACTTGCAACATCTGCCACATTGCTTCCCTATCCACTCTATCATATGCCTTTTCTAAATCCATAAATGCAATAAAAACTTCCCTACTTTTAACTAAATACTGCTCACATATATTTACCTTTTGTAAAATCTGAAGGTATAAAATATAGTTGCTTGAGAGGAAAGCTCGCAGCATGAATTTTTGCTCATGTCCAGAAACAAAAAAATTGAGCAAGCAACTGCTCGTATCCTGAAAAACTTGTATGGTGGGATACTCGCTAGCCGAGGTTCCACTGTACTTGTAATCAGAATCCAACCTTTAGTAATAATTGTCTGTTTGTTCTCCTTGTAATGTATAAATTTGTTTGTATACCCTTAATAGTTACTACCATTGTAGTCTTAAGTTTATCCAAAATGCTCTGCATAACCATGGGCTTTCTGAATGTACAACTAAATGTCACCCATCTCTGTATAAACATTGTACACATATTTTGAAATAAAATTATTATCTGTTGAAGAAGTTCCCTCTCTGAGGTTGAAATAGAGTACACAGATCTCTTCATACCCATTTCATATTTCTGTCCAATTGGTTTCTCACTTATATACAGTGGTACCCCGAGTTTTGTACAGCTCCCAACTCGAACAATTATACAAGTGTATTATTTGTAGATGAATGGTTCAGAGAACCGACATGTTGATAAATTAGACACATGTGCAACTCTTGGGTATCTTTATTGAGGAAACGTTTCGCCACACAGTGGCTTCATCAGTCCATACGTAGGAGAAACTTGAAGAACAGGAGGAGAATGAGGTAGTCTGAACACATCGACTCAAGGTTGAGGGACTGATTACCTCATTCTCCTCCTGTTCTTCAAGTTTCTCCTACGTATGGACTGATGAAGCCACTGTGTGGCGAAACGTTTCCTCAATAAAGATACCCAAGAGTTGCACATGTGTCTAATTTATCAAGTGTATTATTGTAAGTGCTCTTGTAAGTGCATTTTTGAAGATCTGAAATGCACTAATCTAATTTACATTATTCCTTATAAGAACATAAGAAAGGAGGAACACTACAACAGGCCTGTTGGCCCATACTAGGCAGGTCCTTTACAATTCATCCCACTAACAAACATTTGACCAACCCAATTTTCAATGCTACCAAGAAATAAGCTCTGATGTGAAAGTCCCACTCAAATCCAACCCCTCCCACTCATGTACTTATCCAACCTAAATTTGAAACTACCCAAAGTCCCAGCCTCAATAACCCAACTAGGTAGACTGTTCCACTCATCAACTACCCTATTTCCAAACCAATACTTTCCTATGTCCTTTCTAAATCTAAACTTATCTAATTTAAATCCATTACTGTGGGTTCTCTCTTGGAGAGATATCCTCAAGACCTTATTAATATCCCCTTTATTAATACTATTTTCCCACTTATACACTTCGATCAGGTCTCCCTCATTCTTCGTCTAACAAGTGAATGTAACTTAAGAGTCTTCAATCTTTCTTCATAAGGAAGATTTCTAATGCTATGTATTAATTTAGTCATCCTACGCTGAATGTTTTCTAACGAATTTATGTCCATTCTGTAATATGGAGACCAGAATTGAGCTGCATAATCTAGGTGAGGCCTTACTAATGATGTATAAAGCTGCAGTATGACCTCCGGACTTCTGTTGCTTACACTTCTTGATGTAAATCCCAGTAATCCATTTGCCTTATTATGTACGCTTAGGCATTGCTGTCTTGGTTTAAGGTTGCTGCTCACCATAACCCCCAAGTCCTTTTTCGCAAATTTGTTCGGTAATGGCACTCGAACAGCCTTCTGGAATGAATTATGGCCGAAACTCAGGGTACCAATGAATAATCCAGATGTTCTCACATTCTTGGCATTTAAGAACCATATTTATTTCTAAGAATAAATCACCCAGCAGAAACAGGAGACTAAATATTTTTGTGACAAATGAATATAAAATACAGTTGAAAGTATTTTTATTAGCAACAAACTATGAATGGTCCTTTTAGTTGAGTAAGAAACTTTTGTCCTACATAGTACCTGCATAACATTTGTAGGAAATACATATATACTCCCAGAGACAGTAGTTCAGTGGCATAGGTACTGGTAAGCTTTAGTGTAATGAATGTTCTAATTTTACATTGTAATTCTTTGAAAATATCAAGAGGTTGGAATGTTACCAGTGCGTGAATCAGGGTAACAGCTTAGGGAAACACACAAATATAGCTCAACAGAAGTTTACTGCTCAGTAATAACCCACATGGAGACAGCAACTCAGGAGATTGATGGATCTGTCCATTTCAACCTCCTTCAGCAGATACACAATTGAAAGGAAGCCTGGAGTATACCTTGAGAGAGTTCTGGGGGTCAATGCCCCAACAGCCCATTCTGTGACCATTCTCATGGTGGACCAGGGCCTGATCAACCAGACTGTTACTGCTAGCCGCACGTAATCCAACGTACGAACCATAGCCCGGCTGGTCAGGTACTGACTTTAGGTGCCTGTTCAATGCCTGCTTGAAGACAGCCAGAGGTCTATTGGTAATACCCCTTATGTTTGCTGGGAGGCAGTTGAACAGTCCTGGGCCCTTGGCACTTATTGTGTTATTTCATCGTGCTAGTAGCACCCTTGTTTTTCACTTGGGGAATGTTGCATTGTCTGCACAGTCTTTTGTTTTCATAGGGAGTGATTTTCGTGTGCAAGTTTGGTACTAATCCCTCTAGGATTTTCCAAGTGTATATAATCATGTATCTCTCCCGCCTGTGTTCTAAGGAGTTTAGTTTGAGGAACTTAAAGCATTCCCAGTAATTGAGGTGTTTTATCGCAGTTACACGTGCTGTGAAGGTTCTCTGCACATTTTCTAGGTCAACAATTTCATCTGCCTTGAGAGGTGTTGTTAGTGTGAAGCAATATTCCAGCCTAGAGAGAACAAGCAACCTGAAGTGTGTCATCATGGGCTTGGCATACCTGGTATTGAAAGTTCTCATTATCCATCTTGTCATTTTTCTAGCAGATGCAACTGATACAATGTTATGGTCCTTGAAGGTGAGATCCTCTGACATGATCACTCCCAGGTCGCTCTAGTGTGGTTGGAATTTGTTTTATACTCAGATGAAGTTTTAATTTCCTCATGTCTTTCATATAGGAGTAATTGAAATTTCTCATCATTGACCTTCATATTGTTTTCTGCAGCCCATTTAAAGATTTGGTTGATGTCCACCTGGAATCTTGCAGTGTCTTCAATGGAGGACACTGTCATGCAAATCTGGGTGTCATCTGCAAAGGAAGACACGGTGCTGTGGCTTATATCCCTGTCTATGTCCAATATGAGGATGAGGAACAAGATGGGAGCGAGTACTGTGCCTTGTGGAACAGAGCTTTCACTGTAGCCGCCTCAGACCTTACTCTGTTGACTACTACTTTGTCTTCTATTTGTTAGGAAATTATAGATCCATCTACCACCTTTTCCTGTTATTCCTTTATCATGCATTTCGTGCGCTATTACACTATGGTCACACTTGTCAAAGGCTTTTGCAAAGTCTGTGGATATTACATCTACATTCTGTGTCTTCTAGAGCACCCTGGACCTTGTTGTAGTGGTCCAGTAGTTGGGACAGACAGGAGCATCTTCCTCTAAACCCATGCTGCCCTGGATTGTGTAACTGATGGGTATCTAGATGGGTGGTGAATCTTACTTTTTAGAACCCTTTCAAAGATATTTATATGGGACATTAGTGCTATTGTTCTGTAGTTCTTTATTATTGCTTTACTGCTCCCTTTGTTGAGTGGGGGCTATGTCTGTTGTTTTTAGTAACTGTGGAACAACCCCAGTGTTCATTCTCCATAGGATGTTATGAGCACGTGATAGGGACTTCTTGCAGTTCTTGATGAACACGAAGTTCCATGAGTTTGGGCCTGGGGCAGAGTGCACGGGGATGTCATTTATCGCCTGCACGGGGATGTCATTTATCGCCTTTTCGAAGTCATTTGGCATCAGGATAATATCAGATAGGTGTGTGTCTGCCAAATTCTCTCGTAAAAAATTCATTTAGGTCTTCAACTCTCAGTCTAGTTAGCAGCTCGCTAAAAACCGAGTCACATTGGGACCCGAGTAGCTCACTCACTTCCTTACTGTTATCTGTGTAGGACCCATCCTGTTTATGTAGGGGCCCAATACTGGATTTCTTCCCAAACTTTGATTTGTCCTAATAAAAAATTTATTTTTGGGTTTTTTTTCAATTTCATTTATGGCTTTTGTTTTCCCCTTGTTTCTTGACTCCTGTTAAGACCCTTTTTTAGTTTTAAGGTTCGATCTTTCTATTTCCTGACCAGTGTTCCCTATGTATTCAGATTATTGGCCTCTTGAACCCACTCTGTGTTTCTTTGCCTTCCCGTATAGGGATCCCTTTCTCTTTCAGTTTACATCTTTTTTCCCTTAAGGAAAATTGCCTTGAGCACACCTCAAGAAACCCACAGATTTTAATTTTTCCTGGACTTAAGTTAGGATCCATGTTGTTTAAAGGCTATCTTCCCATTTTAAAATTCATTTGGGAATTTGGTTTTTACTTGGCCCCCAACCCTTAGGGCTTTTGTTATTTAATTTAAATTTTTGGTGAAGGCTCCCCCCCCGTGCCCTGATCACATTTTGTCACCCCCGGGGGTTTCCCCCCAAATTTTCCCTTGGGGCCCTTTTTATTTGTGTTTCTCAGTATTTTTGTTTCTGATATGGTGCCCATTTTAGTACCCCCCGACCCCCTTTTTTTAAGTGAAGGGAAGAGGTCCACGTATTCTCCCCAATTTTTTGGGGAAGGGTTTCACCCCCTCACCATGCGGGGGAAAACGGGGGTTGTGAGGTCAGTGTGGTGACCTTTTGGCACAGTAAAAGGTGAAACCTTCCCTAAAAATTTCCCAAGTTCCCCCCTTTCACTTGTGTTTCTGCGGGAAGGGGGATCCCCAATGGGGGGTCGAAATTTAAAGGCCCAATTAATCTCCTGGTTCCTGTCTCCATGTGGGTTTTTAAATTGAGCCGGGAAAATGTTCATTACTTTTTAGTTTTTTCAGGGGGTTTATTTTTTTGGGAGCAGTGAAGGCCCCCCCCTTGGGGTTCTCAGGTAAGTCTGGGTCTTACCGGGGCCCTAAACCTGCTGAACTAAATTGATATTTTTTCCCAAAATCCATTGGTGGTTTTAAAAAAAAACCTAATGCCCCTGGGAAGGCTTTTTAACAAAAAGTTCCCAACCCAAAAAGCTCCCAACCTAGCAATATTCACACAGAAGTAAGTTTGAATTTATTTTGTCTAATTTTTAAAAAACAAAAAAAGAAAAATTTTATCTGGCAAAATAAGTACCGGAAAAATAAAAGACTTTGGTAGTGCCCCACTTGTGTTGGATTTTAAAGCTTGAGTTATTTCCTGCACCAGCCACCTGCTGGGGTACGATAAAAAACCTTTTTTAAAAGGGTATTTTCTTTAAAAGACGTAACCTCCCAATCACGGCAAAAAAACCCCGTCTTATGCTAAAAATACCTGGGGGCGGGTTTGAGTTACCCTAGCTAGTTGCATGACCCCCCCGGGCCCGAAATCACAGGACCAGCATACGGCACCATCTAACTATCACATGTGGCATAAACCCACTTTATCAAGAAAAAATTTAAAAATATACAAAACTTTATACTTCTATACAATCTTTTTCTTGTCCTTTCCATTATCAAAGTATCGGGAAGAAAAAAATTTTGGGTGATGACAATTTTCCCCCCGGTACTGAGGTCTGGCACTGAGCATCATTTTTACTGGTGAAGGCTGACATAGAGGGCACGTTTTTGGGGGAGTGGGGTTTGGGGGGGTCTGTGGAGATATGGTCCCCCCCCTTGAGAATACCCCTGACAGGGGGCAACAACACTGAGAGGGGGGACTGTTAGCGTTGGGGCCACGGGAGACGAGCTGCCAAAAATTTTGGGTAGCCGCAGCCAAGTTTGTTCAAAATCGGTCAATCTTCTCCAGGCGGCCCCAAAAAGGCACCTTTGCTTAAAACCTTTTTTCCCCACCATTTTCTTTACTGGAGTGGGGGGATGGTGAACCCCCCATAGCCATAATTATAACCATCACAGCGCGGAGAAAAAGCCCACCCCCGGAGCCCCCGGGAAAGCCCCCAAAGACCCTATGCTGCTAAACGGGGATATTCCCCTTCTTCTACACCCATCCAACCCTTTCATCTTCATTTTTTCACCCTTCCCCCTTTTATTTCATCTCAAATCACGCCATTTTTAAAGGAAGGAATTTTCATTTTTCTAAAAAATTTTTCCCCAAAATTTATTAAGGAAACTTTAATGGCCCCTTAAACCATTCTTTAAAACAAATTTTGGGGGGGCTTAATTAAAAAAAAAACCCCCCCTTTAAACATGAAAAAATTTTTTTAACAATTTTGGAAAATTTTGTTTGGGCCCCCGGTTAACCCTTAAAAACCCATTCCAAATTCAACCCGGGGGGGGTTAAAACCCGGGGGTTTTGGGGCCCTGAAGCTTTTGAAACCTTGTTTGGGGGGCCCCATGCAACCCTTTTTTTTTTTAAAAATTTTTTTTTTTTTTTTTTTTTTTTTTTTTTCCCCTTTTTTTTTTTTTTTTTTGGGGGGGGGGGGGGGGGGGGGGGGGGGGGGGGGGTTTTTTTTGGGGTTTTTTTTTTGGGGTTTTTTTTGTTTTTTTTTTTCCTAGGGTGTGGGAAATATCCTAGAGGGTTGGAAACTTATTGTACTAGCGGGCCCAGGGCCCTAATGCGTCAGTCTGGTTTTTTGGGGACTCTCTGACAGGGGGTTTTCAAAACCCCCCGTGGTACGTTTGTTTGCAATTGTTTTCTTTTACGATTTCATGATTCATTAACCATCTTACTTTCATGGTAGATTGCCCCTGGTAAACCCCAAATGTATCAAAAGTTTTTTTTTTCCCTATGTGTGGGTTATTTGTATATTGTTCCAGTCACAGTATGGGGCCTTTGTGTTTTAAGTTTACTGAAACACAGGGGAGGGCCCCCAACTTTTTTTAAATTTCCCGGAAAAGTGTTGTACCACCCCATGTTAGCGGCAGCGGGCCCAGCGGCAGCACCCGCCCCTCCAAGCTCCGACTTTTCCCAAACCCTATCAGACAAACCAATGCCCTATGAGGAAAAAAGTTACATGAAAAAATGCAAACCCAACGTAGAAACCCCAGAAGGGCCCAAAGATTCCCAAACAGTGAAATAAAAAAGGGAACATAATAGAGATCAAAAGGGAAGACTCCCCCAAAAACCGAAAGCAAAAACCCGCTGCCACCAAAAAAACGTAACCAAAACTTTGTAAATTTACAACTTTTTTCTTAACTACAAAAAATTTCCCTTTAAAGTATTATGAGGCCCAATCTAAGGGGGAAACAGCCCCAAGGCCACCCAAAAAAACGCCGAAAAATCAACTATTCAACAAGTGTACCCCGGAGGACCCGGCCCACAACCACCCCCCCTCACCCCCATCAAGGCGACACCAAAACCAAAAACCCAAAAAACATGGCTTCCCCAACCCCCCAACCCTCCCCTCTTTCCCCCCGGTTTTCAACCAAACCAAGTAGTCTTCAGGTAAAACCCAAACCAACCCCCCTAAAGCATCATCTCCAATTTAAAGTTATTGAAAATGGAATTTTCGAGAGACCTAACAAAACAAGACCCCGGATGCCCAAAAACCGAGAAAAAAAAACCTCATTCTTTTGAAACAAAAGTTATCAACACCAGGAAGGACAAACTGTGACAAGCCCATCCGGGACATTCTAGATAGCCATACCCAACAAAAAATACTCTTAAAAAAAGTTAAAGAAGCAGTAAAAGAATGAAAGAACAACTTAGAAAACCCAAGTTCAGTGACTACTTTTGCTCCCCAAAAAGGGATAAAACGAACAAAAAAAACCTTTTCGGATGCAGTAATAGTTAACAGTCCCCCTTTTTCCCAGGGGATTTTAACCCCAAACGAACAGAAAAGAAATTGCTATCCAATCATAAAGGCCCCAAACAAGTGTTATTGTCCCAGGGGTCTGAAAAAAAAAAAAAAGCCATTTTTACTGGGGACCCCATGGTAAAAAAATTGTTATGTTTAAGATTCCACTCCCGGGACGGAAAAAGAGATTTAAAAATTTTTGGGCATCTATTAAAGTAAAGAAAGGGGTTTAAAACAAAAAAACGGTGCCCTAAAAAAAAACGTCAAAAACCCCTGTAAGATTTCAGAAAACTTAAGCGGGAGAAAAACGACAAAAATTTTTTCCCCAACCAATCCCTCACAGGGGATGGGGAAAATTCTTGTTAGGAAAACAAATGTGGGTAAAACTGAAACACAACACGAACGAGAATGATCATCACGTTTTCCCCAGGGATACTAATTTTAAACAGAGAAAAAATTTAAAACAATGCCCAAACCCTTTAAAACCTACGTAGTGTGTGAAATGTTTTGCTCCATTATTGTTAAAAATTTCTTTGGGCAATCTCTTATAATTAAATAATCAATTTCCTTTCCTTTTGGGATTTTACTAGTAAGCATAAGTCACCTTATGTAATTTTTTCTTATTACTATCTTTTTGTTTAAAACATTAGCTGAATTGATATTTTTCTCTTCCATATTAAAAACCTATTTTTTTTTTTAAATATTTTCAATTGATATTACCAAAAAAAAATTAATTAATTTCATTTTTACTAAAATTTTTTAATTTTACTTTTAAACATTTTTGACATTTAAAAAAACCATTACTTGTCAAATTTACCTTTACCTGTTTTTTTAACATTTACTATCTTAGAGTACTTTTAAATTTCCCTTTGGACTCCCAAATATAACCTCTGTATAACTACCGTCCCAATTTTGGAAGGGAAATAAAACTTACTTTTTAAATTTTTTTGAAAAAATTCCATTATTACTTAAAAAATTTTTTTAAAAACCCAAAATTTACTACCAGTCAATTTTATTTTTGTACTTTAAAAACATTATTTTTATTTCCCCATAAAATTTTGTTGAAAAATTTTTTAAAATTTTTGCATTTTCCCAACCCAAACCCTTTATATTACCCTTTTGTACCTGTCCCCATCTTACATCATATTATAACCAAGACATTACCTTTATTTTTTGGGTCTTACCTGTCCATTTAATTTTGTTTCCCACAAACTTGTTTTTTAGCCCTTTTTATTGTTTGTGCAATTAGTGGTTTTTCCCAAATTTTATTTTTTTGGCAAGTCCCAAATTTACTTCTTTTGCTAGTAGTCCCAAAACTCCCTTTAAATTTTTTTTTTTACTTTTTTTTGTGCTTTTAAATCCCAAAAACTTATTTAATATTACAAATCAAATTACCCCTAAACCAATATTTTTTTAAATTATGACTATCTATCCATTTAATTTGGGTTTCCCATTACCCAATTGTGGGGCCCCCTTAAAAAATATTTTTTTGTCCTTTTTTTTTTACCCTTTATATAACTCCCTTTAGTTTCAAAATTTCCCCAATTGAAAAAACTAATAAAGGGTTTGCTTTTTCTCGGTGCTAATTTAAATTAAGTTCACTATTTTCCCCATTATACCCCCCAAAGCCCATTTATTTGATTCCCACTTTATTGTTCACCACAATTATTTTAAAGTCCTTTTATATTAAATTTTTTATATTATAATTCTTTAATTTTAAAAGGGAATTACCTTTTAAAGGGACTCCCTACTATATACCCAAAAGCTCAATTTGATCATCCTTTATTTTTTAACCCAAAAAAATTTTTTAGCCCCTTTTTATTGTCCCCTTTTTTTTTGTTTTAAAAAATACCTTGTCATTATTTTTTACATTTTTTTTAAAAAAACCCAAGGTTTCTTTTTTTTTTTAGGCTTTATAATTTTACTTTATTTTTTACTTAATTCTAACTAAGATTCACTCCCAAATCTTTTTGATTTCACGCATTGCCTGTCCCAAACCCTTCTTAAGGGACTTAAATGATTAAAAAACAGTTATTTAAATTTTCTAAACTGCAGAAAAATAAAAGGCACTTCTCAGAGCCAACAAAACATAAAAATCTTTAACTACAATATCGGGTTCTTTAAGAAAGATTATGATGACCTCCTGATTACTAAATTCCTTGCAGGGCCAATATTTTTCCATTTTTTCCCTCTAACGGGAAACCTGGCTAAAGCCTGATACTCCCAGATGTCTATCCTTTCCCCGGGTTACACAGCCATACAAAAATGTAGGCCAGACCAACAAGGGGGGGGGCCACGGGCTTATACTACTCAGAAAAAACTAGAATGTATCATAATACTTGAAACGGGATGAACTGGGGAATATAAATAGCAAAATTTTCAAATCCAAATACATGTCCCTAAAAAAAACCTCTCACAGTGAAAACATCTACAAAAAATTCCACAATCAAACTTTACCCAAATTTTGGGTAAAAACCTGGAAATTATGATAACGGGATGCACGCATGAACAAAGATCACTTACTACTCTCAGGGGACTTCAATATAAATCCCCTGAAGACCGGGACCCACCGTTACGGGAATTCACAAACACAATGAGAAAACTGCATGTTGCTCCCAACCCGTAAAAAAACCCTACAAGCCCTTACAAAAAGGGGGAAAATAAAAGTCGGGGCCCGGGAATGGAACGCCCTTGATTATGGCCATGTAGTCAGAAACTGAAAAGGCTGGAAGGGAAGTCCTGGTGTCAGAAAGGGTTGGGCTATAGTGCTGCCCGGGGGAGACGAAATGGTAAAAGCTGGAGGTCTGTCCGGGGATCAGAAATGGTGAAGTTTGGGAGATACGGTCCTGGAGACGAAAATGGGGGGAAGCTGGAGGTGCGGCCTGGGAACAAAAATTGGTGAAGCTGGAAAAATACTGTCCTGGGAGACAGGAAAATTTGGTGAAGCTGGGGGTTTTTGTCCAGGTAGTCGGGAATTAAAAGCGGGAAAGGGAAAATACATATAAATGACCTAAAAGGGGACGGGGAGCCATGTGGGGAAACAAGGAAAGTCAAAGATAAAAAAAAAACCCAATATTGCAAACTAGAAAAAACCGCAGGAAATTTGCAAACAAGAGGAATCCAAAAACAAAAGTGAGGATAAAATTTCCAAAAACAACTGGGGGAGTCCATTGTTGGTGTAGGGAGGATGAAGTAAAACAGGGAAACATCACCAACAGGGAATACAGTACAGAAAAACCCCGGGAAGCCGGGAAAAAAAGCCTGTGCCAAAACTTTTGAAATTTGGGATCTGTGGCATGGGAAAACTGGAAAAACAGATGGGACGTGCAACTATTACCACCCCAGAAAATGCCCTCCCATATGACAAAAGGAAAAAGCAAAAATCCCTTTCCCGTAAGCTTTTTTTACCCGAAATGTGTACCTCTTCAGTAAAAGGGAAAAAACTGTGCTTAAACTTTTAAAAAATTTTTTAGGCATAAAAAAACCCCAAAGGGGACAAAAAAATACAAAACCTCCCCCCCGGCCAAGGGGAAAAAAACCCGGGGACCACAGCCCCTCAAGGGAGAGGTTTTTTAAGGCCAGGAAGGAAAAAAAACTGGCAGGAAAAGGGAAAAAATCGTACACCAAATCCAGTCATTTTCCCGGAGTGGAACCCAGTCGATGGCCTCCCCTCCAAACCAACAGTTTCAGATACTAATGCCGGGAAAAAAAACCCCCCCCATACCCAACCCCCACCACCAGTCCGAAACAAATTTTCTTTTTCAAATTTACAGGGTCCCAAAGCCAGAAAAAAAACAACAAAATACCTTTATCCGTGGATGCTTGGAGAGGCAAAAGGGAAAAGTTGCGGGGGGGGGGCCCTTTTACTTTAGACCCACATAAAGGATAAATTGGACAATGAAATATGGATCCCAGGTTACAAAACCCATACAAAATGTGACAGAGGAACAAAGGGAAAAAAGGGGGGGGGGGTTTGGTGTACATTGCAGAGTCCCCTTGTTTGCACAGAAAAAGGGTTAAAGCCCCAAAGGGCGTAGGGAAGTTTTAGGGAGTTAAAAGGGCGAGAAAACCCAAAAACCTAGTCATTGTGGTAGTCTACAAGCCTCCGGATGCAAAACCCAGCAATTCCCGGAAAGCTGTTAAAAATTTACCACTGTCTGGGAAAAACTTCCACTCCTGCACCCAAAACTTTTTGGCCCGGGGGGTTTCCAAAAATTAAGGCAAACCCAAAATGGAGGAATATAGCAAATAATATTGTTTCAGAAATAAAAACCAGGAGGCACTTGATGAAAAAACACCCCTCACACGAGCTTTTTTTTAAACTGGGACAAAATTCAATTTAAACCCGCAAATAATTTGAGCCCACAGACTGGAGAATACACTAGACCTTTATATTCACTAACAATGATTTATCTTATAAAAAATGTCCCATATCAAAAAAAATATACTCAGATCACAACATAAATTTAGGTTCAAACATGTTTTGCGGGAGCCCCCAAACCCAAAAATTAGACTAGTCCCCGAGGGGCATTCACCAAAACCCAAATTAAAAAACAAAAACAAAAAGTGGGACCAAATTAAACCCAAAAACCCAACCCATATAAGTTTGGGGGGATTTTACTAAAGGGAAACAGACCCAAAAATTATGCCTTTGAAAAGATTTTAAAATCGGTGGCACTCGTGTATGCACAAGGCTTATTCCCTAAGAAAAAGGGGGAGTAGATGTAAAATAGAAAGAGAAAAGGGGCTCCCTTTTCAGGCGAGGAAAAGGGAAATTTTTAAAAGCGGGTAAAAGAGGTCAATTTTTATCTGAAATGGCAGGGGAGACACTTTTCAGGGGAAACACTTGAACCCGAAGCTAAAAGAATCCTTTAGGAGTTAGGAATCGGGGGGAATCTAAAAGCTAAAAAAGAAATCGAAAGAAACCCCAAAAAATTTTTTTTCTCCTAGGGCCCAAAACAAAATCGAGAAGAACGCCCCTATTGGGCCCCCCCCTTAAACAAGGGGGGGTCCAAAACAGATGAAGCAAGGAAATGAGTGAAGCAAATAAAATCCCCAAAATGACCAGTTTTTAGCAAGCCGCTAACCGGGCTGAAAGTCGAAGATCCAAATGAATTTTTTTTTGAGAGACCACAAAATTTGATTAACACAAGCCCATTTCCCATGTTATCCTGACGCCAAATGATTCGAACCGGGCGATAAATGACAGGGCCCCTGCACCTGCCCCCCCGGGCCCCGACCATGGGAAATCTGTGGTTTATCAAGAACGCAAGAACCCCAAGAAAGAGCCTTTTCCATTATGGAGAGGGAAACCAAAAGGCAAGGGGGGGGTCCCTCAGTTACTAAAAACAACCCCCACCTTAGCCCCACTCCACAAAGGGGGGCCCGTTTAAAGGGAACAGCAAAGAACTACAAAACCCAAAAACAAACATCCCAACAAAAAATTTTGAAAGGGGCCCAAGAAAAGATCCCCCCCCATCTAGGAAAAACCCCTCATTAAAACAAACCCCGGGCAACATGGGGTTTTTTAAAGGTCGCTCCCGGGCTTCCAACTTACGGGGCACTACGGGCAAGGTCCTAAAACATAGGGAAAACAAAAAAATGCGATGTTTAAAATACAGCCTTTGGGAAAAGCCTTCGACAAGTTTTTTTACCATGGCGGGAAAAACGCACAAAATGCGCGCTTTAAAGGAAATAACAGGGAAAAATCGGGTTTGATGGGTCCCATAAATTTCCCCACTAACAGAACACAGAGAGAGGTCGTCAACAAGGGGTAAAGTCCCAGGGGAGCTACGGTGAAAAGCTCTGTTCCCCCAAGGCACAGTACAAACTCCCTCTTGTTTCCTCATCCCCATATCCGACATAGACAAGGATGTCCCCGCCCCCCAGCACCCTGTCTTCCTTTTCAGTGACCCCGAAACTGCCTGACAGGGTCTTCCATTGCAGAACTGCCCAAAGGGTCTAGGGGGACATCAACCCCAAAACTTTCAGGGGGGCTGCAGAAAACAAAATGAAGTTCAACGATGAAAATTTTTAAATTTCCAGATATGGTAAACATGAGGAAATTAAAAACTTCTTAGATACAAAAAAAAATTCTGGGCCCCAAAAAATAAGCAAACACCAACGTCAAAGAACCGGGAGGAATTTTTGTTTGGAGGGTCTCACCCTTTAAGGAAACCCTAAACATTGTAAACAATCGCACTGCTAAAAAAAAAAATGACAGGATGGATAATGAAACCTTTTAAAACTGGGAGGCCAAGCCCATGAAAGCACTCTTCAGGTCACTTGTTCTATCTAGGGTGGAATATTTTCTGCACTCTAACAGCCCCCTTTCAAGGCAGGTTGGGAAAATTTCCCACCTAGAAAAAGTAAGAGGACTTTCAGGCGCGCATAAAGGAGAAAAAAAAAAAAACCTCAATTAAATGGGGGCGCTTTTGGGTTTTTTAAACCTGTAAATTTTTCCCGGGAAAGCAGGAGGGAAGAACATGATTTATACACCTGGAAAATCCCCGAGGGAAGGTTTCCCAATGGGACACAAAATCACTCACTAAAAGAAAGCAAAAAGACTTGGGAGACGTTTCCCCCATCCCCCCCAAAGAAAAGCAGGGGGGTCACTAAGGGACGTTAAAAGGGCCATACAAAAAGTGTCAGGGGGCCCCAACTGTTCACCCTCCCAGCACACATAAAGGGGGGGTTTCCCAAAAGACCCCCGGGGGAGTCTTCAAACTGGCAATGGAAAAGGGACCTTTAAAATCTTCCTGATCAGCCGGGTGTGGCTTTGTCGTTGGGTTTGGGTGCAGCCAGCAGCAACAGCCTGGTTTATCAGGCGCTGGCCCCCAGGGGGCCCCGGTCACAACCGGGCTGCGGGGGGAAATTTACCCCCGAAAAATTTTCCAGGGAAACTCCAGGTAAACTAGTGTTTCCCTTCTTGACCCATTTTGGGGCCCAAAAAACCCTATCCCCTTTAAAAACAGGGGTTTAAATTTCGATTTTAAAAACCCCAAAACCATACCCTACTTTCCTCTTAAAAAACTCTTTGGGAAAATACCCCAAACACTTAAAAAAAGGCACCTTCAAATTCAAAAATGAGGCAGGGCCCTTTTAAAAACTTCCCCAACAGCGTAACAAACATTTACTGGCCCACGGGGCTAGAAATCATACAGATATTGACGAATGTTTTAATTTAAATTTTTTAAAAAAAAACCCCCAAAAACCTTTTTTAACAAGCACTGCCCTAAAAAAACCCAAAAAAAGATGAAAGCTTAAGGGGGACTGAAAAAATTCCCCGGCTAACCCCCCAGATTCTCAAATCCATAAATACAAAAACACCGATTGAAAACCCGTACAAATGGGGCACTTTAAACCCGAGACCAAACAAAACGTTACTCGTCAAACCTAACCCGCCTGATAAGAAGGGGGGAAAAAAAAAGTATTTCGAGAAAAGATTAAACCAAATTTTCGAGGTGAAAAATAAAAAAGACCGGAAGACCCTATAGAAATTCGGGAACAAAAAAGATATCACGACATAGCGAAAAAAAAATTAGCAAAATCAGATGGGAAACCCCCAACCCCCCCCCCAAAAAGAAACACAAACAGAACCCCTGAATTTTTCTCCACTATAGGTCCCAAAACCTTTCCAAAATATCCCCAAACTCAGATACCCCCCCCAAAAAGACTACCTCACTGGGGAATACCCGAAACACTGTTCCTAGCTCCCCCTAACCCCTAGAAGTCTCCCCTTTTTAAACAAAAGCACTGAAAAACAAGGCAGGAGTTTTTAAAAACCCTTTCCCCCTTTATATCCCAAAAACGTCACAAGTAAATTCACCAAAACATTGCAACACTCTTTAACAAAACCATTGAATCCTCCCCCTTCCCCCACAGTTTCAAAATGCAAGGGTTCCCCCCCCGATCCATAAGGAGGAGACCAAAAAGGGGTTTTAATAACTAAGGCCAAAATCCCCAAATTTTAAACCCCCTCTCAAAAAAACTTTGAAAAAATTTAAATTCCCTTTAAACCCAATCCACTCCTACCTCATCTCCCCAAAATTTTCCCTTTTCAAACCCCCGCCAATTTGGATTCAGGCCTAAAAAAATACTAATGAGCTATTTTTACAATGCTAGAACATTTATACATGCAAAAAGGAAAAAAGAAGTCCCCCTGGGGAAACCCTTTATTTACTTGTAAAAAATTTTGATACATTTCCATGACTTGTCCCCCAAAATTGGGCACCAAAACCCATGGTTTTTTGAGGGCACTCCCCCAACTACCTCAAGGGCGTACCTTTACAACAAACCAATATGTTTCGCAAAAAGGGGGAAAACTTTCCCCACAAAAATTTCAGGTTTGGTTTTTTCCCAAGGGAAGTGGGCCTTGGCCCTCTTCCCCTTTTCTCCCCTTTCATAAAAGACCCCACCAAAAAGCCCTTTGCAATTACTCAAACCCCACTTTTTCAATGAACCCATACGTCTTTTTCCACTCGAGCCCCGTCACGCTAAACCAATACCCGTAAACACCCAATTACAGAAAAATCTACCGGATGAGGAATAACCCAAAAATTTCCCCTTAAAAATTGGGCAAAAACCCACTTCATTCGTTTTTGGGACCCGAAACAAAAGATGGGACCCTTAACATAATGAAAAAAGGGTCACCATCACAAAGCTTTAAAAGAGGGAAAATTCTAAAGGAAAACCCCTCGATAAAAGACTCAAATTTCATACACAATTTTACAACAAATTTTTAAGAAAATTTCCCAAAACTGTTGGCATACCCATCGAAAGATACGGGAAATAGGTTCCAAAGTCAGCCCTCCTGGCCCTTTTTCAAATCTCTTTTTTACCCCATTTCACCTATTGGGAAATTTTTGCATGGGGGGCCCAAAAACAAAAAAACCAAATTTAGACCATAATTACCCAACAAAAGGCTGCAGTTAGAATGATAACAAAAATTTTCATAAGGGGAGGGACACTCCCCACCAATATTTTAAAAAACTCAACCTACTCACCAAAACAAAACATCCATACTTATTATTGCACTTATTACTTTCATTTGAACACTTAAATTGATTTTAACCCCCCCCCCAAACATCCCTTGCCAAACCTCAACAAAACCCTGGGCCCTAATACAAGGCACAGATCAAAAATTTGATGTTCCCCGTGCCATCTAACCCCCTATGCAAAAACTCAAAGCACATAAAAGGCCCTAAAATCTGGAAAATTTTTTAACCCGTAAAATAAAAGAAAACTACCGTTTTTAATTCAAGTTCTTTCAAAGGGTTTACTTACTCACTCAAAACCAAATAAATAAATGAATAACTGAACCATATAAATTGTATATCCCAAATGTTACTCACAATTTTTTTCCCAAAAAATGTTAAACCCAACTTTGTTATTTTTTTAAATACATACCTAACAGAATACTCCCCTTCTAAATGAAAGAAACAATGCATGAACCATAGGACCTCTCTTTGTAATATTTCTCATTTAATTTTATAGTTTTCTGTTTTTCAATAATGTCAAAACATGATTTCTTTTGCTTAGATTAATCTTAAGTTAATTTTTAAACCCGCCCCTAATGCTATGCAAAATAAATGGCTTTTGGGATGCTGCCTTAAAACCCGTATTTTTTTTTTACCCCTGTTTGGGATGCTAAAATTTCTAAATAAAAAAAAATAAATAAACAAAAAATGACCCCCGTGAAAACCCAAAAATTACCGGAAAGGAAGGGAAACCAAAAAAATTTTGAAAAGGGGCAATGTATACAGTTCCCGGTATTTTTGAAGAAAAAATTTTTCCCCCCAGTGGCTTCTTCAGTCCAAAAACGATAGAATACAACCCTTTAAGTAAAAGTTCCAACCCTAAAAAGTCCTTAACTGAACCCCCCCCAAATAAAACTTTCTCCAAAAAAAATTTCTTAAATTTGGTTTAGAAAAAACATAAGCAAAAAAACTACCTATTAAATTTGAAAAAATTTTGGGGCCTGGGGGCCTTGATCACTTTTTTTTTTTTTTTTTTTTTTAACGGGTTTGGGCAAAGGGTTAAACCCCCTTTAGGGTCGGGAGGCCCCCCTCCCCAAAACCCGTTCCCCCAGGGTCGGTAAAAATTCGAAAAAAAAAAAAAATGATTTTTTCTTGAAAAGATTGTTTTTTTTCTTAGAAAAGATAGTTTTTTTTTTTTCAAATTTTTTTAAAAAAAAAAAGCAATTTTGGAAAAAAAAGCCAAAAAAATTAAAAGACGGGTAGGTACGTTTTTTTAAAAAAAGTTATTTCCCTACCGAACCTCATACGAAAAAACCCTTTTTTAAAATTTTTTCATTGAAAAAACCCCCCCAGCCCGGCAAAAACCCCGTTTTATCAAAAAACCGGGGGCATAACCCTACTATTCAGGGGCCCCCCCTATCAAAAATACCCCCATTAACTATCACATTGGTTTTTCCATTATCAAAAAAATTAAAAAAAAAAATTTTATACTTCCCCTCATTTTTTTGCCTTTTGGCATTTCGGAAACGGGAAAAAACACTTTTGAGAAAGTGGGTCGGGTTTGGGCACGGCTATTTTTACGGGGAACAACATAGGGGGACTTGTTGGGGGAGTGGGGGGGGACGGGAGATATGAAAAATTTGGTACCCAACGGGGGGGCAACCATAAAGGCTTTTGCTTTGGCCACAAGGGCTCCAAAATTGGGGAAAACCCGAGGGGGATGCCCAAATCTCAATTTCTCCAGGCGGCCAAGCCCCCCCTTAAAAACCGCCCCATGCTAGGGTGTAAAGGATTCCCCCAAAAGCCATATTTCCCATCCACCAAAAACCCACCTACCCCCACCCCCAAACCCCATTTAAAACTAAATTTTCCCCCTTTTTAACCCTAAGTCATCTCTCAAAACTTCCTTTTTAAACCCTACACCCCTTTTTATAAAAATAAATTTAAAAACCCAATTTTAAATTAAACATTTTTAATCACCCTTTAAAACAAATTTTTTTCCCAAACTAAAATTAAAAAACTTTAAAAAAATTTAAGGCCAAATTAACCCATTGCTAATGTCCGGGGTGGTTCCCCAGTTTGGGGGCCCTGAAGTTAACTTTTCCCCATCCAACCCTTAAGAACCCCAATTTTTAACCCAATGGGAAAATTCTTCGGGGGCCCTCGGGGTAGGGGCCTAAGTTAACCCTTCTTAAAATTTTTTTTTTTTTTTTTTCCCCTTTTTTTTTTTTGGGGGGGGGGGGGGGGGGGGGGGTTTTTGGTGTTTTTTCCCCTTTTTTTTTTCTGGGGGAAATCTAATTTGGGAGTTTTGATTTCCTGCAGGGGCTAACCCCACTGGAGGGTTTGGGTTTGGGGGGGAAAAACTTACGTTTTTGGCATTTTTCATTACTTTCAGGGTAATTCCCCTTCACCTTGGGTAATTTCTTTTTCAATTTTTAGTTTTTTCCCATGTTTTTGTTTTTTTTTTAATTTTTTACGTAAAGGGGTTTTCCCCCAATTTTTTTAAAGGGGGTTTTTGAAAACCCCCCATGTTACCCCCAGAGGGGCAGCAGCACCCCAACTCCGTACTTTTCCCAACTATCAGACTACAATCCCCCTATGAAATAGTTACATGCAAAAGCAAACCCAACTAGCACCCAGAATGCCCAAAGATTCCCAAACAGGAAATACAAACAACATAATAAGATCAAAGGAAGACTCCCCACAACCGAAAGAAAAAACCCCCCCCGCTGCCACCAACAACGTAACCAAAATTTTGTAAACTACAACTTCTTCTTAACTACAAAAAAATTTCCCTTTAGTATTAGGGGCCCAATCTAAGAGGAAACACACCAAGGGCCCAGCAAAAACCCGAAAAATAAACTATTCAACAAGTGTCCCCCGGAGGACCCGGCCCACAACCACCCCACTCACCCCCATAAAGGCGACCCCAAAACAATAACAAAAAACATGGTTTGCCCCACCCACCCTCCCCTCTTCCCCGGGATTAAACCTCCCAAGTAGCTTCAGGTAGACCCGACCAATACCCTAAAGCATCATCTCCAACTTAGTTATTGAAAATGAATTTTCGAGAGACCTAACAAAACAAGACCCCGGATGACCAAACCGAAAACAAAACCTCATCTTGAACAAAAGTTATCAACACCGGGAAGACAAACGTGAAAAACCCATCCAGACATCTAGATAGCCATACCCAACAAAAAATACTCTTAAAACAAAGTTGAAAAAAGCATAAAAGAATGAAAGAACAACTTAATAAAATTTTTATGACTACTTTGCTCTCCCAAAAAGATAAAACGAACAAATAAACATCGGATGCAGTAATAGTTAACAGTCCACTTTTTCCCAGCGATATAACCAAACGAACAGAAAAGAAATTCTATCCAATCATAAAGGCCAAACAAGTTTATTGTACCCGAGCTGAAATAAAAGAACCAGGTTTTTAGGATCCCCTGGTAGAAAAATGTTATGCTTAGATTCCACTCCTTGACGGAAAAAAACTTAATTTTTGCATCTATTAAAGTAAAAAAAGAGGTATACATAAACGGTGTCTTTTCCAAAAAACGTCAGAACCCCTGTATAATCAGAAAACTTAAGCGGGAAATAACGACACAATACACCAAGCTCACACGGATGGGAAAATTCTTGTTAGGAAAACAAATGTAGGGCAACTGTACACAACACGAACGAGAATGATCATCACGATTTTTTCAGGGGTACTAATCTTACAGAAATAACTAAAAAAATGTCCCAAACCTAAAACCTACGTATGTGTTATGTTTTTCTCCATTATTGTTCAAATTTCATTGCAAATTTTTTAATTAAATAACAACCCCCTCTTTGGATTTTACAGTAAGCTAAGCACCTTAGTAATTTTTTTTATTACATCGTTTGCTTAAAAATTACTGAATTGATACTTTTTTTCTGTCCCCTATTATACCCCCATATTTTTTTTAAATACTTTCAATTGAATTTCCTACAAAAAAAATAATTTCATTTTTACTATAATTTTTAAATTTTTTCTTAAAAATTTTTTTACATTTAATAAAAACCCTTACTTGTCTAATTTCCTTTACCTTTTTATCCACATTTACTATCTTTGAGTACTCTTAATACCTTTTTACTGCCATATAAACCCCTGTATAACTACCGTGCAAAATTGAATGAAATAAAAAATTACTTTTTCATTTTTTTGTAATCATTTTTACTTATAAAAAATTTTTTAAACCCATATTTTCTACCAGTCAATTTTACTTTGTACATTAAACATTATTTTTACTTCCCCTAAATTTTGTTGCCCAAAATTTTTAAATTTTTCATATTCCAAACCCCAACCCTTTTTATTATCCTTTTTACCTGCACCCTCTTACATCATATTATAACCAAGACATTACCATTATTATTTCTTACCTGCCATTTAATTTTTTTTACCCCACTTGTTTTTTAGTCCTTTTTATTGGTTTTTGCAATTTGTGTTTTCCAATTATTTTTTGCAAGTACCAATACTTCTTTTGCTAGTAGTACCAACTACCTCATTTTTTTTTTTACTTTTTTTTGTGCAATAAATGCCAACTTTTTTAATATTACAAATGATTACCCAAACCAATATTTTTTTCATATGACTATCTATCCATTTAACTTGTTTCCATTACCAATTGTAGTCCCTTAAAATATTTTTTTGTCCTTTATTTTTAGCTTTATAAACTACCCCTTTGATCATAATTTTGCAAATTTTTAAACTAATCAAGGTGCTATTCTCGGTGCAAGTTAATAAGTTCCATTTTGCCATTATACTCCAAAGCCATTTATTTTATTTTCCCCTTTATTGTTCACCACAATTATATTAGTCCTTTTATATTAAATTTTTATATTATAATTTTTAACTTTAAAGAATTACCTTTTAAAGACTACCTACTATATACCCAAGCTCAATTTGATCATCCTTTATTTGTTTAAACCCCAAATTTTTTAGTCCCCTTTTTATTGTCTCCCTTTATTTTTGCTTAAAAAATACCTTGTCATTTTTTTTTACATTTGTTAAAAAATTCAGGTTATTTTTTTTTTGCTTATAATTTTACTTTTTTTTATTAAATTCTAACTAAGATTCACTACAAAACTTTTGATTTCACGCATTGCCCGAAACCCAACCTCTTAATGACTTTAAAAGATTCAAACAGTTATTAATTCTAACTGCAGAACAAACAAGGCATTCTCAGGCCAACAAAACATAAAATTTTTTTAACACAATATCAGGTCTTTTAACAAGATTTTGATGACCTCCTGATTACTAAATTCCTTTCATGCCAATATGTCCCTTATTTTCTCAACTGAAACCTGGCTAAAGCCTGATACTACAATGTCTATCATTCCTGTTAACAGCCATACACAATGTAGGCCAGACCAACAGGGGGTGGCACAGCTTATACTACTCAGAAAACTAAATGTTCATAATACTTGCACGGGATGAACTGGGGAAAATAAATACTAAATTCAAATCCAAATACATGTACCTACAAAAACCTCTCACAGTGATAAACATCTACAGAATTCCACAATCAAACATTAGCCAATTTAGTCAAAACCTAGGAAGTATGATAACTGATGCACGCATGAACAAAGATCACTTACTACTCTCAGGTGACTTCAATATAAATCTCCTGCAAGACCAGGACCCACACGTTACTGAATTCACAAACACAATGAGTAACTGCATGTTGCTACCAACAGTAACAAAACCTACAAGACCTACAACAGATGGGAACATAAAAAGTCTGGGCTGAATGGTACTGCCCTTGATACTGGCCATGTAGTCAGAAACTGTAAGGCTGGAGATGAAGTCCTGGTAGTCAGTAAATGTGGGGCTGATAGTGCTGTCCTGGGAGACAGTAATGGTGAAGCTGGAGGTGCTGTCCTGGGAGACAGAAATGGTGAAGCTGGAGATACTGTCCTGGGAGACAGTAATGGTGAAGCTGGAGGTGCTGTCCTGGGAGACAGAAATGGTGAAGCTGGAGATACTGTCCTGGGAGACAGTAATGGTGAAGCTGGAGATTTTGTCCAGGTAGTCGGGAATTATACGCAGGAAGGAATACATATAAATGACCTCATAGGGGACAGGAGCCATAGTAGGGGAAAAAAGTGTAGTCAAAGATAGATTAAAACCAATATTGCAAACTAGAATACCGCAGGAAATAGCAAACAAGAGGACTCCAATAGCAATAGTGAGGATAAATTACCAAAAACAACTGGTGGGAGCTCCATTGTTGGTGCTAGGGAGGATAGAAGTAAGACAGGGAAACATGCACCAACAGGGAATACAGTCACAGAAACCCAAGGCAAGCGGAAACCAAGCCTGTGCACATACTATGCACTTGGTATCTGCTGGCATGGGAAATCTGGAAAAACAGATGGGACGTGCAACTATGACCACCCTAGAAAATGCCATGCCCATATGACAACAGGAAAATGCAAACTCCCTTCCTGTAAGCTTTTTCACCCTGAAATGTGTACCTCTTCAGTACAGAAAGACTGTGCTTATAACTTAAATTTTCCAGGCATACCATCTAAAGGGGACAAAAAGATACAAAACATCCAGGCCATGGGAAAACCTGGGTAGCCACAGCCACTCAAGAGGGAGAGGTTTTTTTATAGTGCCAGGAAGGAAAAAAAACTGGCAGGAAATGGCAGAAATCGTACACCAAATCCAGTCATTTTCCCGGAGTGGAACCACAGTCGATGGCCTCCACTCCAAACCAACAGATACAGATACTAATGCCGGAAAAAAAAATCCCCCCCAGTACCAACAATACCACCAGTCCGATAACATTCTTCTTTGCAAATATTACAGGGTCTAAAGCCAGCAACAAACAACAAAATACCTTTCATCCGTGGACTGCTTGCAGAGGCAAAGGCAATGTTCGCGGCTTTCACTGAGACCCACATAAAGGATCACTTGGACAATGAAATATGGATCCAGGTTACAACCTATACAGATGTGACAGAGTGAACAGGCAAAAGGGGGGGGGGTTGGCCTGTACATTGCAGAGTCACTTGTTTGCACAGAACTGCTTAATGCCTCAAATGACGTAGTGGAAGTTTTAGCAGTAAAGGTCGAGAACCAAAACCTAGTCATTGTGGTAGTCTACAAGCCTCCGGATGCTACATCCCAGCAATTCCAGGAACAGCTGTTAAAAATTGACCACTGTCTGGAAAATCTTCCAGCTCCTGCACCCAACATCTTGCTCTGGGGGATTTCAACTTAAGGCACCTAAAATGGAGGAATATAGCAAATAATATTGTTGCAGAAATAACACCAGGAGGCAGCTCTGATGAAAACTCACACTCACACGAGCTTTTAAATCTGCACAAAATTCAATTTAAACCAGCAAATAATAGAGCTACTAGACTGGAGAATACACTAGACCTTCATATTCACTAACAATGATGATCTGATAAGAAATGTCACCATATCAAAAACAATATACTCAGATCACAACATAATTGAGGTTCAGACATGTATGCGAGGAGCCCCAGACCGACAAAATGAGACTAGTCACGAGGGAGCATTCACCAAATTCAACTTCAATAACAAAAACAAAAAGTGGGACCAAGTAAACCAAGTCCTAACCGATATAAGCTGGGAAGATATACTAAGCAACACAGACCCAAACTTATGCCTAGAACAGATTAACTCGGTGGCACTCGATGTATGCACAAGGCTTATTCCTCTAAGAAAAAGGAGGAGTAGATGTAAAATAGAAAGAGAAAGGTGCTCCCTTTACAGGCGACGGAAAAGAATTAAAGAGCGGCTAAAAGAGGTCAATATATCTGAAATGCGCAGGGAGACACTTGTCAGAGAAATAGCAAGCATCGAACTAAGCTAAAAGAATCCTTTAGGAGTCAGGAATCGCGGGAGAAACTAAAAGCTATAAATGAAATCGAAAGAAACCCAAAGTATTTCTTCTCCTATGCCAAATCAAAATCGAGAAGAACGCCCAGTATTGGGCCCCTACTTAAACAAGATGGGTCCTACACAGATGACAGCAAGGAAATGAGTGAGCTACTCAAGTCCCAATATGACTCAGTTTTTAGCAAGCCGCTAACCAGACTGAGAGTCGAAGATCAAAATGAATTTTTTATGAGAGAGCCACAAAATTTGATTAACACAAGCCTATCCGATGTTATCCTGACGCCAAATGACTTCGAACAGGCGATAAATGACATGCCCATGCACTCTGCCCCAGGGCCAGACTCATGGAACTCTGTGTTCATCAAGAACTGCAAGAAGCCCCTATCACGAGCCTTTTCCATCCTATGGAGAGGGAAGCATGGACACGGGGGTCGTCCTCAGTTACTAAAAACAACAGACATAGCCCCACTCCACAAAGGGGGCAGTAAAGCAACAGCAAAGAACTACAAACCATAGCACTAACATCCATATCATAAAAATCTTTGAAAGGGTCCTAAGAAGCAAGATCACCACCCATCTAGAAACCCATCAGTTACACAACCCAGGGCAACATGGGTTTAGAACAGGTCGCTCCTGTCTGTCTCAACTACTGGATCACTACGACAAGGTCCTAAATGCACTAGAAGACAAAAAGAATGCAGATGTAATATATACAGACTTTGCAAAAGCCTTCGACAAGTGTGACCATGGCGTAATAGCGCACAAAATGCGCGCTAAAGGAATAACAGGAAAAGTCGGGTCGATGGATCTATAATTTCCTCACTAAACAGAACACAGAGAGTAGTAGTCGTCAACAGAGTAAAGTCCGAGGCAGCTACGGTGAAAAGCTCTGTTCCACAAGGCACAGTACTAGCTCCCATCTTGTTCCTCATCCTCATATCCGACATAGACAAGGATGTCAGCCACAGCACCGTGTCTTCCTTTGCAGATGACACCCGAAATCTGCATGACAGTGTCTTCCATTGCAGACACTGCAAGGCTCTAGGCGGACATCAACCAAATCTTTCAGTGGGCTGCAGAAAACAATATGAAGTTCAACGATGAGAAATTTCAATTACTCAGATATGGTAAACATGAGGAAATTAAAATCTTCATCAGAGTACAAAACAAAATTCTGGCCACAAAATAGAGCGAAACACCAACGTCAAAGACCTGGAGTGATTATGTCGGAGATCTCACCTTCAAGGACCATAACATTGTATCAATCGCATCTGCTAGAAAAAATGACAGGATGGATAATGAGAACCTTCAAAACTAGGGAGGCCAAGCCCATGATGACACTCTTCAGGTCACTTGTTCTATCTAGGCTGGAATATTGCTGCACTCTAACAGCACCTTTCAAGGCAGGTGAAATTGCCGACCTAGAAAATGTACAGAGGACTTTCACGGCGCGCATAACGGAGATAAAACAACCTCAATTACTGGGAGCGCTTGAGGTTTCTAAACCTGTATTCCCTGGAACGCAGGAGGAGAGATACATGATTATATACACCTGGAAAATCCTAGAGGGACTAGTACCGAACTTGCACACGAAAATCACTCACTACAGAAGCAAAAGACTTGGCAGACGATGCACCATCCCCCCAATGAAAAGCAGGGGTGTCACTAGCACGTTAAGAGACCATACAATAAGTGTCAGGGGCCCGAGACTGTTCAACTGCCTCCCAGCACACATAAGGGGGATTACCAACAGACCCCTGGCAGTCTTCAAGCTGGCACTGGACAAGCACCTAAAGTCAGTTCCTGATCAGCCGGGCTGTGGCTCGTACGTTGGTTTGCGTGCAGCCAGCAGCAACAGCCTGGTTGATCAGGCGCTGATCCACCAGGAGGCCTGGTCACAGACCGGGCTGCGGGGGCATTGACCCCCGAAACTCTCTCCAGGTAAACTCCAGGTAAACTAGTGTTTCCCTACTTGACCACATCTGGACCAACACCATATCCCCTTTAAAATCAGGCATAATTACAGATAATACCACAGACCACTACCCTACTTTCCTCATAACAACTCTTGGTAAAATACCCCAAGACACTACTAAAGTCACCTTCAGACTTCACAATGAGGCAGCCATTAATAACTTCACAACAGCAGTAACAAACATTGACTGGCACACTGAGCTAGAAATCTATACAGATATTGACGAATGTTTTAATAATTTCTAAAAAAGACCCAATACCTTTATAACAAGCACTGCCCTAAAAAAACTAAACAGATGACAGCTAAGAGACTGAACAGTCCTGGCTAACACCCAGCATTCTCAAATCCATAAATACAAAACACCGATATGAAAAACAGTACAGAATGGGTCACATAACCAGAGACCAAACAAAACGTTACTCGTCAAACCTAACCAGCCTGATAAGAAGGGCAAAAAAATTGTATTACGAGAACAGATTATCCAACTTACGAGGTGATATAAAAAAGACCTGGAAGACCCTATCAGAAATTCTGGGAACAAAAAAGATATCACGACATAGCGAAATAAAATTAGCAAAATCAGATGAACCCCAACTCCCACCAACAGAAACAGCAAACAGACTCAATGATTTCTCTCCACTATAGGTCAAACCTTGCCAATAATATCCCAAGCTCAGATACCCCACCAAATGACTACCTCACTGGCAACTACCCGAACACACTGTTCCTAGCTCCAACATAACCCATACGAAGTCTCCCTTATTATCAACGCACTGAAAAACAAGGCAGGAGATTTAAATACCTTACCACCCTTTATATACAAAAAGCGTCACAAGTACTATCACCAATCATTGCAACACTCTTTAACAAATCCATTGAATCCTCCACCTTCCTACAGTTCTCAAAATAGCAAGGTCACCCCGATCCATAAAGGAGGAGACCAAACAGAGTTGAATAACTATAGGCCATATCCAATTTACACCCTCTCTCAAAAATCTTCGAAAAATTTAATTCATAAACGAATCCACTCCTACCTCATCTCCCATAACATTCTCAACCCCTGCCAATTTGGATTCAGGCTAATAAAAATACTAATGATGCTATTATACACATGCTAGAACATATATACACTGCAATAGAGAAAAAAGAAGTCCCACTGGGGATCTTCATTGACTTACGTAAAGCTTTTGATACAGTTGACCATGACTTGCTCCACGTAAAATTGTCACAACCTATGGTATTAGAGGGCACTCCCTCAACTACCTCAAGTCTTACCTCAGCAACAGAAGCCAATAGTGTACGCAAAATGGGGCAAACTCTTCCGCACAACCAATTACAGTTGGTGTCCCACAGGGAAGTGTCCTTGGCCCTCTTCTCTTTCTCCTATACATAATGACCTACCAAATGCTTCGCAATTACTCAAACCCACACTTTTTGCAGATGACACCACATACGTCTTCTCTCACTCGAGCCAGTCACGCTAGCCAATACTGTAAACACCGAATTACAGAAAATATCTACCTGGATGAGGATAACAAACTTACACTAAACATTGACAAAACCTACTTCATTCAGTTTGGTAGCAGAGCTACAGATGTACCTCTTAACATAATGATAAACGGATCACCTATCACAAAGCTAACAGAGGGAAAATTCTTAGGAATCCACCTCGATAATAGACTCAAATTTCATACACATATACAACAAATTCTAAGAAAATTTCCAAGACTGTAGGCATACTATCGAAGATACGGTACTATGTTCCAAGTCAGCCCTCCTGGCCCTTTATCACTCTCTTATTTACCCCTATCTCACCTATGGAATTTGTGCATGGGGCTCAACAACAACTAACCATCTCAGACCACTATATTACCCAACAAAAGGCTGCAGTTAGAATGATAACAAATTCTCACTACAGGCAGCACACTCCACCAATATTCAAAACACTCAACCTACTCACCATACAAAACATCCATACTTATTATTGCACTTATTACATACATAGAACACTTAACTCTGATATTTTAACCCTCCCTCAAACATCTCCTTGCCAACCTCAACAGAACACATGGCCATAATACAAGGCACAGATCACTCTTTGATGTTCCTCGTGTCCATCTCACGCTATGCAAAAACTCAATGCACATAAAAGGCCCTAAAATCTGGAATTCATTACCTGTAAATATAAAAGAAACACTACCTGTTTATAAATTCAAGTCTCTTCTCAAAGTTCACTTACTCACTCAAAACCAAATAAATACTGAATAACTGAACCATATAAATTGTATATCCTAAATGTTACTCACAATTATGTCACACAAATGTTAAACCTAACTTTGTTATTTTTTTTTAAATACACTACCTAACAGAATACTCCATTCTACTGAATGAACAGCAATGCATGCAACCATAGGACCTGTCTTTGTAATATACTCATTTATATTTTATAGTTATCTGTTTACAATAATGTCTTATCACTGATTTCATCATTGCTTAGTTAATCTTAAGTTAATTTTAAGCCAGCCCATAATGCTATGCATATAAGTGGCTTTGGCATGCTGCTCTTACCTGTATTTTTTGTACCTCTGTTTGTATGCTAAAATTTCTAAATAAATAAAATAAATAAACAGAACTGACACCAGTGTTATACAAAAATTATTCTTGTAAATGGTATGGTGATTCCAACAAACTGTGTAAAAGGACACTGTATACAGTTCAAGGTATTTATTGAAGAAAATATTGTCCCACGAGTGGCTTCTTCAGTCCATATATCGATAGAATACACTCGTGATGTAATGTTTCCTACAATAAATGTCCTTAACTGTATACAAGTATTCTTTCTCACAAAAATTACTCTATATTATGGTTTAGAAAGACACATAAGCAAACACTGACATATTTATTAGAAAACATTTTGGTCCGGGGGACCTTGATCACTTTTTTTTTTTTTTTTTTTTTTTACACAGGGTTTGACAAGGTTAACCCTTTCAGGGTCGGCAGGCCCTCTCCCAAACCTGTTCTCAGGGTCGGTAAAAATTCGAAAAAAAAAAAAAAAATGATTTTTTCTTATGAAAAGATAGTGGTTTTCTTATGAAAAGATAGTGTTTTTTTTTTTCTTCTGAATTTTTATAGGCTAAACAAAAATATTTTACCATCAATATTTACCAAGATATGGAGGCGTGAAGTTGACAGAAATGACCAGCATGTGGTAACATCGCTGACTGCCGGTCACCCAGTTTTTATTTTTTTTTTTTTGTACTATTTTCTATTATTTTTTTGTTTTTTTTCTCAAGTAACTTTCATGGCCTGTGAGACCAATATGAGCACTATTTTGTAAGTTATTTCTTTTTCTATACAGGTCTCCCTAAACATTCACGAGGGTTAGGGGTAAAGAGCCTTGCAAATGTTGAAAAATCGCGAATGTTTGGGTCCCCCAATATATTGTAGGGAATATAATACATACTGCTTCCTTAACTTGTTGAACCATGAACAATCATAAAATACAGTGGAACCTCTACTCGCGAGCGTGTCCATGTGCGAGTTTTTTCCAAATACGAGCAGTCGATGGGTCGATATTTTTTTTCCATATGAGAGAAAAAATTTCACAAGTGAGCAGACCTCAAGGCAGGTTCCTTGACGCTGGTGAGGGGCTCTTGCTCTTGATCTCGGGAATTGTATCATTTGTTTTGTTGGTCTATCTTATTGAAACTTGGGCAATGTATGACGGAAAGATGCTTCTTAACATACATCAAAAATGAAAGAAATCTAAGCATAAATAATGGAGTTCACTTCTCGGCAATTAGCCACCCCTTTGCGGTAATTTTGAATGGTTTTTATGGTTGTATTCTCGTTTTTTTGGTCTCACTTGATAGAATGGAAGATATATTACAGAAACAGATATGATTTTGACTGCTTTCATGATGAAAAGTACCTTGAAATTGAGCTCAACCTAGGACAAATGGTCAATTGCTTGGCTGTTTCAGAGTAAACAAATGATGTCACTGTCCATTCCCATATGCAGTCGTGAATGGGTTGACATTATTTATACAATTATTGCAATAAGGAATAACAGTAAATCTTATATTTTTTGTGTAAATAAAAATTAAATTTTTTATATAATAATAATAATAATAATACCTGGAGAGAGTTCCGGGGGTCAACGCCCCCGCGGCCCAGTCTGTGACCAGGCCTCCTGGTGGATCAGAGCCTGATCAACCAGGCTGTTGCTGCTGGCTGCACGCAAACCAACGTACGAGCCACAGCCCAGCTGGTCAGGAACCGACTTTAGGTGCTTTTTTTTTTTTTTTTCTTACACAGGGTTTGACAAGTGCCAGTGCCAGCTTGAAGACTGCCAGGGGTCTGTTGGTAATCCCCCTTATGTATGCTGGGAGGCAGTTGAACAGTCTGGGGCCCCCTGACACTTATTGAATGGTCTCTTTAAAGTGCTAGTGACACCCCTGCTTTTCATTGGGGGGATGTTGCATCGTCTGCCAAGTCTTTTGCTTTCGTAGCGAGTGATTTTCGTGTGCAAGTTCGGTACTAGTCCCTCTAGGATTTTCCAGGTGTATATAATCATGTCTCTCTCCCACCTGCGTTCCAGGGAATACAGTTTTAGGAACCTCAAGCGCTCCCAGAAAATTGAGGTGTTTTATCTCCGTTATGCGTGCCGTGAAGGTTCTCTGTACATTTTGATATGTATAATAATACAATAACAATAATAATAATAATAATAATAATAATAATAATATATGTATAATACCTAGGTAGTAGGTTGGTAGACAGCAACCGCCCGGGGGAGGTACTACCGTCCTGCCAAGGGAGTGTAAAACGAAAGCCTGCAATTGTTTTACATGATGGTAGGAATGCTGGTGTCTTTTGTCTGTCTCATAAACATGCAAGTTTTTTCGGGAAAATGTCTTGCTACTTCTTACACTTGGGTCACACTATACTACTGTACAAGCATATATATACACACCCCTCTGGGTTTTTCTTCTATTTTCTTTCTGGTTCTTGTTCTTGTTTATTTCCTCTTATTTCCATGGGGAAGGGGAAAACAGAATTCTTCCTCTGTAAGCCAGGGCATGTTGTAAGAGGCAACTAAAATGCCGGGAGCAAGGGGCTAGTAACCCCTTCTCCTGTATAAAATATATTACTAAATGTAAAAGGAGAAACTTTCGTTTTTCCTTTTTTGGGCCACCCTGCCTCGGTGGGATACGGCCGGTGTTGCTGAAAGAAAAAAAATGTATAAAAATTTAATATATAATAATAATGTACTACTTTATTATTTTATTATTTAACCCCACTGGCCGATTCCACCAAGGCAGGGTGGCCCGAAAAAGAAAACTTTCACCATCATTCACTCCATCACTGTCTTGCCAGAAGGGTGCTTTACACTACAGTTTTTACACTGCAACATTAACACCCCTCCTTCAGAGTGAAAGGCACTGTACTTCCCATCTCCAGGACTCAAGTCCGGCCTGCCGGTTTCCCTGAACCCCTTCATAAATGTTACTTTGCTCAAACTCCAACAGCACGTCAAGTATTAAAAACCATTTGTCTCCATTCACTCCTATCAAACATGCTCATGCTATATGTACTACATATAACAATTATAATCAGACGGCTTCAAAACGCTATCGCTAGATGGCAGTTTACCACAACAAAGAGGGAGCGGTTGTGGCTGCCTCCACCTGTTACATAATGACATACAGTGGACCCCCACCTTACGATATTAATCCGTTCCCGAGAGCTCATCGTATGCCAAAATTATCGTAAGGTTAATTAATTTTCCCCATTTAAAAAATAATGGAAATCAAATACGTCCGTGCAAGACACCACAAAGCATGAAAAAAAAACAATTTTTTTACCACATGAAAAAGTTAATTTTAATACACACAAACTGACACTTACCTTTAATGAAGATCTGGGGACGATTATGGGATGGGAGGAGGGGGAGAGTGTAGAAGTTGGGGTTTAAAGTTTAGAAGGGAATCCCCTTTTCCCTTAGGACTTCAGGTAGCCGTCCCTTTTCCGGGGTTACTTCCCTTCTTTTAATGCCACTAGGACCAGCTGACCGTGGTGCAGCAACAGCTGACTGTGGTTTCAGCAGCAGCTGACAGTGGTGCAACCCGCAGTTCCCCCATGGTTCAGCAACAGTGGGCTGGTGCAGCAACAGCTGACCATGGTGCAGCAACAGCTGACTGGTGCAGCAACAGCTGACCATGGTGCAGCAACAGCTGACCATGGTGCAGCAACAGCTGACCATGGTGCATCAACAGGTGACCATGGTGCATCAACAGCTGA
This sequence comes from Cherax quadricarinatus, assembly GCF_026875155.1. Taxonomy (NCBI): domain Eukaryota; kingdom Metazoa; phylum Arthropoda; class Malacostraca; order Decapoda; family Parastacidae; genus Cherax; species Cherax quadricarinatus. The sequence continues at coordinate 17,607,467 of NC_069495.1, read as the reverse complement.
CCGTGGTGCATCAACAGGTGACCATGGTGCATCAACAGCTGACCGTGGTGCAGCAGCAGCTCACCGTGGTGCAATAGCAGCTCACCATGGTTCAACAACAGCTGACTGTGGTACGATAGTACATATTTCTCACCCTTTCTCTCTTCTCTGTTTCTTAATGCCACTAGGACCAGCTTGAGTGTCACTGGAGTCCTGTCTCGCAAAAAAAGTGTCCAGAGAGCTCTGTTTCTGGCATCTCTTTAAAACTTCCCTAAAATTGGCCAAGACACTGTCACTGTACAAGTTGCCGATATGGCTTGCAACATCCTTCTCAGGGTGGTGTTTCTCCATAAATCTTTCCATCCTACCCCACATTTCAAAAATCTCCTTAATTTCTGAAAAAGGCACCTTCTTCCATCTCTCTTCCTCCTCCTCTGCAGCAAGATTCTGAGCTGTGATCTGTTGCTGTTCCTGCTGAAGCTCTTGCAGCTCCTCAGTGGTTAGCTCTTCATTGTGGTCCTCCACCAACTCTTCCACATCCTGGCTACTCACATCCAACCCCATGGAACTCCCAAATGCCACAATAGAGTTCACAACTGACATAGGCTCATCAGGGTCAGTCACAAACCCTTCAAAATCCCTCTTGTGGACACAATCTGGCCACAATTTTTTCCAAGCAGAGTTCGAAGTCCTGGTAGTCACTCCCTCCCAAGCCTTACCTATAAGGCTTATGCAATGGAGGATACTGAAGTGTTCTTTCCAAAAATCTCTTAGGGTCAAGTGAGTATCTGAGGTCACATTAAAGCACTTTTGAAACATTGCTTTGGTGTAGATTTTTTTAAAGTTTGAAATGACCTGCTGGTTCATGGGCTGGAGGAGAAGAGTGGTATTCGGGGGCAAGAACTTTACTGTGATGAACCAAAACTCCTGCTGAATTAGGTCATCCAAGTTTGGAGGATGAGCAGGTGCATTGCCCATTACTAGGAGGCACTCAAGATCCAATTTCTTTTCCAGGAGGTAATTCTTCGCACTAGGGCCAAACACTTCATTGAACCACTCGACGAAAATTTCCCTCGTGACAAATGCCTTATTATTAGATCTCCAAAACACACACAATTTACTCTTAATAACATTGTTTTTCCAGAATGGTACACTAGCAATGGCTGGCTAACCAGCACCATTCTGAAATCCATTGATAAGAAACACCAATATGAAAAGCAATATAGACAGGGCTTAATACACAAAGATATTCTTAAACACTATTCATCAGTTTTCACCAAAGTAACAAAGAAAGCCAAACAACTATACTACTCCAGTAGATTCAGTGACACAAGAGGAGATATAAAAGAGACCTGGAAAACACACTCAGATTCTAGAGACCCACAAACTGAAAAAAAAAAACAAGAATATTGTCCTAACTAAACCTAATGAAACACCACTGCATCCCACTGACACAGCTAACAAGATAAAAAGACTTCTTCTCACCATAGGATCTAATCTCGCCAATAAAATCCCATGTACCAATGCCCATGCCGGGGATACCTAGATGGAATTTCCCAAATTCCCTTTTATCTTGCCCCCAACTGAGCCCACGGAAGTCACCGAGATTATAAAGTCACTTAAAAATAACTCAGGGAATCTCTCTCTCATGTCCCACCATTACTGTACAAGTGAGCGGCCCATGTCCTTTTGCATGCTATTTCATTACTTTTTAACAAGTCACTAGAAACTAGCACCTTCCCGAAACTACTCAAGACAGCATAGGTTACACCAATACATAAAGGTGGTGACCCTACAGATTTAAACAACTATAGGCCAATATCAAACTTACCATTGCTATCCAAAATCTTTGAGAAACTCGTGCACAAGAGACTATATTCATTTATAACGGCACAAAACATACTCAACCCCTGTCAATTTGGATTCAGGAAAAATAAAAGCGCTAATGACGCAATCATAAAAATGCTAGATCTGCTTTACACAGCATTGGAAAATAAGGAATATCCACTAGGAATTTTTATTGACCTAAGAAAAGCTTTTGACACAGTAGACCACGACATCCTACTCCACAAACTTGACCATTACGGTATAAGAGGCCATGCGCTTGCTTATTTCAAATCTTACCTTACTAATTGGGTATCAGTATGTTACCATTAAAGACACGCATCAACAACACGGCCACTTGATACTGGAGTTCCGCAGGGAAGTGTCCTTGGTCCCCTGCTCTTCCTCATATACATCAATGATCTTCCAAACGTATCCCAACACCTAAAAACCCATTTTTCTTTGCTGACGCACGACTTATGTCATCTCTCCCCCTAATCTTGCCACCCTCAACCCCAAATTTGTTAACGAGGAGCTGATCAAAATATCGACTTGGATGACAGCCAATAAACTTACGCTTAACACTGACAAAACCTACTATATTATGTTTGGTAGCAGAGAACATAAGAACATAAGAACATAAGAAAGGAGGAACACTGCAGGAGGCCTGCTGGCCCATACTAGGCAGGTCCTTTACAATTCATCCCACTAACAAAACATTTACCCAACCCAATTTTCAATGCTACCCAAGAAATAAGCTCTGATGTGAAAGTCCCACTCAAATCCAACCCTTCCCACTCATGTACTTATCCAACCTAGATTTGAAACTACCCAAAGTCCTAGCCTCAATAACCAACTAGGTAGACTTTTCCCACTCATCAACTACCCTATTTCCAAACCAATACTTTCCTATGTCCTTTCAAAATCTAAACTTATCTAATTTAAATCCATTACGGGCGGGTTCTCTCTTGGAGAGACATCCTCAAGACCTTATTAAATCCCCTTTTTTAATACCTATCTTCCACTTATACACTTCGATCAGGTCCCCCCTCATTCTTCGTCTAACAAGTGAATGTAACTTAAGGAGTCTTCAATCTTTCTTCATAAGGAAGATTTCTGATGTATGTATTAATTTAGTCATCCTACGCTGAATGTTTTCTAACGAAATTTTTGTCCATTTTGTAATACGGAGACCAGAACTGAGCTGCATAATCAAGGGGAGGCCCCTTTCTAATGATGTATAAAGCTGCAGTATGACCTCTGGACTTCTGTTGCTTACACTTCTTGATATAAATCCCAGTAATCTATTTGGGCCCTTTTTACGTACGCTTAGGCATTGCGTTTTGGTTTAAGGTTGCTGCTCACCATAACCCCCAAGTCCTTTTCCAATCTGTATGGCTAAGTTTACATCATTTAATTTATAAGTACTAGGGTTAGGGGCACTCCCAAGCTTCAAAACCCTTGCACTTATCTACATTAAACTGCATCTGCCACTTTTCTGACCAAGAATAGAGTTTTTTTTAAAGTCCTCCTGAAGTTCCCTAACATCTACGTTTGAATCAATTATCCTACCTATTTTTGTGTCATCGGCGAATTTGCTCATATCACTAGTAATTCCCTCATCAAGATCATTGATATATATTATAAAAAACAACGGCCCAAGACTGATCCCTGGGGAAAACGCCACTTGTTACAGATCCCCCATCGGATTTAACCCTTTATGGACACTCTCTGGCTTCCTGTCAGTGAGCCATGACTCGACCCCACGGGAGAAACTTTTCCCCAATGCCATGGGCTGCCACTTTCTTTAACAGTCTATGGTGCGGAACTCTATCAAAAGCCTTACTAAAATCAAAGTAAATAATATCAATTCTTTATTGTGGTAAAACAGCCTCAAAAGTTTTAAATGAAGAAAGTTAATAAATTAGTTAGACAAGACCGGCCTCTTGTAAATCCATGCTGAGTATCATTAATCAAGCTATGCTTATCGAGATGCTTCTTATAATCTCAGCTATAATTGACTCTAGTAATTTGCCTACAATTGGGGGTCAGGCTTATTGGGCGGTAAATTTGAGGGTAACGACTTGTCCCCTGTTTTAAAATAGGAGTTACATTAGCCATCTTCCACATATCAGACACACACCTGTTTGAAGAGATAAATTAAAATATTAGTTAATGGTTCACAGATTTCCATTTTGCATTTTTTTAAAAACCCCTTGAAAAAACTCATCGGGACCCGGCGACTTTTTTTTGGCTTCGTCTGCTATCGCCTCACAACCACTCATAGTGACTGTGATGTTACAAAAATTTTATCTTCTTCTAGCCACTGAAAAAATTAAATTATGGAATATTGTTGTGTTTTTCCGTTAAAAACTGAGGAAAATAATTATTTAAAATCAGCAATTTCATTTCATGTCAGTAAGGTGCCCATAGTTATTTTTAAGGGGCCCTTCTTATCTCTAATTTTTGTTTAAGACCGGGAAAAAAAACTTTTTGGTTAGTTTTAGAACCCCCTAGAAAACTTTAATTTCAATCCTTTTAGCTTTCCCCCTTTTTAATGCCCCTTTTAATGTCAATTATGATTCATAAATGACCCTCATCTTTTGATACCCCTAAATTCCTTTTTTTGCCCTGTAGAATTTGGCCTTTAATTCATCCTTTTGGGTCATTTCTATTTGATTAATTTCTTATATGGGTTTAAACGCTTTTTGAGCAGCAGTATAGTGTTCAGAAAACTGTCATATTATAGCTCTCTTCGTTCCCCCAGTCAAAGATGATAAGTGTTTTTTAAGCCATCGTAATTGCAAAGCAAAAATTGGGGACTGTTACTGGTTATCGCTATTCTACTTCCTTTTCAATGCAAAATTTAAATTGTTTTGGGTCGCTGCCCCCATTTCCCCCTCTAAAATTTCTAAATTTTTAAACAAGGGATTCTTTGTTTCCCATAACAAAGTAAAAGCGGGTTTTTTCCCCCTTGGGGGTTCGTAAAAAAAATGTTTAAAAAAAACAACCCTGAAATACTTCAAGAAGTCGTACGTTCAAAAATTCCCCCAGTAAAGGGGAAATTTCCAATAAACATGACAAAAATTTTAAAGTCTCCAGAATTATACTTATCGTGCCTTTTGGGCCCTTTAACAATTTCCTCCAAGTGTTTCCCCCGGTCCCTTCTAAAATTAGGGGACGGGAAAGCACAAATTAACATTAAAATCGAAACACCTAATTACCAGTAAGAGGGCAAATTCCTGGGTTTAACCTTGACAAAAACCTGAAATTTTGCACCCATACAACACATAACCAAAAAGTATCCAAAACAGTTGGGGGTCTCTCCAAAATACGTCTTCGTGCCGCAAAGCCCTTCTCACACTTTCCCTCACTTATTTCCCAAACCCCACCTATGCTTTTGGTTGGGGAAAATGCAACAAAAAACCCCAAAACCCAATAAAACCCAACAAAAAGCGAGAAGAAAAACATAAAACCATCCCTGGCAACACACCCCCCCACTCTCTAGATCTAAACTTTCTCCCTGTTCATAATCCCGCTTATTCGTGCAAACTACTCTACAGGACCTTAACTCCAATTCAACCTTTACCTAAAACGCTTTTTGATAGTTGTGCGAACCCCCAGGGCATAACACCGACACAAAATCCCTGGCATTTCCCCCCCTGTCCGACTAAACCTTTACAAAAAATTCAAAAGTATGTCAAAGGCCCCAAAATTTGGGAAAACCCCACCTGAGAACTCTAGAACTGCAGACCATTCATCACCCTTTAAAAATACCCTAGAAAACATTATTCCCCGTAAACCCCATCAACAAATAACGAATACCACCTGGTGGTTCACACTTACACAGCACTCACCACATTTGACCATAAACAGAAATATTAATCCTCAATCTATATTAATGATCCTATATACTCCAAACTGAATACTATGTACAGTGCCAAAACACAAGCATTCACATTGCTTAAACTCACAAACTAGTATTTAGTCACTTAGCCATACAACCAACTTACCTCATAATTTGTAATAGTTTAAAATAACGAATTAAAACTAAGTCTCACACATCCTAGCCATGCTAGCTTCTAGTGGTACCTCTGTATCATTATTTAACTACATGAAAACCACAACAACAACCAAATTCTGTAAATTCAACATTGTAATCTTTATAGAGAATAAACTTTGAATTTGAATTGAATTTGAATTCATAAACCCATCCGCTGACAAGTCAACTCCCAATTATCTGAAAACATTCACTTCTTCCTTACTCCCTCTCTCCAATGTGATAACCAATTTTTCTTTATCTAAATCATTTGAAACCCCCATCACCTTACTCTTATCTATGTTCACTTTCAACTTTCTGCCTTTACACACACTCCCAAACTCTTCCACTAACCTTTACAGCCTTAGTTTAGAATCTCCCTTAAGCACAGTATCATCAGCAAAAAGTAACTTTCAACTCCCATTTTGTATTTGATTCCCCATAATTTAATCCCACCCCTCTCCCCAACATCCTAGCATTTACTTCTTTTACAACCCCATCTATAAATATATTAAACAACCATGGTGACACTACACATCCCTAAGACCTACTTTTACCGGGAAGTAATCTCCTCCTCTCCTACACACCCTAACATGAGCCTCACTATCCTCATAAAAACTCTTTACAGGATTTAGTAACTTACCACCTATTCCATATACTTGCAACATCTGCCACATTGCTCCCCTATCCACTATCATATACTTTTTCTAAATCCATAAATGCAATGAAAACTTCCCTACCTTTATCTAAATACTGTTCACATATGCGCTTCAATATAAACACTTGATCTACACATCCCCTACCCACTCTAAAGCCTTCTTGCTCATCTGTAATCCTACTCTCTGTCTTACTTCTAATTCTTTCAATAATACCTCTACCGTACACTTTTCCTGGTATACTCAGTAAACTTATTCTCCTCTAATTTTTACAATCTCTTTTGTCCCCTTCCCTTTATATAAGGGAACTGTACATGCTCTCTACCAATCCCAAGGTACCTTCCCCTTTCATACATTTATTAAACAAAAATACCAACCACTCCAACACTATTTCTCCCCCTGCTTTTAACATTTCTGTCATGATCCCATCAGTTCCAGTTGCTTTACCCCCTTTCATTCTATGTAATGCCTCATGCACCTCTCCCACACTCACAACCTGCTCTTCTTCACTCCTAAAAGATGTTATACCTCCCTGGCCAATGCATGAAATTACAGCCTCCCTTTCTTCATCTACATTTAAAAGGTCCTCGAAATAGTCTGCCATGTACCTAATACCTCCATCTCCCCATCTACTAACTCCCCTACTCTGTTTTTAAGTGACAAATCCATTCGTTCCCTAGGCTTTCTTAACTTTTTTATCTCACTCCAAAATTTTTTCTTATTTTCATCAAAATTTCCTGACAGTGCCTCTCCCATTATCATCTGCTCTCCTTTTGCACTCTCTCACCACTCTCTTCACCTTTCTTTTGCTCTCCTTATAACACTTCTGCTTTGTAAAAACCTCTCATAAGCTACCTTTTTCTCTTTTATCACACCTTTTACTTCATCGTTCCACTAATCACTCCTCTTTCCTCCTGCAACCACCCTCCTATATCCATGAACTTCTGCCCCACATTCTAATACTGCATTTTTAAAACTATTCCAACCCTCTTCAACCCCCCCCCCACTACTCATACTTGCACTAGCCCACCTTTCTGCCAATAGTTGCTTATATCTCACCCTAACTTCCTCCTCCCTTAGTTTATACACTTTCACCTCTCTTACTTGCTGCTGCCATTTTCCTTTTATCCTATCTACCTCTGACTAACTGTAGCTACAACTAAATAATGATCCGACATATCAGTTGCCCCTCTATAAACATGTACATCCTGAAGCCTACCCACCAATCTTTTATCCAAAAATATATAATCTAACAAATTACTTTCATTACATGCTATATCATACCTTGTATACATATTTATCCTCTTTTTCATAAAATATGTATTACTTATTACCAAACTTCTTTCTACACATAGCTGAATTAAAGGCTCCCAATTTCATTTACCCCTGGCACCCTAAATTTACCTACTACTCCCCTCCACAACATTTTTAACCCACTTTAGCATTGAGATCCCCAACCACAAGTACTCTCTCACTTGGTTCAAAACTCCCCACACACTCACTCAACATTTCCTAAAATCTCTCTCCTCTACACTTCTCTCTTCTCCATGCGCATAAACACTTACTATAACCCACTTTTCACATACAACCCTTATTTTACTCCGTATAACCCTTGAATTAATACATTTATACTCCCTCTTTTCCTTTCATAACTTATCCTTCAACATTTATTTCTCCCCACTGACACTCTCCCACCCCCTTCAGCTTTGTTTCACTTAGAGCCAGGACATCCAGCTTCTTTTCATTCATAACATCCACAATCACCTCTTTCTCATCATTTGCACAACATCCACACACATTCAAACATCCCACTTTGAAGGTTTTCTTCTTTTTCTTTTCAGTAGTCAATACGAGAAAAGGGGTTACTAGCCCATTGTTCCGGCATTTTAGTAGACTTTTACAACACGCATGGCTTACGGAGCAAAGATTCTTATTCCACTTCCTACCATCATGTAAAACAAATACGGGCTTCCTTTTTACTCACTTGCTGTCTACTAACCTACTACCTTATTTTCTTCATATTGCCACTTAAGTGTATAAATGGTTGCTTCTCTGAGTGGGCAGTCGCCATCACACATGCTCCACTAGTAAGCAGTGCTGGATTATAGACAAACTAAGCCTGTGCGTAGGGCACCAACAAAGCAAGGGTAGTTACACTAGTACAGTGGACCCCGGTTTACGATATTATTTCATTCCAGAAGTATGTTCAGGTGCCATTACTGAATGAATTTGTTCCCATAAGGAATATTGTGAATTAGATTAGTCCATTTCAGATCCCCAAACATACACGTACAAATGCACTTACATAATTGGTCGCATTGGGAGCTGATCGTAAAGCGGGGGTCCACTGTATATCCAAACTGCTGATCAAGAGGATATTGCCTATTCTGGAGACTATTGTAACATGATATTGACAGGTCTTTCTCAAAATGCAATTGTACTACTACTACCCTCTCATAGTCTACCACATGACTCCTGCCACTCATTTCTAGTTATTTCTGTATTAGTACTGAAGAAGCCACTCATGGCAGAACACTTCCTCTAATAAATGTCCTGAACTGTACATATGTGTCTTTTTCTGCATCTTTTCAGTATCACCAGACCATTTTCCAAAGCAATGATACTATGAAAATAGAATTCATCAGATTCATGAAGATATATTAAGCGAAAAAAGAGCAGTAATGAAGTTGAGGATCTTTCTTTTTTTTTAAAACATTGGCTGCTTGTCACCAAGGCAGGGTAACCCCTCCCTAAAAAAAGAAGAAACTTTCATTATCATTCATTCGATCACTGCCTTGGCAGAGGTGTGCTGATACTACAGTTCAAAAACTGCAACACATCTCTACCTCTCCTTCAGATTGGAGTCATTGTACTTCCCACCTCCAGGACTCAAGTCTGAAAAAACTGGTTTGCCTGAATTCCTTAACCCTTTGAGGGTTTTTTGACGTACTAGTACGCCTAAATTCTAGCGCCCTCAAATCTAGTGGGAGAAAGCTGGTAGGCCTACATATGAAAGAATGGGTCTATGTGGTCAGTGTGCACAGTATAAAAAAAAATCCTGCAGCACACAGTGCATAATGAGAAAAAAAAAACTGACAGTATTTTTGGAATAAAACAGCGACTTTGCACTGTATTTTCATGTGGTATTTATTGTTGTATTCTAGTTTTCTTGGTCTCATTTTATGGAATGGAAGACATATTACAGAAATTGAGATGATTTTGACTGGTTTTACAATGAAAAGTACCTTGAAATTGAGCTCAAAGTAGCAGAAATGTACAATTTTTACCAAAGTTCAAAAGTAAACAAATCATGCCAAGCGTCCAATACACGTCAACTGGCAAGTCTAATATTCTTTCGCAAGTGTGCCAATATTATTTATACCATTTTCTACACTAATGCAGTAGTCTGCATAACAGTAAATCTTTTATTTTTTGTGAGAATAAAAATTCAAAGTGGAAAGCAAAAGAATATAAGAGGGGCCTTGAGACGTGACTAATGAACAGAGGAAATGTCATTTTAGTGCCAGGAATGTCTTTCTTGTTTATTCTAGACCCTATTCGGAAATTGGCATCTTTTGAAATTTGTGTGAAATTGGCTAAATTGCATTTAGCAATTTAGCCAATTTCTGACCACTGTACTGGATAGTTGAAATTGATAAATGGGTGGTTTCTTGCACTCATTCGATAGAAAAAATGGAGTTCTAGCGAAATATTCATGTTTTTTGTTGACTAGTACAGTTGAATTGGCCAAAAATGGGGCTCAAAGTGGGCAAAATTGCCGATGTGTAAACATCGTCGCAACCGCTAACTTTGAGAGAGCATAATTCTGTAAGTTTTCCATCAAATTTCAAACTTTTGGTGTCATTATGATTGGGAAAAGATTCTCTATCTTTTCGTAAGAGAAATTTTTTTTTTATTTTTAAATTTGGCTGACCCTGAGAACGAGTCTCAAAGAGAGCCTGTCGACCCTCAAAGGGTTAATAAATGTTACAACGTATTATGTTGTAGAATACATGTATCATGGTATTTTTTACACATTAAGAAATTCACTGCAAAAATTAGGCTGCAGGACATGAGGGACCACACTTAAAGTCTGTAATTATCTGACGTTTTTGAAAATCCCATGCAACCTTCCATAATGGTGACTGATAATTTTAAATAATCTACTGAATATATTTGAGAAAGCACTAAACCCTTTGGAATTTGATTAGGTTTGACCTAAAGAAGGGAAGGATGGCTCCAATTTTTTTAATCAAGAACCCTCTACCCTCATTGAAAGGTTCTCATCTACAGTAGGTAGGTATAATGTTTATCAGGAAACAGAACAAGTGTTTCCTGACAGGGGTCTTAGTCATATGATGACCCCACAGCTGGAGCTTTTGGTCATCTGACCTAGGCCTTCCACTGGCTTACTGGTCTACCACTTTAAAAACCATGGTTATGATTATAACCATTATTAGTACAACTACAGTATTATACTGACATTACTATAACTTCAACTTCCTTCATCTTACCACTAATATGTATGAGCTCAGTAACTTCTGATCTCTATCTTCTCACTCAGTTGTGATTTGACAATGGTCCAGGAGGGATCAAAATGTTATTAAATTCTTTTCGTAAGTGAGGGTAATTTGTAAATTGTTCCTGTCAATTTATTGTGAGTTAGTTGTGAACTGTTCCAGCCATGTTATTGTGGATTAGTTCTGAATTATTCCAGCCATGTTACTGTGGGTTAGTTGTGAACTGTTCCAGCCATGTTATTGTGGGTTAGTTGTGAACTGTTCCAGCCATGTTATTGTGGGTTAGTTGTGAACTGTTCCACCCATGTTATTGTGGATTAGTTCTGAATTATTCCAGCCATGTTATTGTGGGTCAGTTGTGAACTGTTCCAGCTATGTTATTGTGGATTAGTTCTGAATTATTCCAGCCATGTTATTGTGGGTCAGTTGTGAACTGTTCCAGCCATGTTATTTTGGTTAGTTGTGAACTGTTCCAGCCATGTTATTTTGGTTAGTTGTGAACTGTTCCAGCCATGTTATTGTGGATTAGTTCTGAATTATTCCAGCCATGTTATTGTGGATTAGTTCTGAATTATTCCAGCCATGTTATTGTGGATTAGTTCTGAATTATTCCAGCCATGTTATTGTGGGTTAGTTGTGAACTGTTCCAGCCATGTTACTGTGGGTTAGTTTTGAATTGTTTCAGTCATATTATTGTGGGCTATTTTTTAACTGTTTTAGTCATGATGCGAGTTAACTGTGAATTATTTCAGCCATGATAGATGTTAGTACCGCTAGTGCTCCAAACGTAGATCAACGTTTTATTTTTCCTGCCTCCAAATTTGGTACAATTGGCCTGAGATGCCTGGTCAGTATAAAATGGGTCTTAACACTTGTGTGTGCAGTATTAAAAAAAATATGGGACCACTTAGTACTTTGTGGGAGCACCAGTTCAACTGAGCGCCAGCAGAGCAAACTGTGTGGCACACACCAGGGGTTCACTGATGTCATGTCATATTAATACTCCACTTTTAAGAGGAAAGTGATGTTCACCTCAAGTTTTGTGGCTTTGAGATGGATGTGGCCACAAGTAGTCGAGGATATATCAAAAGCCTTGATAATAACCCATGTGCAACATTTGTGCAACAACCTTTCATTTCTGATACCACTGGTAGTGTCATCCTACCAGAATGTTCTACAACCTATGCCCTAAGAAAAACGGTTCTGGAACATGTGTAATACGTATTCAGAAGGCTGGGTGGCTGACTTTGGCTGTCTCTCTGTCTATCTCTGCCTGTGTGTCTATCTTTGCCCGTGTCTCTATCTCTGCCTGTGTCTCTATCTCTGCCTCACAGGTACACGTAAGTACAGTTATTATACATAGTGTAAATTACCTAGGACAACTCGAAAACTCCAGGCAGTGCTTGTAGATATAAGGCATAATAAGCAAGACTGGCAAGTAATATGCATTTTCACTTTATCAGGAATCAGGTGTGACGACTGCATTGTGCTTAATACCTGTTCGTTTAAGAGCCGCTCTCTGAGACAGAGACAAGCAGACAGAAAGACAGACACACACAGGCAGACAAAAAGACAGATAAGCAGAGCTAGACAGACAGACAGACACATGTTTGTGTGTAACAGTGAAAACAAATAAAAACATGGTTCCCTGGAGTAGTGCATGTTCAAGTGTCACTCCACTGCTGAAGTGTCAGCAGTTTACTGACACTTATCTTAACACCATGCTTCAAGGAGTTTCATATACACTCCAGCATGTCTAAAACATTGCTGAGACCTATAAATACAGTGGACCCCCGGTTTACGATATTATTTCATTCCAGAAGTATGTTCAGGTGCCAGTACTGACTGAATTTGTTCCCATAAGGAATATTGTGAATTAGATTAGTCTATTTCAGACCCCCAAACATACACATACAAACGCACATACATAAATACACTTACATAATTGGTCGCATTGGGAGCTGATCGTAAACCGGGGGTCCACTGTACTTCTAGACAATAGTAAATAACCAAGGCAGGTGAAAATGTTCACCTGTCGGTGTGCTTGTGACTATTTGAATACTATTTCAGCACCTAATATTAGAGTCAGAATAAAGATTGACTATGAAATCACAAGAACTGCTATAAATTGTAATCATTATAACATAAAAATTATATAAATTCAAATAAAAACGAGAAAAAGAGGTATATCGGCAACACTTCTGCAAGTAGCAGGACTCGATGTTGCTGTCAGGTGACCATCCAGCGCTAACTTCGTGGGCATATATCTGGTAAGTACTTATCTTAAATTTTTTTTTATCTTATAACATGTCGAATAATGCCCTCTTCATTTATTTATATTTATATATATATTTTTCTTTCTTTCAACACACCTGCCGTATCCCACTGAGGCGGGGTGGCCCAAAAGGAATCAAAATATTCGGAACACTGGGCAAATGAACACACATAAGAACATAAGAAAGAAGGACCACTGCAACAGGCCTGCTGACCCATGCAGAGCAGGTCCATGTCCCTCCCCCTGGATTAGCCCAAAGACCCACCCAGTCCGGTCACCTCAACTCAAGGAAGGAGCATGGCACCAGACCCAGCAGCACAAGCTGGTCAGGTCCAACTCACACCCACCCACACCCACTCGTGTATTTATCTAACCTATTTTTAAAACTACACAACGTTTTAGCCTCAATAACTATACTCGGGAGTTTGTTCCACTCATCCACAACTCTTACCAAACCAGTGCTTACCTATATCCTTCTTGAATCTGAATTTTTCCAACTTGAAACCATTGCTGCGAGTCCTGTCTTGGCTGGAAATTTTCAGAACGCTATTTACATCCCCTTTATTTATTCCTGTTTTCCATTTATACACCTCGATCATATCCCCCCTAATTCTACGCCTTTCAAGACAGTGCAGATTCAGGACCCTCAGTCTATCCACATAGGGAAGATTTCTGATACATGGGATCATCTTTGTCATCCTCCTCTGTATGTTTTCCAGAGCATTTATATCCATTCTGTAATACGGTGACTAGAACTGAGCCGCATAGTCTAAATGAGGCCTAACCAAGGATATATAGAGTTGAAGAACAACCTGAGGACTTCTATTATTTATACTTCTAAATATGAAGCCAAGAATTCTGTTAGCTTTACTGCGAACACTAATGCACTGTTGTCTTGGTTTTAGATTACTGCTAACCAGAACTCCTAAATTCTTTTCACAATCAGTAATATTAAGATCTACATTATTTAGTTTATATGTGGCATAGTTATTTACCTGTCCAACATTTAGAACTTTGCATTTGTCTGTATTAAACTACATCTGCCACTTCTCCGACCATTGCCTCAGTCTATTCAAATCACCCTGGAGTGCTCTAGTGTCCTCATTAGAATGAACTGGACGGTCTATTTTGGTGTCATCAGCAAATTTGCTAATGTCGCTATTTATTCCCTAATCTATGTCGTTTATGTAAATTGTGAACAACAACAAGCCCAACACTGGCCCCTGAGGAACACCACTTGTGACGTGCCCCCATTCTGATTTCTCCCATTTATGCAAACTCTCTGCTGCCTATTTGTCAGCCATGTCTCTACCCAGGAAAAAATTTCTCCTATTCCGTGTGCCTTAAATTTCCTCAATAGCCTCTGGTATGGAACTCTATTGAAAGTCTTACTAAAGTCCATATACACAATATCATATTCATTACCATGATCTACCTCCTCAAACACCTTAGTGAAAAAAGTTAGCAAATTCGTAAGACAGGAATGCCCCTTTGTAAAACCGTGTTGAGATTCATTTATCAATCTGTGCCTATCAAGATGGCTACGAATTGCTTCGGCAATTATTGATTCCATAAATTTTTCCACTATGGAGGTAAGGCTTATTGGTCTATAGTTCGAAGCCAAGGACCTGTCACCTGCCATGTAAATAAGTATTACATTTACCATTTTCCACTTATCAGGCACTATGCCAGTTTGTAGTGATATGTTAAAAAGAGTAGCCAAAGGTATGCTAAGTTCCTCTTTACATTCCTTTAACACCTTTGCAAACAGTTCATCAGGGCCTGGGGATTTGTTAGGTTTTAGTTTCTCTATTTGTCTGAGGACCATCTCACTAGTTACCGCAATCGTGCACAGTTTATCATCATCCTGTTCTACATAATCTATTTCAGGAATATCGCTAGTATTTTCCCGGGTGAAAACAGAGGAAGTAGGTAATGAGAATTTCACACATATCCTTATCACTGTCAGTGATCTGACCAGAGTTACTCTTAAGTGGGCCAATCTTGTCCCTAATCTTACTTCTGTATAACTGAAAGAACCCTTTTGGGCTAGTCTTTGAATCCCTTGCGACCTTAGCCTCATAATCCCTTTTAGCTTTTCTTATTCCTTTCTTTATTTCTCCCTTTAATTGAATATATTGATTTCTTAACTGCCCATCCCCTCTTTTGATACGCCTATATATGCCTCTCTTTTGACCAATGAGATGTTTTAATCTATTGTTCATCCATTTGGGATCATTTTTGTTAGATCTAATTTCCCTACTCGGAACAAAAGTTGTCTGGGCAGCTAGAACTATGCTCTGAAAAACGTCATATTGGCAACCAAGATCACCTACCTGACCCATAGTCAGGACATCCCAACTTAGCCCACCCAGGTAATTTTTCAGTCCCATGAAGTCGGACAAGAGAAAATCTGGGACAGAGATTTGATTGCAGTTATCTGGGTAATTCCATGATATATTGAAACTAAGCGATTTGTGATCACTTTCCCCAAGCTCATCATTAACCTCAAGATTATTAATCAGTGAATCTTTGTTGGCAAGAATCAAGTCAAGCAGATTGTTTCCTCTAGTTGGTTCTGTCACAACCTGTTCTAAAAAGCAATCCTGAACCGTATCAAGAAAGTCACTTGACTCAAGATTTCCTGTCATATTGTTCCAATCAATTTTTCCAAAGTTAAAATCTCCCATTATCACAACATTTTCATATCTAGATGCCTTATGAATTTCATCCCATAACAGCTTACTGCACTCCCTATCAAGGTTGGGGGCCTATAAATCACACCCAAAATTAATTTGTCACATCCCTCGAGAAACTGTAGCCAAACAGATTCTGTGTTCGATGTTTCTAATCTTACATCATGTCTAAGACAACAATTTAAATTTTCTCTGACATACATCGCCACTCCACCACCCTTCCTGTTGACCCTATCAGTGTGGAATAGTTTATAACCCTGTATGTTGCATTCAGAAGGCATTTCTCTATCTTTCAGGTTGAACCAGGTCTCTTATACCAATAATATCTCTATTACCTACACTTGCAAGTAATCTTAGCTCATCTATCTTATTTCTTAGACTTCTACTATTTGTATAGTAAGCCTTAAGGGTTTGATCAATTGATTTGTCATTACTAGCAACTTTATTCTGAATATTGTCTTTTAAACATATCCCTGAGGTATCCCAGTAATAACTACTGTTTTTAACCCTAATGCTGCAGCCTGATTGTTTCCCACATAGATCTACGTTTGGACAGTTTAAGGGTTAATTGTGAACTGTTTTAGCCATGACATTGTGGGCTAGTTGTGAACTGTTCCAGCCATGATACTGTGGGTTACTTGTCTTCTCCCACCCAAACCCAGTCATACTTGCCAACACTGTCAATGCCAAATTGCAGAAAATATCTGCCTGGATGATGACTAATAAACTTATCCTGAATATTGACAAAATCTGTTTCATTCAATTTGGAAACAAAGCTGCAAATGTTCCACTTAACATAACACTAAACGGATCACCCATCATAAGACTCACAGAGGGAAAATTTCCTAGGAATCTACCTTGACAGAAGCCTCAAGTTCCAGACACGTACAACAAATTACCAAGAAAATCTCTAAGACTGTAGGCATACTATCAAATGTACAGTACTATGTTCCACAATCAGCTCTCCTTGCACTGTATCGTTCACTCATCTACCCTTATCTCACATGTGGAATTTGTGCATGGGGATCAACAACATTAACCCCTTGACTGTCGCAACCCCCAATCCTGAGGTGTCTCCTGGTGTTGCAAAATTTAAAAAAAAAAAAAAAAAAAAAAAAAAATCTTATGAAATGATAGAGAATCTTTTACAGATTGTAATGACACCAAAAAAAAACGAAATCTGATGGAAAACTGACGGAATTACACTCTTGCGAGGTTAGTGACCTTGGCAATATTTACAAACCCGTTTTCCCCCACTTTGAGCCCATTTTTTGCTAATTCCTTGTTCCAGTCAACCCACTATAGCATTTCTTTAAAACTCCGTTTTTTTATCAAATTGAGTACAAGAAACTGCCCATTTACCAATTTCAACTGCCCAAAAAAACAGGTCAAAATTTGCAATTTGGCCAAATTTTCCCGAAAATTAAAAATACGCATTTCAAAAAAAGGGCCCAAAAATGGGGAAAACAATGGACATTCCGCTCTAAATAACTTTTTTTGTTCATCATCATATTGGGCCCCTCTGATATTCTCTTGCTTTTCTATTTTGAATTTTTTATTCAAAAAAAAAATTGAAAGTTTTACTATTATGCAACACGAAATATTGTTATAATTGTATAAATAACTAAACCCATTCATGATGCAAATAGAATGGGCTATTGGACATTTATTGGACAATGACATCATTTTTTTTACTTTTGAAATCGGCAAAATAAACTTTTCCCCTATTTGAGCTCCATTTCCATTTTCTTTTTATAGTAAACAAAAAAATCATCTTTTTTCAAAATTTTGTTTTCCCATTCTATAAAATTAATCAAGAAAACGAGAATAAACCAAAAAATACTTTAGAAAATAGACCACAAATTCAGCTTTTTAAATTAAAAAAAAGGTCGGATTTTTTTTTTTCTCTTTATCCCTGCCTGCTCCGGGATTTTTTTTTATGTGGGCCACTGACCACACAGACCCATTCTTACATGGGGGCCTACCAGCTTTCCCCTTTTTGATTTGAGCCCTAGAATTTAGGGAAAATTTTAACGTCAAACAGGGAACCTTGAAAGACGTTTTTATATACGGCCCAACAGTCAAAGGGCAAAACCCCAAAAACCCATTAATAAGCCAGAAAAAGGAGCAGTCAGAATGAAAAATTTCCTACCCCTGACAGCATACTCCCCCAAAAATTTTTCAGAAGTCAAATCTCCACCTAAAGAACATCCATACTTATTTACGTGTTACTACACAAAGTAAAAAAAACAAATTAAAAACCCCACCCAAAACAAACCCCCCAAAAAACCAACTTTTTTTTTCCCCCAACAACAAAAAACCCAACACAACCCAAAAAAAAACCCACCCCCCCGGTCGAAATTTATTTAAATTTTCTCAAAAAACCCTTTAAACCCAGCTCAAACCTTTTCAACGTAAATTCCCTTAACCCAAATCCTTTAAAATTGTAACCAAACCTCAAAAATTCCAAAATAATAAAAAAAACCCAAAAAATATTACCAAATTTTGAATCTAAAATATACCTTTTTTCCCCCAAAAAATTTTTATTTCCCCCAAAATTTTAATTTAATATTCTTTTTGAAAAAGTCATTGGAAAAGGAATAGGGCCCCCGCCCCGGGTACAAAGTTTTAACCCATCCCCCCTTTTTGAAAAAGGGCCGATCCCTTAAAAAAGTCCCCCCTGTTCGCCCAGATCGCCAATGTGGTTGAGCCCCCAAAAGTGGGGTGGATTGACCCGCCAGCCCCGCGGTAAAAAAACCAACATAAAGGGAAAGTTTTTTAAAGTTTTTTTTGGGATTTATTAAAAAGGCCTGGGGCCCCCGAAAAATTTAGTTTAAAAAAAGCAAAAGGGGGGTTTTAAAAGATAAAAAGGTATGATAAGTTGAAAAGGGGGGGGGGCGCCGCGGCCAACAAAAAAACCCAAATCAACCCATCGCTACTATTGTGGGTAACAAAAAGGCAATAAGGGAAAGCTGTTCTTGCCAAAGGTTTAATGTGTTTTCGAAAAAGAGATCGCAATGATGGAAGATGTTAAGACCTTTTTGGTGTGGAATAAATAAAAAACAGCGAGCAGGAGATAGCGTCCTAAACGAAAAAGTAAAAAGGCTAGGAAGTTGTTAGGATTTTAATTAAAAAAAGCCTGCAACTAGTGAGAGTGATAAATTTAAAGGGCCAGCAAATTTGGTTTGAGAGATTTAAAAGCGTAGGGGCATACATGTGTGATAAGGCATGGTGAGGCTGCCAGTTCGGACCACAAAGCAGCTGAAAATAGGCAGGAATTAAGGAGTCATAGACATGAAGGACGAAACCTAAAACAAGTGTTTAAAATTGTGATAAAACAGGCCGTTTGAAGAAAATGCCAACAGGACCACTTTATCAAGGAAAAAGGCACTCCAGGAACAACCCTATGAAAGACGGGCTTCTTTGTGAGTTTCCAATGTACGGTGATTAAAAGTGAAGCCTTTATTAGTGTATCACTCTAAAACTCCCAGACCTTTGGAAAAAGAATGCCCCAAGGAAAATTTTGTGTGTGTGGAGGGCAAACGTAAGGCATGGGCACTGGGACTTTTTTCTATGAGGGTTACCCATGCATTTGCCCCCAAGGGAAAAGATTACCTAACTGAAAAAAAAATTAGAATTTAATGCCTCCTGGTGTGGACAATGCCCTGTCATCCACAGACAGGGGGACATGAAAATTCTTTAAAGGGTGAATTTTTTGCCTCCTAATCCCACTCCTCCCTGCAGCCCATGGACCAGCAGGTTATTGCAAACTTAAAAAAACTGTACACAAAAGCGTTTGAAAGGTGCTTTGTAGTGCCCTCAGAAACTCAACGACCAAGAGATTTTTTGGAGAGGCACTTTAAATCCTAAATTGTGAAAACCCTTATGGGAAAGGGCTTGGGGGGGAGTGACTAAGAAGACCTTGAACTTGCTTGGAAGAAACTTGGCCAAATGTGTAGAAAAAAGGGGTTTTTAAAGGGTTTGGGCAAACCCCCTGAGGGGATTATCCCAGTTAAAGGGTCCATTTGGGGTTGGGAAAGTCCTTGGGGTTTGGAGGTTTGTGGGGGGGTGTGGAAGAGTTGGTGGGGAGGACAATGAAAATAACCATGATGACTGAAAATCAAATTAAAAGCAAAAGGCCTACCCGAGGGAAAATGGTTCAGGGAGGGGAGAGAGAAATTGAAGGGAAATTGCCTATACAAAATTAAGGAAATCTGTGCAATTGGCTGAAAGTCAAACCTTTTTGGTGGAAATCACCCCCCACACAGTATTGCAAGCGTGCTGGTGATTATTACACTAAAAATGTTGTGAAACCTTTTGGGAAGTCTTAAAGGGAAGAAGGTACAGGCCACTATGGACAGATTGTTGTGGAAAGAAGTCCAGTGATTTAAACGGTCCTTGGCATTAAAAGAAGAAAAGGGGAAAAACCCCCAAAAAGGGCCGAACCTCAGTCTTAAGGAAGGGGGATTCCCCCCTAAACACTAACACACTCTCTCCCCTCCTCCCATCCCATCAATCATCACCAGATCTTCAATAAAAGTGAGTGTCATGTAATTATGCATGCCTTTTTCAGTTTGTGTGTATTAAAATTTTTTTTTTTCATACTTTTGGGTGTCTTGCACAGATTAATTTGATTTCCATTATTTCTTATGGGGAAAATTCATTCGCATACCGATCATTTCGCATAACAATGAGCCCTCTTGCACGGATTAAAATCGCTATGCGGGGGTCCACTGTATAATTGAATCATGTTTCATAAACATTTTTGAAAATATGAATATATCCTTTGTTTATATAAATTAGATTCATTTATAATTAATGGAACTATTGTATGACTACTTGCAAATAAATAAATAAACAAACAAATAAAAATAAATAATATGTTCCAGCCATGATAGTGTGGGTTAGTTTTCAACTATTTTATCCACACTAGCGTGACTTGTATTCTTCTTTTGCCTATGTGTATCTGATTTATCAATACGTAAGATAACAGATTCCCACTACAGGCAGCACACTCCACCAATATTCAAAACTCTAAACCTACTCACCATACAAAACATCCATACTTACTACTGTACCTACTACATATATAGAACACTTAACTTGGATATAAACCCTCCTCTCAAACGTCTCCTTACCAACCTCAACAGAACACATGACCATAACACAAGGCACAGATCACTCTTTGATGTTCCTCGTGTCCATCTCACACTATGCAAAAACTCAATGCACATAAAATGCCCAAAAATCTGGAATTCATTACCTGTGAATATAAAAGAAAAACTGTCTATTTATAAATTTAAGTCTCTTCTTAAAAATCACTTACTCACCCACAACTAAATAAATACTGAATAATTGTATCTCATAACTGTTTAACCTGTGACCCAATCAAACTTTGTTATTTTTAATTACATTACCTAACAGAATACTCCATTCTAATGAATGCACAGCAACAGTAAATGACCATATGACCAGTCTCTGAAATACTCATTTGTGCTTAATTGTTATCTGTTTACAATAATGTTTACCACTGAACATATCATTGCTTAGTTAATCTTAAGTTAATTTTAAGCCTGCCCATAATACTCTGCATACAAGGGGCTTTGGCATGTTACACTTAACCACTGTATTTCTTTGTACTTCTATGTATCATGTTCAAATTATTAAATAAATAAATAAATAAATAAACAGTATAGAGACGCTACCCTACTTACGAACATTTGAGTTATGAACATTCAAACATTCAGAATGCTGTGTTAGTTAAAGTTTCATTTGCAATACTTCCGCAAATCTGAATTTTGAGTTGCGCGCCTTCTGCATAGTACATACAATGTTCTGCCAAAACCCACGCTGGGCAG
Source organism: Cherax quadricarinatus (assembly GCF_026875155.1). Lineage (NCBI taxonomy): Eukaryota > Metazoa > Arthropoda > Malacostraca > Decapoda > Parastacidae > Cherax > Cherax quadricarinatus. The sequence continues at coordinate 17,585,620 of NC_069495.1, read as the reverse complement.
CACTGAAGTCAATAGTTTGGAATGAAGATTTGATGGAGCTGGAAGAGATGCAGTGTAAGGAAGAGCAAGAAGAACAAGATGAAACTGTTTCTTCTAAAAAGTTTGAGACGAAAATGATGGAAGAGGCATTTTCTCTTATGAAGAGAGGTCTCTATATGTTTGAGCTTCAGGACCCCAATATTGAGAGATACTCAAAGGTGTCAACTGGTGTTAACAATTCTATCTCATGCTACTGTCTTATATACAACGAGAAGAGAAAAACAGTGCAACTTCCTTAGACAAATTCTTCAGACCAGTGCCTTCTACATGAAAAGCCTCTTCAGATGTTGAAGAAACCCAGGCTTATGAAACCCTGACTGACGAAGCATTTGATGACGAAGTGTATGAGGTTGACGACCCTCTCCTCCAGTAGCCCCACACAACTTCCGATCTTCCTCTCATCCATCACCGCAAGTTTATTGTACCAATTAAAAATGTAAGAAGTTTTTTATTACAGTATTTATTATTAAAATATGGTTTAGTATTAAGAACTGTACAATAATGATACTGTACAGTATTGTTTAAGTTTTTAATGGACAACAGCGCAGAAAGAGAACAATAATAATAATCGTAACAATAGAAAAATGGCAAAATAACAACTTACAAACAATTCAAGATACGGACAGCCTTCTGGAACGTAACTTGTTCGTAAGTTGGGGGGCGTCTGTATATGAAGTAAAGGATGAGGTGACCATAATAAATGTTAATTTTTCCGACATTGGCTGTTTCCCACTAAAGCATAGTGACCCAGGGAAGAAAATACATTCATCATTCAGTTAATATATGTCTTACCAGAAATATGGACATCATAATTCAAATGACTCTCCAAACTGCAGCATCTTAAAGAACTTCCAAGTTGAATTTAATTCAAAATTAAAAAAAATAATTAAGTGACATACCGTTCTTTTTTACTTTGAAGTCGTTCCAGCTTCTTGGCCACTTTGTAAGACCCTTCTAGTTTCTCTCTTTCTTCATCACTCAATTCAAGATATCTGTAGGATTAAAAAAATATAATAGTCACACATTATAAATATGCAATAAATAAATCATAATAAAATACAGTTTTTCTTCTTCTGAAGGAGGGGTGTTAATGTTGCAGTTTAAAAATTGTAGTGTAAAGCACCCTTCTGGCAAGACAGTGATGGAGTGAATGATGGTGAAAGTTTTTCTTTTTCGGGCCACCCTGCCTTGGTGGGAATCGGCCAGTGTGATAATAAAATAATAATAAAAAAATACAGTAAAGATCTCTTATAAAGCCCCTCTAGGTACTGCAATTTATTTTTAAGTAAAAGAAAGCATCCAAAATTTTAGATGGTCTACTATGAAGGCCTTTCCATGTACTATTTAATTCACATTTACAATAAATTGCTCTACATGAAAGAGCTTTTATAAGCGAGCTTACTGTAGTATACTGTGACTCTAAACAATTTTACATAAAGTGATACAGTGAGTTACTTAGATTAAAATGCAAACAAAATGAGACAATACATGTTAGTAATTACAGTGGACCCCCGCTTAACGATCACCTCCCAATGCGACCAATTATGTAAGTGTATTTATGTAAGTGCGTTTGTACGTGTATGTTTGGGGGTCTGAAATGGACTAATCTACTTCACAATATTCCTTATGGGAACAAATTCGGTCAGTACTGGCACCTGAACATACTTCTGGAAAGAAAAAATATCGTTAACCGGGGGTCCACTGTATATATGGAAGTTTGAAGGAAGGTTAGAAGAACAGGAACAGAATTAGATGAAAACTATTTTGCATGACAGCATATTGCTGTCTAGATTACATCAAGGAGTTTAGGTGCTTTTTAACCCTTTGACTGTTTCGGCCATGTATGTATTTCTTACGAGCCAGTGTTTCGGGCTGTGGCTCGTACGTTGGTTTGCGTGCAGCCAGCAGCAACAGCATGGTTGATCAGGCTCTGATCCACCAGGAGGCCTGGTCACAGACTGGGCCGTGGGGGCGTTGACCCCCGGAACTCTCTCCAGGTAAACTCCAGGTAATACTCAATACCTCTCAAGCAGGAGAAAGCTGGTAGGCCCACATGCGAGAGGATGGGTCTGTGTGGTCAGTGTGCACCACAAAAAAAATCCTGCAGCACGCAGTGCACGAAAAAAAAACGCTCTGACCATGTTTTTGGATTAAAACGCCGACTTTGACGTGTATTTTCGTGTAGTATTTATGGTTGTATTCTCGTTTTCTTGGTCTCATTTGATAGAATGGAAAACATATTACAGAAATAGAGATGAGTTTGATTAGCTTCATGATGAAAACGACCTTGAAATTGAGCTCTAAGTAGCGGAAACGTTTGATTTTTACCAATGTTCAGGAATAAGCAACTCACACCACACATCCAATACACATCAACTGGGGAGTCTAATATTCTTTCACTAGTGCACTGATATTATTTATACCATTTTTACAATAATGCAGTAGTCTGCATAACAGTAAATTTTGTATTTTTTTGTGTGAATAAAAAATCAAAATAGAAAGCAAGAGTAATATAAGAGGGACCTAGAGACATGACTAATGAACAGAGGATATGTTATTTTAGTGCCAAGAATATCTGCATTGTTTATTCTGGACCCTATTTTGAAATTGGCATCTTTTTTAATTTGCATGAAATTGGCCAAATTGCCAATTTCTGACCACTTTATTGGGTAGTTCAAATCGGTAAATGGGCAGTTTCTTGTACTCGGTTGAAAGAAAAAATGGAGTTCTATGAGTTTCGTCAACTGGAACAATGGAATTGGGTGAAAATAGGGCTCAAAGTTGGCAAAATTGCCGATGCGTATATATCGTCGACATCGCAAACTTCGCGGGAGCGTAATTCTGTAAATTTTCGACCAAATTTCGTACTTTTGGTGTCATTACCATCGGGAAAATTCTGAATCATTTCATAAGAAAAAAAAAAAAATTCCAAAAATTTTTCGACATAGAATGACAGTTTCAGAAAGGGGCTTGCGACAGTCAAAGGGTTAACAATAGCTCTAAATCAACTGGTAACTAGGTGACCTTTTGATGCTTCAGGCAAGGAGGTCCAGATCTTAGTTCTTTTTATGTGCATTGAGTTTTTGCACAGGAGGAGTCAGAGAATTTGTTTTGTCTTGTGTTATGCCTGCAAGTTCTGTTGTAGCTATCAAGGAAAAGTTTCAGAGATGCATTTGTATTGGAACTGATTATCCTCTATATACAGCAGGCACAGTATTACGAGTGCATCTTGTGTATATTAAGTTTAAGGTTCTGAAGAGTGGAGGAGTATGATGTCTGGCACTGGAATGGGTAATCATTCACAAAGCAGCTTTTTGTTGAGTTATTAAGGGTTTTAGGTTATTTGGTGTAGTAGATCCCCAGGCACATGTACCACAAGGTAAGGATAGATTAGAGTTGTACAATATAAGTAGTGCTATATGAGGTATACAGTAATGTATCTTGGAGAGGATGCCAAGTGTTTTGGATACCTTCTCTTTTATGTTCTGGAAGTGGGTGTTAAACTTTAAGTAGGAGTCAAGGTGCAGATCTAAAAATTTTCCTTTGGTTTGTCTTACAATGGAAGAACCATTAATCATTATGTTTAGATGGATATTTGTAGCTCTTTTTCCAAACATTGAAGTGCACTGGGGAGACCACTGATGTAAACGAGGAAGAGCAAAGTGCCAAGAGCTCTGCCTTAATGCACTCCTACATGGACAGGCTAAGTTGATGAGGTTATGCCATGGATGGTGTCTGTTACTAACACTTTAGGTATGCAAGAGTATGACCTCTGATGCTATAATATTCTAGTTAAAGATGTAAGATGTGGTCCACTGTATCAAAAGCTTTCCCCAGTTCTATGAACAGGCCCAGGGGATGCTCATCATTTTCAAGAACTGCATAAAGCAGTTCAAGTATTTTTATAATTGCATCATTTGTACTCTTTTTTGGACTACAACTGAATTGGCAGGGGTTGAGTATATTGTGAGATGCTAGGAAGGAATAAACTCTATTATGAATTATTTTTGTCAAAGATTTTAGATAGTAATGGCAAGGTGGATATTGGCCTATAGCTATTAACTTAAGTTGTACAACCTTCCCCTGTGTATCAGGGGTAACTCTTGATATTTAAATTCAAATTTGTATTTTTTTTGTTTTTAAAAAAAAAATGTAGTTTACATGTAATAAGCATCACTGGAAAGGTTCCAGGTTTTAATGATTTGTTGAGCAGAACTGCAATATTGGGTGGCAGCACATGAGGTGCTTTTTTGTACACTAGTGTCGGTAAATTAGTTATGCTTCCTGTCTTGTTTTACAGTGAATTTATTATAATTGTTACCTCAGAGACATGCAGATACAAGTCATCTGAACTGCAGTATCTGCACACCTCTGGCAAGGTGACTAACATGCTGGGAGCAAGGGGCTAGTAACTCCTTTTCTTGTATACATTATTAAAGTTAAAAAGAGAAACTTTCGGTTTTCTTTTTGGGCCACCCTGCTTCAGTGGGATATGGCCAGTTTGGTGAAAGAAGAACTTTGTATATTAAGTAAGTTCAACCTCAGTAGTAGGCTGGTAGACAGCAGCTGCCCAGGGAGGTATTACCATCCTGCCAAGTGAGTGTAAAACAGAAGCCTGTAATTGTTTTACATGATGGTGGGATTGCTGGTGTTTTTGTTCTGTCTCATAAATATGCAAGATTTCAGGTATGTCTTGCTACTTCTAATTACACTTAGGTCACACTACACATGCATGTACAAGTATATATACACACACACACACACCCCTCTGGGTTTTCTTCTATTGTCTTACTAGTTCTTGTTTATTTCCTCTTATCTCCATGGGGAAGTGGAACAGAATTCTTCCTCCATAAGCCATGAGTGTCGTAAGAGGTGACTAAAATCGGAAGCAAGGGGCTAGTAACCCCTTCTCTTGTATATACAGTGGACCCCCGCATAACGATTTTAATCCGTGCAAGAGGGGTAATTGTTATGCAAAATAATCGGTATGTGAATGAATTTTCCCCATAAGAAATAATGGAAATAAAATTAATCCGTGCAAGACACCCAAAAGTATGAAAAAAAAAATTTTTTACCACATGAAATATACATTTTCCCACACACAAAGAGAAGGATACATGCACAATAGTAGAGTAGTACATGCACAGTATATATTGTGCATGTACTAGTCTACTAAATGAAGAATAAATGACACTTACCTTTATTGAAGATGCAGCAATGACTGATAAGACACTGTGTCCTGGGAGTGCCTTTTCCTCCTAAGTACTGTAGGTCCTGTTTGGCATTTTCTTCCAGAACAGGCCTTATCACACTGTGTATGCCACTACGATTCTTAAATCTCTCAAACCAACCTTTGCTGGCTTTAAATTCACCAATATGAGCACTAGTTCCAGGCATTTTTCCCTGTTCACCTGGGTGTTAGTCGACTTGTGTGGGTTGCATCCTGGGAGACAAGATTAAGGACCCCAATGGAAATAAGTTAGACAGTCTTCGATGACACTGACTTTTTTGGGTTATCCTGGGTGGCAAATCCTCTGGGGTTAATTGTTTCTTGGTATTCTCAATAAGCCACACCAACAACGGTGCTACAGCAGCAGCACGCAGCTGACGGTGGTACAGCAGCAACAGACGATGCTACAGCAGCAACAGACGATGTTACAGCAGCAGCAGACGATGCTACAGCAGCAGCAGCAGCTGACGGTGGTACAGCAGCAACAGACGACGCTACAGCAGCAACAGACGATGTTACAGCAGCAGCAGACGATGCTACAGCAGCAGCAGCAGCTGACAGTGCAGCAGCAGCAGCAGCTGTCAGTGCAGCAGCAGCTGTAACCACCAATAGTAGCGATGGTTGATTGGGGTTTATTATACAACCTGGCCAGCTCGGAGACACGCACTCCACTTTCATACTTATCAATGATCTTTTTCTTCATCTCTATTGTAATTCTCACCCTTATTGCTGTAGGGTTGGCACTAGAAGCTTCTTGGGCCCATGGTCACTTATTTTCCAGAAAAAGCACCGAAAACACTGTAATAATACGAAATATTCCGATTGTATGCTTGGATGTTACCGCGGAGGCTGGCTGGTAAACAATGCCACCGGCGGAACATGTGAGCGTGGCTCAGGCCGCACATTGGACGCGTCTCGGACGAAAATCGGTGAGCGGGTTTTTAAGCGGTATGTGAGGCAAAATTTTGGCGATTAAAGCAAGCGGTATGCGGATTAATCGCTATGTGATGCCATCGGTATGCGGGGGTCCACTGTATTACTAAATGCAAAAGGAGAAACTTTCGTTTTTCCTTTCGGGCCACCCCGCCTCGGTGGCATACGGCTGGTGTTTTGAAAAAAGAAAAGAGAAACTTTTTTTCTTTTTGGGCCACCTTATATCAGTGGGATGTGGCTGGTTTGTTGAAAGAAGTTCAAATTCTAGAAAAATGGTGGGTTGTGTTGTCTAGCTCAGGAATTGGTTATCATCCGCACAGCAGCTTTTTGTTGGGTTATTAATGGTTTAAGGTGAATGGTCATGGTAGATCCGCCAGCACTTAGCGACTGTATATACAAGCAATCAATTAATTTTTGCCCTATGGAACAAAAGGGGATGATGCCTCAGAGAATAGTGATGACACATTACCAGCAAAAGCTGGTGGAAGCATGGATGTCCATACAGGGGAGGTAGGTAGAGGGAAACAGAAAAAATGCACCAGAAGCGAATGCAGCTACAAAAATTCCTAGCAAACAAAATTCCAATCTATGCCTTGGTTATCTGCAGGCACGGTATATCTGGTAAAACAGGTGGGACATGCACCTCTGACCATCCCAAAAAATGCCACAGGAAGGTGCAACTCCCTTTCTTGTAACTTATTTCACCCCGAAATGTGTCACTCGTCACTCCACGAAAGAAAGTGCTACAATGTATACTGCCAGGCACATCATCTGAAGGGGACAAGAAGAGACAGACCAGCCAGACTATGGGCAACAAAAGAGGGGAGCCATAACCTCTCCAGAGAAAGAGGTTTTTTAGTGCCAGGAAGGAAAAAAAACTGGTAAGAAATGACAGGAATCTTACACCAACTGAAAACAATTCTGAAGCAGAGGCACAGTCATTGGCCTCCATTCCAGAATAACAAATATTAGAGCCAGCAAATAAAACCCCATCATAAATGCCATCAATATACTGTAATGGCATATGTCTTTGCAAACATACAGGTTCTAAAGCCGTCAACAAACAACAAAATTCCTTACATCAAGGGAGTGCTCACTGAGACAAATGCAATGTTTGTAGCATTCACAGAGATCCACATAAAGGATCATTTTGACAACGAAATATGGATCCAGGTTATAACCTATTCAGATGCGACAGACTAAACAGGCAACAGGGAGGGGGGGTTTGGCTTTTACATCTCAGAATCACTCATCTGCTCAGAACTACTAAACACCTCAAATGATGTAGTTGAAGTTTTGGCAGTAAAGACTGAAAACCAAAACCTTTTCATTGTGGTTGTATACAAGCCAACGGATGTAACTTCTCAGCAAATCGGGGAACAGCTTTTGAAAATTGACCACTCTGGAAAGTTTCAACTCCTGCCCAAAACATCTTGCTACTGGGAGATTTCAACTTGAGACACACAAAATGGAGGAGTGTAGCAAATAATATTTTAGCAGAGATCACCCCAGGAGGCAGTTCAGATGAAAATTCACACACACATACGAGCTATTAAATCTCTACACCAAATTCACCTTAAACCAGCAAATATTTGAGCGTACAAGACTAGAAAATACACTGGACCTCATCTTCACTAACAATGATGCTCTGATATGTAATACAGTACAACTGTATCAAAGACAATACACTCAGATCACAACATAATAGAGGTACAGACATGTATGCACAGGGCTCCTGACCAGCAAAATGTGATCAGTCATGAGGGTGTCTTCACAAAATTCAACTTCAATAACAAAAACATACAACACGGATCTGAACCTTTGCCTAAAAAAACAATAAACTCTGTGGTTCTTGAGATCTGCTCAAGGCACATTCCATTAAGAAAAGGAAAGAGAAGATGTAAACTAGAAAAAGAGACGCTGCCTATACAGACAAAGGCGAAGAGTCAGAGCTGCTGAGAGCGGCCAATATATCTGAAATACAAAGGGAAGCACTGGTGAATGAAATTGCAAATATCGAACTTAAGCTGAAGGAATTTTACAGGAGACAAGAATCGCAGAAGAACTAAAACCCATAAAGGAAATTGAAAAAAAACTTCCCTTATGCCAAATCTCAAGGAAAAACAACATCCAGTATTGGGCCCCTGCTTAGGCGAGATGGGACATACACAGATGACAGCCAAGAAATGAGTGAGATACTAAAGTCCCAATATGACTCGGTGTTCAGCAAGCCATTACCCAGACTAAGGGTCGACAATCCAAGTGAATTCTTTATGAACAACATCCAAAATTTAGTCATCTCAAAAATCTTGGATATTATCCTAACACCACAAGACTTTGAAAAGGCAATAAGTGACATGCGAATGCACTCTGCCTCAGGCCCAGACTCGTGGAACTCCATGTTCATCAAGAACTGCAAGAAGCCCGTCACGTGCCTTCAGCATTCTATGGAGAGGAAGCATGGACACAGGCGTCATCCCACACTCACCAAAAACAACAGACAGCCCCACTCTACAAAGGTGGCAGTAAAGCAATTGCAAAGAACTACAGACCGATAGCACTAACATCCCATATCATAAAAATCTTTGAAAAGGTTCTAATAAGCAAGATCACCAACTACCTAGATACCCACCAATTACACAATCCAAGGCAACACAGATTTAGAGCAGGTTGCTCCTGCCTGTCCCAGCTTACTGGACCATTATGACAAGGTACTGGATGCTGTAGAGGATAAACAAATTACAGATGTAATATACACAGACTGGAAAAGCCTTCAACAAGTGTGACCATGGTGTAATAGCGCACAAAATGCATGATAAAGGAATAACAGGAAAAGTTGGTAGATGGATCTTTAACTTCCTGACAAATAGAACAAAAAGAGTAATAGTAACAGAGTAAAGTCTGAGGCAGCTATGGTGAAAAGCTGTTCCACAAGGCACAGTACTCACTCCCATCCTATTCCTCATCTTCATATCTGACAGAGATGTAAACCATAGCTCCGTGTCTTCCTTTGTAGATGACACCCGAATTGCCATGACAGTGACCTCCATCAAAGACATCGCAAGACTCCAAGCGGACATCAACCAAATCTTCAAATGGGCAACTCAAAACAGTGTGAAGTTCAATGAAGAGAAATTTCAACTACTCAGATATGGAAAACTTCAGGAAATTAAAACTATCAAGGTCTACAACAAATTCTAATCATACAATAGAGCGAAAAAGTAATGTGAAGGGCCTGGAAGTGATAATGTCAGAGGATCTCGCCTTCAAAGACCACAACAATGTATCTACTGCATCTGCTAGGAAAATGATAGGATGGATAATGAGAAAGTTCGAAAATAGGGATGCCAAGTCCATGATGATTCTCTTCATATTGCTTGCTCTCTCTAGGCCGAAATACTGCTGTACACTAACTGACCCATTCAAGGCAGGCAAAATTGCTGACCTGGAGAGTGTACAAATAACTTTCATGGCACACATAAGTACAATAAGGCACCTAAATTACTGGGAACAGTTGAAGTCCCTTGATTTGTATTCCCTGGAATGCAGGCAAGAGATATACATGATGATATACATGATAATATACACTTGGAAAATCCTAGAGGGAGTAGTACCAAACGTGCACATGAAAATCACTCCCTATGAAAGCAAAAGACTAAGCAGGAGATGCAACATTCCCCCAATGAAAAGCAGGGGGATCACAAGTACACAATAAGTGGGCGGGGACAAAGACTGTTCAACTGCCTCTCAGCATACATTAGGGGGATTACCAACAGACCCCTGCTGTCTTTAACCCTTTCAGGGTCGGCAGGCCCTCTCCTAAACTTGTTTTCAGGATCGAAAAAAAAAAAATTCTTATGAAATGACAGAATCTCGTTCTGATCATAATGACACCAAAAGTATGAAATTTGATGGAAAACTTACGGAATTATGATCTCGCGAAGTTTGCGGTCTCGATGATGTTTACGCATCGGCAATTTCGTCCACTTTGAGCCCTATTTTTGGCCAATTCCAATGTACCAGTTTACAAAAATCATAACTATTTCACTAGAACTCCATTTTTCTATCGAATGAGTACAAGAAACCACCCATTTACCGATTTCAACTATTCAATAAAGTGATCCAAAATTGGCAAAATTGCCAATTTCACACTAATTTCAAAAGATGTCAATTTCCAAATAGGGTCCAGAGTAAACAAGACAGACATTCCAGGCATTAAAATAACATTTCCTCTGTTCATTACTCACATCCCCAGGCCTCTGTTACATTTTTCTTTTCCACTTTGAATTTTTATTCTCACAAAAAATAGAAGATTTACTGTTATGCAGATTACTGCATTAGTGTAGAAATCGTATAAATAATATCAGCGCACTTGTAAAAGAATATTAGATTCACCAGTTGACATGTATTGGATGCGTGGGTTGATTTATTTACTTTTGAACCTTGGAAAAAATCGAACATTTCTGCTACTTTGAGCTCAGTTTCAAGGTACTTTTCATTGCGAAACCAATAAAAATCATCTCAATTTCCATAATATGTCTTCCATTCTATAAAATGAGACCAGGAAAATTAGAATGCAACCATAAATAGCACACGAAAATACACTGCAAATTCACTGTTTTAAACCAAAAACACGGTCAGAGTTTTTTTTCTCATTATGCACTGTGCTGCAGGATGTTTTTTATACTGCGCACACTGACCAGACCCATTCTTTTATATGTAGGTCTACCAGCTTTCTCTTGCTATATTTGAAGGAGCTAGAATTTATGAGTACTAGTATGGCACCAACCCTGAAAGGGTTAAGAAGGCACTGGACAGGCACCTAAAGTCAGTACCTGACCAGCAGGGCTGTGGTTCATACATCAGTTTGTGTGCAGCCAGCAGTAACAGCCTGGTTGATCAGATCCTGATCCACCACGAGGTCTGGTCTCAGACTGAGCCATGGGGGCACTGACCCCCTGAAACCCTCTCCAGGTATACTCCAGGTATTATTAGTCTTAAGATAGGAATGAAGTCTATATGAATCAATAGACTGGCTGATGGGAAGCTTTGAAAGAGCTTGTAAAGTTGTCTTGAAAATGAAAACAAAAATGTTTATTTCCTTTCAAGGCTTACATTGTGTGGTTTACATATTATAAAATATTAATTACAAAGATAAAAGGATAAAAGGTTAATGGGTAGGCTCCAGGATGTACGTTTATAGAGGGGCAACTGATATATCGGATCATTATTTAGTTGTAGCTACAGTTAGAATAAGAGGTAGATGGGACAAGAGGAAGGTGGCAACAAGAAGTAGGAGGGAAGTGAAAGTATATAAACTAAGGGAGGAGGATGTTTGGGTGAGATATAAGCAACTATTGGCAGAAAAGTGGGGGGGTTGAAGAGGGTTGGATGAGTTTTAAAAATGCAGTATTAGAATGTGGTGCAGAAGTTTGTGGTTATAGGAGGGTGGCTGCAGGAGGAAAGAGGAGTGATTGCTGGAATGAAGTAAAGGGTGTGATAAAAAGAGAAAAAGTTAGCTTATGAGAGGTTTTTACAAAGCAGAAGTGTTATAAGAAGAGCAGGGGTATATGGGGAGTAAAAGAAAAGGTGAAGAGAGTGGTGAGAGAGTGCAAAAAGGGGAGCAGATGATAATGGGAGAGGCACTGTCAAGAAATTTTAATGAAAATAAGAAAAAGTTTTGGAGCGAGTTAAACAAGTTAAGAAAGCCTAGGGAACGTATGGATTTGTCAGTTAAAAACAGAGTAGGGGAGTTAGTAGATGGGGAGAGGGAGGTATTCGGTAGATGGCGAGAATATTTTGAGGAACTTTTAAATATTGAGGAAGAAAGGGAAGTGGTAATTTCATGCACTGGTCAGGGAGGTATACCATCTTTTAGAAATGAAGAAGAGCAGAATATAAGTGTGGGGGAGGTGCGTTTACCTGGAGTTTACCTGGAGAGAGTTTCGGGGGTCAACGCCCCCACGGCCCGGTCTGTGACCAGGCCTCCTGGTGGATCAGCGCCTGATCAACCAGGCTGTTGCTGCTGGCTGCACGCAAACCAACGTACGAGCCACAGCCCGGCTGATCAGGAACTGACTTTAGGTGCTTGTCCAGTGCCAGCTTGTCCAGTGCGTGAGGCATTACGTAGAATGAAAGGGAGTAAAGCAGCTGGAACTGATGGGATCATGACAGAAATGTTAAAAGCAGGGGGGAATATAGTGTTGGAGTGGTTGGGACTTTTCTTTAATAAATGTATGAAAGAGGGGAAGGTACCTAGGGATTGGCAGAGAGCATGTGTAGTCCCTTTATATAAAGGGAAGGGGGACAAAAGACTGTAAAAATTATAGAGGAATAAGTTTATTGAGTATACCAGGAAAAGTGTACGGTAGGGTTATAAATGAAAGAATTAAGGTAAGACAGAATGTAGGATTGCGGATGAGCAAGGAGGTTTCAGGTGGGTAGGGGATGTGTAGATCAAGTGTTTACATTGAAGCACAAATTTATTTATTTATTTTATTATTTATTATCACACTGGCCGATTCCCACCAAGGCAGGGTGGCCCGAAAAAGAAAAACTTTCAAACCCTCATTCACTCCATCACTGTCTTGCCAGAAGGGTGCTTTAAAACTACAATTTTTAAACTGCAACATTAACACCCCTTTTTCAGAGTGCAGGCACTGTACTTCCCATCTCCAGGACTCAAGTCCGCCTGCCGGGTTTTCCCCGAACCCTTCATAAATGTTACTTTTTCTCACACTCCAACAGCACGGGCAGTATAAAAACCATTCGCTCCATTCACTCCTATCAAACACGCTCACATACGCTTCTGGAGGTTCAAGCCCCTCGCACACAAACCTCCTTTACCCCCTCCCTCCAACCTTTCCTAGGCCGACCCCTACCCCGCCTTCCTTCCACTACAGACTGATACACTCTTGAAGTCATTCTGTTTCGCTCCATTCTCTCTACATGTCCGAATCACTTCAACAACCCTTCCTCAGCCCTCTGGACAACAGTTTTGGTAATCCCGCACCTCCTCCCAACTCCAAACTACGAACTCTCTGCATTATATTCACACCACACATTGCCCTCGACATGACATCTCCACTGCCTCCAGCCTTCTCCTCTCTGCAACATTCACACCCATGCTTCACACCCCTATAAGAGTGTTGGTAAAATTATACTCTCATACATTCCCCTCTTTGCCTCCAAAGGGCAAAAATTTTTTTTCTCCCCAAAAACCCAATGACCACTCACCCTTTTCCCCCCATCAATTCTATATTTCCCACCTTTAT
>NC_069495.1:17550450-17571644 GCF_026875155.1 Cherax quadricarinatus | reverse complement strand
GGGACTTAAATTTTTAAATCCCCTGCAAGACCGGGACCCCCCACTTTACTGAATTCACAAACACAATAAAAAAACCCGGCATGTTGCTCCCAAAAACATAACAAAACCTACAAGCCTAAAAACAGTGGGAAAAATAAAAAGTCGGGGCCCTAAAATGGTACGCCCTTGATACGGCCATTGGGTCAAAAATGTAAGGTGGAGTGAAGTCCTGGTATCAGAAAAAGGGGGGCTGTAGTGCTGTCCGGGAGACAAAAAATTGGGAAGCGGAGGTCCCTGTCCTGGGGACAAAAATTTGGTAAAAGCTGGAGTTAAACTGTCCGGGGAGACAGTAAGGTAAAGCGGAGGTGCTGTCCTGGGGGGACAAAAAGGGTTTAAAGCTGGAGTTTACGGTCCGGGGGAGACGTAATGGTGAAGGCGGGTTTTTGTCCGGGTTGTCGGGTTTTATACGCAGGAAGGAATACTTATAAAGGGACCTCAAAGGGACAGGAGCCATAGAAAGGGAAACAAGTGGTAAAAGGGATAAGAAAAAACCAAAATTTTGCAAACTAAAATCCCGCGGGAAAATAGCAAAAAAGAGGACTCCAATACCCAAAATAGTGGGATAAAAAACCCAAAAAAAAAAACTGGTGGGAGCCCATTTTTGGTGTTTGGGAGGATAGAAGAAAAGAGGGGGAAAAACATGCACCAAAAAGGGAATACAGTACAGAAACCCAAGGCAACCCGGAAACCAACCCCGTGCACAACTAGGGCACGGGTAACTGAGCAGGGGGAAATCGGAAAAAAACAGATGGGACGTGCAACTTGACCACCCTGAAAATGCCATGCCCATATACCCCAGGAAAATCCCAAACTCCCTTCCTGTAAGCTTTTTCAACCCCGAAAAAGTGTACCTCTTCAGTACAGGAAAGAAATGTGCTAAACTTAAATTGGCCCGGCATACCAAACTAAAGGGGACAAAAAGATTTCAAAAAAAATCCCCCGGGCCCTGGGAAAACCTGGGTAGCCCCAGCCACCAAAAGGGGGAGGTTTTTTTTGTGCCAGGAAGGAAAAAAAAATGGCCCGGAAAAAACAGAAATCGTTCACCAAAAACCTCATTCCTGGAGTGGAACCACCCGTCGTGGCCTCCCCTCCAAAACCCAAAAGATACGATACCGCCGGAAAAAAAAAACCCCCCCCGTACCAACAAACCCCCATCCGATAACTTTTTTCTTTGCCAATATACAGGGTCTAAACCAGCAACAAAAACAAATTTCCTTTCATCCGTGGACTGCTTGCAGAGGCAAAGGCAATGTTCGGGCTTTCACTAGCCCCACAAAAAGGGATCTTGGACAATAAAATATGGACCCCAGGTTAAACCAAAATGTACAGAGTAAAACAGGCAAAAGGGGGGGGGTTTGGCCTGTACATTGCAGAGTCACTTGTTTCACAGAACTCTTAATCCTCAAATACGTAGTGGAAGTTTTAGCAAAAAAGGTCGAAAACCAAAACCTAGTCATTTGTGTCTAAAACCCCCGGATGCAACACCCGCAATTCCGGGAACAGCTGTTAAAAATTGACCACTGTCGGGAAATCTTCCCTCCTGCCCCCAACATTTTGCCCCTGGGGATTTTAACTTAAGGGCCCAAAAGGAGGAATATAGCAAATAATATTGTTGCGAAATAAAACCAGGAGGGAGCTCTGATGAAAACTCCACTCACACGAGCTTTAAATCTGCACAAAAACAATTTAAAACCCGCAAATAATAGAGCCTATAGACTGGAGAATACACAACCCCATATTCACTAACAATGATGATCTGAAAGAAATTCACCATACAAAAACAATTACTCAGAACAACATTATTGAGGTTCAGAAGTATGCGAGGGGCCCCAGACCCACAAAAAGAGACTATCACGAGGGACATTCACCAAATTCAACTTCAAAAACAAAAACCCCAAAAAATGGGGCCCAAATAAACCAATCCTAACCGATATAAGCTGGGGAAAAATACTAAGACACAGACCCAAACTTATCCTAGAACAGATTAACTCGGTGGCACTCGAGTATCACAAGGGTTATTCCCCTAAGAAAAAAGGAGGAGTAGTGTAAAAAAAGAAAAGAAAGGGGCTCCCTTTACAGGACGGAAAAGAATTAAAAGAGCCTAAAAGAGGTCAATATATCTGAAATGCGCAGGGGGACACTTGTCAGGAAAAAACAAAACATCGAATTAAACTAAAAGAATCCTTAGGAGTCAGGAATCGCGGGAAAACTAAAAACTTAAATAAATCGAAAAAAAACCCCAAAATATTTTTTCTCCATGCCAAATCAAAATCGAGAAAAACGCCCAGTATTGGGCCCCCTATTAAACAAGATGGGTCCTACACAGATGACAGCAAGGAAAAAGTGACTACTAAGTCCCAATATGACTCAGTTTTTAGCAAGCCGCTAACCAGACTGAGAGTCGAAGATCAAAATGAATTTTTTTTGAGAGAGCCACAAAATTTGATTAACACAAGCCCAAACCGATGTTATCCTGACGCCAATGACTTCGAAAAAGGCGAAAAAATGACATGCCCTGCACTCTGCCCCAGGGCCAGACTCATGGACTCTGTGTTCATCAAGAACTGCAAGAAGCCCCTATCACGAGCCTTTTCCATCCTATGGAGAGGGAGCATGGACACGGGGGTCGTCCCTCATTACTAAAAACAACAGACATAGCCCCACTCCACAAAGGGGGCAGTAAAGCAACAGCAAAGAACTACAAACCAATAGCACTAACATCCCATATCATAAAAATCTTTGAAAGGTCCCAAGAAGCAAGATCACCACCCATCTAGAAACCCATCAGTTCACAACCCAGGGCAACATGGGTTTAGAACAGGGTCGCTCCTGTCTGTCTCAACTACTGGATCACTACGACAAGGTCCTAAATGCACTAGAAGACAAAAGAATGCAGATGTAATATATACAGACTTTGCAAAACCCTTCGACAAGTGTGACCATGGCGTAATAGCGCACAAAATGCCGCTAAAGGAATAACAGGAAAAGTCGGTCGATGGATCTATAATTTCCTCACTAACAGAACACAGAGAGTAGTCGCCCAACAGAGTAAAGCCCGAGGCAGCTACGGTAAAAAGCTCTGTTCACAAGGCACAGTATAGCTCCCATCTTGTTCCTCATCCTCATATCCGACATAGACAAGGATGTCAGCCACAGCACCGTGTTTTCCCTTGCAGATGACACCCGAATCTGCATGACAGTGTTTTCCCAATTGCAGACACTGCAAGGCTCTAGGCGGAAATCAACCAAATCTTTCAGTGGGCTGCAGAAAACAATATGAATTTCCCAACGATGAGAAATTTCAATTACTCAGATATGGTAAACATGGGGAAAAATTTAAATCTTCATCAGAGTACAAAACAAATTCTGGCCACAAATAGAGCGAAACACCAACGTCAAAGACCTGGGAGTGATTATGTCGGAGGACTCACCTTCAAGGACCATAACATTGTATCAATCGCATCTGCTAGAAAAATGACGGGGATGGATAATGAGAACCTTAAAAACTAGGGAGGCCAAGCCCATGATGACACTCTTCAGGTCACTTGTTCTATCTAGGCTGGAATATTGCTGCACTCTAACAGCACCTTTCAAGGCAGGTGAAATTGCCGACCTAGAAAATGTACAGAGGACTTTCACGGCGCGCATAACGGAGATAAAACACCTCAATTACTGGGAGCGCTTGAGGTTTCTAAACCTGTATTCCCTGGAACGCAGGAGGGAGAGATACATGATTATATACACCGGGGAAAATCTAGAGGGATTTATACCAAAACTTGCACACGAAAATCACTCACTACAAAAACCCAAAAAAAATTGGAGACGATGCCCCATCCCCCCAAGAAAAGCGGGGGCCCACTAGCACTTTTAAAGACCATACAATAATTTGCCCGGGGGCCCCCGAGACTTTTCAACTGCCCCCCCAAGCACACATAAGGGGGATTACCAACAGCCCCCTGGCAGTTTTCAAGCTGGCACGGGAAAAGCACCTAAAGCATTTCCCTGATCACCCGGGCGGTGGCTGTACTTTGGGTTTTTCCCGTGCACCCAGCACAACACCCTTTGGTTGATCAGGCGCTAAACCCACCAGGGGGGCCTGGTCAAGACCGGGCTGGGGGGGCTTTGGGCCCCCCAAAACTCTCTCCAGGTAAACTCCGGGAAATAGTTTTTCCCCTATTTGGGACCACATCTGGACCAACCCCAATCCCCTTTAAATCAGGCATAATTACAGATAATCCACGGGACCACTACCCTACTTTCCCCCAAAACAACTCTTGGTAAAAACCCCAAGACACTACTAAAGTCCCCTTTCAGACTTCACAATAAAGCAGCCTTTAAATACTTCACAACAGCATTTAACAAACATTGACGGGCACACTGGAGCTAAAAAATCAAAAAAGAAAATTGACAAGTTTTAAAAATTTTTCAAAAAAAGCCCCAAATTTCCTTTAAAACAAGCACTCCCCAAAAAAAAACTAAACAGATGAGCAAAGAGACAAAAACAGCCCTGGCAAAACACCCAAAATTTAAAATTCCATAAATCCAAAAAAACCGATATAAAAAAACATTTCAGAAGGGGTTCCATAACCAGAACCAAAAAAAAACGTTCCCTCAAAACCAAAACCAGCCTGATAAGAAGGGCAAAAAATTGTTTTAAACGAGAACAGATTATCCAACTTACGGGGTTTGATATAAAAAAGTGGAAGACCCCTATCAAAATTCGGGGAAACAAAAAAGATTACGACTAGCGAAAAAAAAATTAGCAAAATAAAGTTTGAACCCCAACCCCCAAACAACAAAAAACGGGCAAAAAAGACTCAATGATTTTTTTCTCCACTAAAAGGTTAAAAAACCTTTGCCAATAAAACCCCCAAGCTCAGATACCCCCCCAAATGCCCTACCTCACGGAAACTCCCCCAACACACGTTCCTAGCTCCAACTAACCCAAAACGAAGTCTCCCTTTTTTTCAACCACTGAAAACAAGGCAGGAGATTTAAATACCTTACCACCCTTTAATCCCAAAAAAAACGTAAAAAAGTACCCATCACCAATCATTGCAACACTCCCTTTTAAAAAAATCCCTTTAATCCTCCACCCCTTCCCCACAGTTCTCAAAAAGGGAAGGGGCACCCCGGGTCCCCTAAGGAAGACCAAACAGATTTTAAAAAACTATAGGGCCCAAAATCCAATTTTTCACCCTCTCTCAAAAATCTTTTGAAAAATTAATTCTTAAAAAGAATCCACTCCTACCTCATCTCCCAAACATTCTCCCAACCCCCGCCAATTTGGATTTTAGGCCTTTAAAAAAAATACTAATATGAATTTTACAATGCTTGAAATATAAACACTGCAATAGAGAAAAAAGAAGTCCCCCTGGGGATTTTTCATTGTTTTCGTAAAGCTTTTGATACAGTTGACCATGACTTGCTCCACGTAAAATTGTCCCCAAAATAAGGTATTAGAGGGAAATCCTCAACTACCTCAAGTCTTTTTCCTCAGCAACAGAAGCCAATATTGGGCGCCCAAAAGGGGGGAAAAATCTTCCGCACAAACCCAAATTTCAGTTTTTGGGGTCCACAGGGAAAATGGGCCTTGGGCCCCCTTTTTCTTTCCCCCTATAAAATAAATGACCTAAACCAAAAAGCTTCGCAATTATCAAAAACCCCCACTTTTTTTCAGATGACACCACATTTCGTCTTTTCTCACTCGAGCCCAGTCACGCTAGCCCAAAACGTAAACACCGAATTAAAAGAAAATACTACCGGAAAGGGACTAACAAAAATTTCACTAAACATTGACAAAACCTACTTCCCTTCAGTTTGGTAGGAAAGGCTACAAAATGTACCTTTAACAAAAATGATAAAGGGTTTCCCCTATCCCCAAAGCTAACAGAGGGAAAATTCTTAGGAATCCACCTCGATAATAAAACTTTTTTTCATACACATAAACAAAAAAATTTCTAAAAAAATTTTCCAAAATGTGGGCCCATACTATCAAAGTTTTCGGTACTATTTTTCCCCCCAGTCAGCCCCCCTGGCCCTTTTTTTCACTCTCTTATTTCCCCAAAAACTCACCAAATGGAATTTGTGCAGGGGGGGCTCAACAAAAACTAACCATCTCAACCACAAATTCCCCCAAAAAAAGGGCTGCAGTTAAATGAAAAACAAATTCTCACTACGGGCAGCACACCCCACCAATTTTTAAAAAACACCCCCAAACCCTACTCACCATAAAAAAACATCCATACTTATTATTGCACTTATTACAAAACATAGAACATTTAAACTCTGATATTAACCCCCCCTTTAAAAATCCCTTGCCCCAAACCCCAACAGAAAACAGGCCATAATTACAAGGCAAAGATCACTCTTTTTTGTTCCTCGTGTCCCTTTTCACCCAAATGCAAAAACCCCAATGCAAATAAAAGGCCCAAAAACTGGAATTCTTTTCCTTTTTAAAAAATAAAGAAACACTACCCGTTTATAAATTCAAGTCTCTTTCCCAAAATTCACTTACTCACTCAAAACCAAATAAATAGAATAACTTTAACCTTATAAAATTTTATATCCTAAATGTTACTCAAAAATTAAGTTTACACAAAAGTTAAACCAACTTTGTTATTTTTTTTTTTAAAAAACACCTTTCCTAAAAAGAATACTCCAAACCTCTGAATGAACGGGAATTTCAAAGCAACCCTAGGCCCCCCGTCTTTGTAAATACTCATTTATATTTTTATAGTTATCTGTTTACAATTTTTGTCTTATCCCTGAATTTTACATTGCTTATTTTAAACTTAAGTTTTAAATTTTTAAACCCCATAAAAGCTATGCATAAAAAGTGGCTTTGGCATGCTGTCTTTCCTGATTTTTTTTACCTCGTTTGTATGCTAAAATTTTCTAAATTAAAAAAAATAAAAAAAAGAAAAATGACACCCGTGTTTTTACAAAAAAATTTTTTGTAAATTGGGATGGTGATTCAACAAAATGTGTAAAAGGACCTGGGGGGGGGGGGGGGACGT
Source organism: Cherax quadricarinatus (assembly GCF_026875155.1). Lineage (NCBI taxonomy): Eukaryota > Metazoa > Arthropoda > Malacostraca > Decapoda > Parastacidae > Cherax > Cherax quadricarinatus. The sequence goes on along the minus strand of NC_069495.1, from coordinate 17,564,586 downwards.
TCAAAGGTTTTATTTAAGAAAATATTGTCCCACGAGTGGCTTTTTTCCCGTCCATTTATTTGGGTAGAATACACTCTGTGGAATGTTTCCTACAAAAATGCCCTTTAAATGTATACAATTTTTCTTTCTCACAAAAATTACTCTATATTATGGTTTAGAAAGACACATAAGCAAACACTGACATATTTATTAGAAAACATTTTGGTCCTGGGACCTTGATCACTTTTTTTTTTTTTTTTTTTTACACAGGGTTTGACAAGGTTAACCCTTTCAGGGTCGGCAGGCCCTCTCCCAAACCTGTTCTCAGGGTCGGTAAAAATTCGAAAAAAAAAAAAAATGATTTTTTCTTATGAAAAGATAGTGGTTTTCTTATGAAAAGATAGTGTTTTTTTTTTCTTCTGAATTTTATAGGCTAAACAAAAATATTTTACCATCAATATTTACCAAGATATGGAGGCGTGAAGTTGACAGAAAATGACCAGCATGTGGTAACATCGCTGACTGCCGGTCACCCAGTATTACTTTTTTTTTTTGTACTATTTTCTATTATTTTTTTGTTTTTTTCTCAAGTAACTTTCATGGCCTGTGAGACCAATATGAGCACTATTTTGTAAGTTATTTCTTTTTCTATACAGGTCTCCCTCAACATTCACGAGGGTTAGGGGGTCAAGAGCCTTGCAAATGTTGAAAAATCGCGAATGTTTGGTGCCCCAATATATTGTAGGGAAATATAATACAATACTGCTTCCTTAACTTGTTGAACCATGAACAATCATAAAATACAGTGGAACCTCTACTCGCGAGCGTGTCCATGTGCGAGTTTTTCCAAATACGAGCAGTCGATGGGTCGATATTTTTTTTCCATATGAGAGCAAAATTTCCACAAGTGAGCAGACCTCAAGGCAGGTTCCTTGACGCTGGTGAGGGGCTCTTGCTCTTGATCTCGGGAATTGTATCATTTGTTTGTTGGTCTATCTTATTGAAACTTGGGCAATGTATGACGGAAAGATGCTTCTTAACATACATCAAAAATGAAAGAAATCTAAGCATAAATAATGGAGTTCACTTCTCGGCAATTAGCCACCCCTTTGCGGTAATTTTGAATGGTTTTTATGGTTGTATTCTCGTTTTTTTGGTCTCACTTGATAGAATGGAAGATATATTACAGAAACAGATATGATTTTGACTGCTTTCATGATGAAAAGTACCTTGAAATTGAGCTCAACCTAGGACAAATGGTCAATTGCTTGGCTGTTCAAGTAAACAAATGAGCCCACTGTCCATTCCCATATGCAGTCGTGAATGGGTTGACATTTTTTTATACAATTAATTGCAATAAGGAATAACAGTAAATCTTATATTTTTTGTGTAAATAAAAATTAAATTTTTTATATAATAAAAATTTAATAATAATACCTGGAAAAGAGTTCCGGGGTCAACGCCCCCGCGGCCCAGTCTGTGACCAGGCCTCCGGGTGATCAGACCCTGATCAACCAGGCTGTTGCTGCTGGCTGCACGCAAACCAACGTACGAGCCACAGCCCAGCTGGTCAGGAACCGACTTTAGGTGCTTTTTTTTTTTTTTTTTCTTACACAGGGTTTGACAAGTGCCAGTGCCAGCTTAAAGGGACTGCCAGGGGTCTTTTGGGTAATCCCCCTTATTATGCTGGGGCAGTTGAACAGTCTCGGGCCCCTGACACTTATTGAATGGCTCTTAACGTGCTAGTGAAAACCCCTGCTTTTCTTTGGGGGGGGGGATGTTGCATCGTCTGCCAAGCCCTTTGTTTTTCGTAGCGAGTGATTTTCGTGTGCAAGTTTCGTACTAGTCCCTCTAGGATTTTCCAGGTGTAAATAATCACGTATCTCTCCCGCCTGCGTTCCAGGGAATACAGTTTTAGGAACCTCAAGCGCTCCCAGTAATTGAGGTGTTTTATCTCCGTTATGCGTGCCGTGAAGGTTCTCTGTACATTTTGATATGTATAATAATACAATAACAATAATAATAATAATAATAATAATAATAATAATATATGTATAATACCTAGGTAGTAGGTTGGTAGACAGCAACCGCCCAGGGAGGTACTACCGTCCTGCCAAGGGAGTGTAAAACGAAAGCCTGCAATTGTTTTACATGATGGTAGGAATGCTGGTGTCTTTTGTCTGTCTCATAAACATGCAAGATTTCAGGAATGTCTTGCTACTTCTTACACTTAGGTCACACTATACATACATGTACAAGCATATATATACACACCCCTCTGGGTTTTCTTCTATTTTCTTTCTGGTTCTTGTTCTTGTTTATTTCCTCTTATCTCCATGGGGAAGTGGAACAGAATTCTTCCTCTGTAAGCCATGCATGTTGTAAGAGGCAACTAAAATGCCGGGAGCAAGGGGCTAGTAACCCCTTCTCCTGTATACATATATTACTAAATGTAAAAGGAGAAACTTTCGTTTTTCCTTTTGGGCCACCCTGCCTCGGTGGGATACGGCCGGTGTGCTGAAAGAAAAATATGTATAATAATAATATATAATAATAATGTACTACATTATTATTTTATTATTAACACACTGGCCGACTTCCACCAAGGCAGGGTGGCCCGAAAAAGAAAACTTTCACCATCATTCACTCCATCACTGTCTTGCCAGAAGGGTGCTTTACACTACAGTTTTTACACTGCAACATTAACACCCCTCCTTCAGAGTGCAGGCACTGTACTTCCCATCTCCAGGACTCAAGTCCGGCCTGCCGGTTTCCCTGAACCCCTTCATAAATGTTACTTTGCTCAAACTCCAACAGCACGTCAAGTATTAAAAACCATTTGTCTCCATTCACTCCTATCAAACATGCTCATGCTATATGTACTACATATAACAATTATAACAGACGGCTTCAAAACGCTATCGCTAGATGGCAGTTTACCACAACAAAGAGGGAGCGGTTGTGGCTGCCTCCACCTGTTACATAATGACATACAGTGGACCCCCACCTTACGATATTAATCCGTTCCCGAGAGCTCATCGTATGCCAAAATTATCGTAAGGTTAATTAATTTTCCCCATAAGAAATAATGGAAATCAAATACGTCCGTGCAAGACACCACAAAGCATGAAAAAAATCAATTTTTTTACCACATGAAATGTTAATTTTAATACACACAAACTGACACTTACCTTTAATGAAGATCTGGTGACGACTTATGGGATGGGAGGAGGGGAGAGTGTAGAAGTTGTTAATGTTTAGAAGGGGAATCCCCTTCCATTAGGACTTCAGGTAGCACGTCCTTTTCCGGGGTTACTTCCCTTCTTTTAATGCCACTAGGACCAGCTGACCGTGGTGCAGCAACAGCTGACTGTGGTGCAGCAGCAGCTGACAGTGGTGCAACAGCAGTTCACCATGGTTCAGCAACAGCTGACTGGTGCAGCAACAGCTGACCATGGTGCAGCAACAGCTGACTGGTGCAGCAACAGCTGACCATGGTGCAGCAACAGCTGACCATGGTGCAGCAACAGCTGACCATGGTGCATCAACAGGTGACCATGGTGCATCAACAGCTGACCGTGGTGCATCAACAGGTGACCATGGTGCATCAACAGCTGACCGTGGTGCAGCAGCAGCTCACCGTGGTGCAATAGCAGCTCACCATGGTTCAACAACAGCTGACTGTGGTACGATAGTACATATTTCTCACCCTTTCTCTCTTCTCTGTTTCTTAATGCCACTAGGACCAGCTTGAGTGTCACTGGAGTCCTGTCTCGCAAAAAAAGTGTCCAGAGAGCTCTGTTTCTGGCATCTCTTTAAAACTTCCCTAAAATTGGCCAAGACACTGTCACTGACAAGTTGCCGAATGGGTTGCAACATCCTTCCAGGGTGGTTTTTTCCCCAAAAATCTTTCCATCCTACCCCCCAAATTTCAAAAAAAACCTTTAATTTTTGAAAAAGGCACCCCTTTTTCCATCTCTCTTCCTCCTCCCCCGGGAGCAAGATTCTGAGCTTGACTTTTCTGTTCCTGCGAAGCTCTTGCAGCCCCCAGTGGTTAGCTCTTCATTGGGTCCCCCCACCAAATCTTCCACATCCTGGGTACTCACATCCAACCCCCTGGAACTCCCCCAAAAGCCAAAAAAAAAAGTTCACAACTGACATAGGCCCCATCAAGGGGCAGTCCCCCAAACCCTTCAAAAACCCCCCTTTTTGGACACAAACGGCCACAATTTTTTTTCCCAAACCCGAGTTTTGAAGTTCCCCCCCCCCCCCCCCCCGGGATCCCCTCCTCCCCAAGCCTTACCCCATAAGGCTTTTTCAATGGAGGATACTGAAGTTTTCTTTCCCAAAAAAATCTTAGGGTCAAGTGAGTATCTGAGGTTTACATTAAAAAAACTTTTTTAAAAATTTCCCTTTTGGGGTAGATTTTTTTTTTAAAATTTGAAATGACCTGCTGGTTTTATTGGGGTGGGGGAGAAGAGTGGTATTCGGGGGGAAGAACTTTTCTGTGAGAACCAAACTCCCCGCTTTAATTTGGCCTCCAAGTTTGGAGGATGAGCAGGGCATTGCCCCTTACTAGGAAAGGGACTTTAAGATCCAATTTCCTTTTTTTGGAGGTAATTCTTCGCACTAGGGCCCAAAAACTTCATTGAACCACCGACGAAAAAATTTTTCCCCGTGACAAATGCCTTTTTTTTTTTAATCTCCAAAAAAACACACAATTTACTCTTAAAAACAAATTTTTTTTCCCCGAAAGGTACACTAGGGAAAAGGGTGGCTAACCAGCAAATTTCCTGAAAATCCATTGATAAGAAACAAAAATATGAAAAGCAATATAACAGGGGTTAATACACAAAGATATTTTTTAAACCCCTATTCATCAGTTTTCACCCAAAATAACAAAGAAAGCCCCCAAAAAACTATACTATCCGTAAAATTCAGTGACACAAGAGGAGATATAAAAAAAGACCTGGGAAAAAACCAAATCAGATTCTAGAGACCCACAAACTGAAAAAAAAAAAAAAAATATTGTCCTAAAAAACCTAATGAAAAAAACCACTGGGATCCCACCCGACACAGCTAACAAATAAACGACTTCTTCTCAACCATAGGATCTTTAACTCGCCAATAAAAAACCCCCTGTACCAATTCCCCTGGGCCGGGGGGCCCACCTAGTGGGGAAATTTTCCCCAAAATTTCCTTTTATCTTGCACCCAAATGAGCCCCCGGAAATCACCGAGATTAAAAGCCCCTTAAAAATAACTTTAGGGGAAACTCTCTCTCCCTGTCCCACCATTACTGTACAAGTGAAACGGCCCATGTCCTTTTGGGATGCTATTTCATTACTTTTTTTTAAAAAGCACTAGAAACTAGCACCTTCCCGAAACTACTCAAAACAGCATAGGTTACACCCAAAACTAAAGGTGGTGACCCCACAGATTTAAACAACTATAGGCCCCAAAATCAAACTTACCATTGCTATCCAAAATCTTTGGGGGGGAAAAATCGTGCCCCAAGAGAAAAAAATTTATTTATAACGGCACAAAACAACTCAAACCCCCTTTAAATTTTTATTCAGGAAAAAAAAAAACGCAAAAGACGCAATCATAAAAATGCTAGATCTGCTTTACACAGCATTGGAAAATAAGGGAAAATTCCACTGGGAATTTTTTTTGACCTAAAAAAGCTTTGACACAGAAAAACCACACTTTCCTACTCCCCCAAATTTGGGGACCTTTACGGTTAAAGAGGCCATCCCTTTGTTTATTTCAAATCTTACCTTACAAATAGGTATCAGTATGTTACCATTAAAGACACAGCACCCAAAAACCCCGGGCCACTTGATACTGGGGTTCCGCGGGGAAAGGGGGCCCGGGGGCCCCCCGGGCCTTCCCATAACATAAATGATCCCCAAACTTTCCAACACCTGAAACCCATTCCCTTTTGCTGACGACACGACTTATGTCATCCTCCCCCCTAAATTGCCACCCCCCAACACCTTTGTTAACGAGGAGCTATCAAAATATCGACTTGATGACAGCCAATAAACTTACGCTTAACACTGACAAAACCCCACTATATTATGTTTGGTAAAGGGAAAATAAAAAACAAAAGAACATAAAAAAAGGAGGAACACGCAGGAGGCCTTTCTTGGGCCCCTACTAGGCAGGTCCCCTTTTCAATTCATCCCCCTAAAAAAAACATTTACCCAACCCCAAATTTTTAATGCTAACCCCCAAAAAATAAGCCTGATTAAAGTCCCACCAAATCCAACCCTTCCCACTCATGTACTTAAACCAACCTAATTTGAAAAACCCAAAGCCTAGCCTCAAAACCCCCCCCAGGTAGACGTTTCCCCTCATAAACTACCCTTTTTCCCAAACCCAAAAATTTTTTTCCTATGTCCTTTCTAAATCTAAACTTATCAAATTTTTAAATCCATTACTGGGGGTTTCTCTCTTGGAGAGCCCTTTCCTAAAGCCCTTTTATTAATATCCCCCTTTATTAATACCTATCTTCCATTTAACACTTCAAAGGGTTCTCCCCTCTTTCTTCGTCAAACCCAAGTGAAGGGAATTTAAGATTTTCCCAATCTTTCCCTTCAAAAGGGAAGTTTTTCTGATGTTTATTATTAATTTAGTCATCCTACGCTGAATTTTTTCCCTAACAAAATTTTGTCCATTTTGTAAAAAGGGAGCCCAAACGAGCGCAAAAAAAAAGGTGGGCCTTACTAATGTTTATAAACTCAGTAAACCTCTGGACTTCTTTTGGCTTACCCTTCTTGAAAAAAATCCCAGAAACCCTATTTTGCCTTATTACTACCTTAGGCTTTGCTGTCCTTGGTTTAAGGTTGCTCCCTAAACCAAAACCCCCCCAAGTCCTTTTGGGGGGGGGAAAAATCTGTATGGCTAATTTCTACATAAATTTAATTTATAAGTACTAGGGTTAGGGGCATTTCCCAAGCTTCAAACCCTTGAAACTTATCTACATTGAACTGCATCTCCCTTTTTTTTTTTTTTTTTTTTTTTTTTTCCTGACCAAAAATAGATTTTGGGTTTAAGTCCTCCTGAATTTCCCCTAAAAACTACGTTTGAATCAATTATCCAACCTATCTTTTGCCCATCGGCGAATTTGCTCATATCACTAGAAATTTCCCCTTCACCAAGATCATTGATATATATTATAAACAACAACGGGCCCAAACGGGATCCCTTTAAAACCCCACTTTTTTTAACAGATCCCCACTCGGATTTTAACCCCATTTAGGGACACTCCTGCTTCCTTTCAGTGAGCCATGACTCAAACCACGGGAGCCTTTTCCCCCAATCCCCCCCAAAGGGCCCTGCCACTTTTTTTAACAGCCCATGTGGGGAACTTTTATCAAAAGCCTTACTAAAATCTAAGTAAAAATATCAAATTCTTTTTTGTGGTCAACAGCCTAAAAAGCTTTACTGAAGAAAGTTAATAAATTAGTTAGACCAAGGACCGCCCTTTGTGAACCCAATGCTGAGAAACTTTAAAACCCAAGCTATGCTTATCGAGATTGCTTTTAAATCCAGCATAATTGACTCCTGGGAATTTTGCCTACAATTGAGGTCGGGCTTATTGGGGGGGTTTAATTTGAGGGAAAACCGACTTGCCCCTTTTTAAAAATAGGAGTTACTTTAGCCATCTTCCACTTTCAGACACTACACCTTTTTTGAAGAGAAAATTTTTAAAAAATATTATTTAAAATGGTTCAAAAGATTCCCTTTTTGCATTCCTTAAAAACCCCTTAAAAAAACCTCATCGGGAAACCGGCGACTTATTTGCTTCAGTCTGTCTATCTGCCTCCCAACCTTTCCCACTATTGACGGGGATTTTACATAATTTATCTTCTTCTACCCCCACTGTAAAAATTAATTACTGGAATATTGTAGGGGTTTTTTCCCCCTGTGAAAAAAACTGAGAGAAAAAAATTTTATTTAAAATAAAGCACTTTTCCATTCTCTTTTTTGTCATAAGGGGGGCCCATATTTTTTTTTTAAGGGGGACCTATTTTTACTCTAATTTTTTGTTCTATAGACCTGGAAAAAATTTTTTGGTTTTAGTTTTAAATCCCTAGCAATTTTAATTTTCCTAGCCCCTTTTTTAGCTTTTCTTATCCCCTTTTTAATGTCCCTCTTTTTTTGTCAAAAAAACTATTTTATAAATGACCCTCCCTCTTTTGATACGCCTATAAAAATTCCCTTTTTTATGCCCTATAATATTTGAGCCATTTTTTTCATCCATTTTGGGGCCTTTCTAATTTTATCTAATTTCTTTATATGGGGGTAAACGCCTTTGAGCAGCATGTATAGTGTTTTAGGAAAACTGCATATTGATAGCTCTCCCTTCCCTTTTCCCCCCGTCAACAGATTTAAAGTGTTCTTTAAGCCCATCGTAATCTTTAAGGGGAAAAACTTGGGGCTGTTACTGAGTTAAACGCAAAATATCGTACTTCCATTTAAAGCTAAATGTAATTGATTTGGGTCCCCTAGCACCCGTTCCTCTGAAATTTTTTAAATTATTTAAAAAGGGATTTAATTGGGTTTTTTCCCTAACTAAATCAACAGGTTTTTTTCCCCCTTTTATTCTGTCCCCCAAACTGCTTCAAAAAACAATCCGAAATAAATTTTTAAGGGAAATCCCTAACGAAATTTTAAAAACCCAGTCCCAAAAAATTCCAATCAACATGAATAAAGTTAAAGTCTCCTAAATACTACATTTTCGGCCTTTTTGGGCCCTTTAAATTTCCTCCCATAGAGTTTTTCCCTTGGTTTCCCCATCTAAGTTAGGGGGACGGAGATGCACAAATTAACATTTAAAAACGACAACACTCTAATTACCCCAAAAATAAAGAGGGGAAATTCCCCAGGTCATAAACCTTGGGCCCAAACCCCTGAATTTTTTAGCACCCCTAACCAACACAAAAACCAAAAAAATATCCAAAACAGTTTTGGGGTCCCTTCCCGATACCAATTCCAAACGTGCCGCAAAATGCCCTTCTCACACTATACCACCACTTATTTTTCCATAAACCCCCCTTTTGTATTTGTGCTTGGGGATCAACTGCGCAACACACCCCAAAGCCAAAAATAAACCCCAAAAAAAAGCTGCAGTAAGAATAATCACTAAATCCCATCCCCGGCAACACACCCCCCACTCTTTTAACTAAACTTACTCCCCCGTTCATACATCCACGCTTACTAATGTGCAATCTACATCTCCCGGAAACCTTTAAAATCCAATATCAACCTTGGGCCCAAAACGCTTTCTTGATAGGTTTTTGACAAACCCACAGGCATAACCCAGACCCCAAACATCCCCACGACATTCCCCAAGTCCGACTAAACCTTTTTCAAAAATTCCCCAAATTAAAGTCAAAGGCCCTAAAATCCGGGGGCACCCTTTCCGAGAACTCTAAACTGCAGAAACATTCAAACACCTTCAAAACTACCATTAGAAAAAATCCTATCTCCTGAAAAACCCCCTTTAACCCCCCTACAAAACCACCCCCTTTGGTTTACACTTACACTCACCACCCATTTGAAACCCTAAACAAAATATTTAAACTCAAACTTTAAAAAATGAAACCTAAAAGATACCCAATACGAAACTTTTTTTTTGTACTGTGCCAAAACAAAAAACAATTTACATTGCAAAAAACCCCAAAATAGTATTTAACACTTAGCCATAAAACCAACTTAACCCCATAATTTGTAATATTTTAAAAAAAAAGAATTAAACTAAGTCTGCCCGAAATGCCTACCAGCTAGGCGTTCTAGTGGTACACTCTGTAATCATTATTTTAAAAATACATGTAAACCACACAACAACCCCAAAAAATGTAAATTCCAAAAAATTGTAATCTTATAGAGAAAAAACTTTTAATTTTAATTTAATTTGAATTCATAAACCCCCTCCCGACAAATCAACTCCCAATTATCTGAAAACATTCCCCTTCTTCCTTACTCCCTCTCCCCCAAAGTATAACCAAATTTTTTTTTACTAAATCATTTTAAACCCCCATCCCCTTACTCTTTTCTAGGGTTTACTTTCAAATTTCTGCCTTTAACACACCCCAAACTCTTCCCCTAACCTTTTCAGCCTTTGTTTAGAATCCCCTTAAGCACAGTATCATCAGCAAAAAAATAATTTTCAACTCCCTTTTTGTATTTGTTCCCCATAATTTAATCCCCCCCCTTCCCCAACATCCTAGCATTTACTTCTTTTTACAACCCATCTATAAATATATTAAAAAAACCATGGTGACACTCACATCCCTAAAACCCATTTTTACCGGAAGTAATCTCCCCCTCCTACACACCCTAACAGAGCCTCACTATCCTCATAAAAACTCTTTTCAGGGTTTTTGTAACTTACCACCTATTCCATATATTGCAACATCTGCCACATTGCTCCCCCCATCCACTATCATATTTTTTTTTTTTAATCCATAAATGCAATGAAAAATTCCCTACCTTTACTAAATACTGTTCACATATGGCTTCTATAAACACTTGATCTACACATCCCCTACCCACTCTAAAGCCTTTTTGCTCATCTGTAACCTACCCCTGTCTTTCTTTAATTCTTTCAATAATACCTCTACCCTACATTTTTTTGGGATACCAGTAAACTTATTTCCTCTAAATTTTTTCAATCTCTTTTGTCCCCTTCCCTTTATATAAGGGAAGTACATGCCTCTACCAATCCCAAAGGGACCTTCCCCCCTTTTATACATTTAATAAACAAAAATAAAACCACTCCAAAATATTTTTCCCCCCCGCTTTTAACATTTCTGTCAGCCCCCTCATTCCCGTTTTTTACCCCCTTTCATTCTATGAAAAGCCCCATGCACCTCCCCACACTCACAACCGCTCTTTTCACTCCTAAAAGATGTTTTACCTCCCCCGGCCAATGCATAAATTCAGCCCCCCCTTCTTCATCTACTTTAAAAAAGGGCCCGAAATGTCTCCATGTACCTAATACTCCATCCCCCTCTACTAACTCCCCTACTCTGTTTTAATGACAAATCCATTCGTTCCTAGGCTTTCTTAACTTTTTTTTTCTCACTCCAAAATTTTTTCTTATTTTCATAAAATTTCCTGACAGTGCTCTCCTTTTACATCGTTTCCCCTTTTTGCACTCCTCCCCACTTCTTACCTTTTTTTGCTCCCCTTTAAACACTTCTGTTTTGAAAAAAACCTCTCATAAACTTCTTTTTTCTCTTTTTTCACCCTTTTACTTATCGTTCCCCTAATCACTCCCTTTTCCCCTCAAAACCCCCCTCCTATATCCATGAACTTCGCCCCCCCATTCTAAAACTGCATTTTAAAACTATTCCAACCCTTTTTCAACCCCCCCCCCACTACTCATACTTGCCTAGCCCACCTTTTTGCAAAAGTTGTTTTCTCACCCTACTTCCCCCCCCTTATTTATACACTTTCACCTCTCTTACTTTCGCGCCATTTTCCTTTATCCATCTACCTCTGACTAACTGTAGCTACAACTAAATAATGATCCGACATATCAGTTGCCCCTCTATAAACATGTACATCCTGAAGCCTACCCACCAATCTTTTATCCAAAAATATATAATCTAACAAATTACTTTCATTACATGCTATATCATACCTTGTATACATATTTATCCTCTTTTTCATAAAATATGTATTACTTATTACCAAACTTCTTTCTACACATAGCTGAATTAAAGGCTCCCAATTTTCATTTACCCCTGGCACCCTAAATTTACCTACTACTCCCTCCACAACATTTTTACCCACTTTAGCATTGAGATCCCCAACCACAAGTACTCTCTCACTTGGTTCAAAACTCCCCACACACTCACTCAACATTTCCTAAAATCTCTCTCCTCTACACTTCTCTCTTCTCCATGCGCATAAACACTTACTATAACCCACTTTTCACATACAACCCTTATTTTACTCCGTATAACCCTTGAATTAATACATTTATACTCCCTCTTTTCCTTTCATAACTTATCCTTCAACATTTATTTCTCCCCACTGACACTCTCCCACCCCCTTCAGCTTTGTTTCACTTAGAGCCAGGACATCCAGCTTCTTTTCATTCATAACATCCACAATCACCTCTTTCTCATCATTTGCACAACATCCACACACATTCAAACATCCCACTTTGAAGGTTTTCTTCTTTTTCTTTTCAGTAGTCAATACGAGAAAAGGGGTTACTAGCCCATTGTTCCGGCATTTTAGTAGACTTTTACAACACGCATGGCTTACGGAGCAAAGATTCTTATTCCACTTCCTACCATCATGTAAAACAAATACGGGGTTCCTTCTTTACTCACTTGCGTCTACTAACCTACTACCTTATTTTCTTCATATTGCCACTTAAGTGTATAAATGGTTTTGCTTCTCTGAGTGGGGAGTCGCCATCACACATCTCCACTAGTAAGCAGTGCTGGATTATAGACAAACTAAGCCTGTTCGTAGGGCACCAACAAAGCAAGGGTAGTTACACTAGTACAGTGGGACCCCGGTTTACGATATTATTTCATTCCAGAAGTATGTTCAGGTGCCATTACTGATGAATTTGTTCCCATAAGGAATATTGTGAATTAGATTAGTCCATTTCAGATCCCCCAAACATACACGTACAAATGCACTTAAAAATAATTGGTCGCATTGGGAGCTGATCGTAAAGCGGGGTCCACTGTATATCCAAACTGCTGATCAAGAGGATATTGCCTATTCTGGAGACTATTGTAACCCTGATATTGACAGGTCTTTCTCAAAAAGCAATTGTACTACTACTACCCTCTCATAGTCTCCACATGACTCCTGCCACTCATTTCTGTTATTTCTGTATTAGTACTGAAGAAGCCACTCATGGCAGAACACTTTCCTCTAATAAATGTCCTGAACTGTAATATGTGTCTTTTTCTGCATCTTTTCAGTATCACCAGACCATTTTCCAAAGCAATGATACTATGAAAATAGAATTTATCAGATTCATGAAGATAAAATTAAGCGAAAAAAGAGCAGTAATGAAGTTGAGGATCTTTTTCTTTTTTTTTAAAACATTGGCGCTTGTCACCAAAGGCAGGGTAACCCCTCCCTAAAAAAAAAGAAACTTTCAAATTTTCATTCATTCGATCACTGCCTTTGGCAGAGGTGGCTGATACTAAAAGTTCAAAAACTGCAACACATCTCTACCTCTCCTTCAGATTGGAGTCATTGTACTTCCCCCCCTCCAGGACTCAAGTCTGAAAAAACTGGTTTGCCTGAATTCCTTAACCCTTTGAGGGTTTTTTGACGTACTAGTACGCCTAAATTCAAACGCCCTCAAATCAAATGGGGAGAAGCTGGTAGCCTACATATGAAAGAATGGGGGCTATGTGGTCAGTGTGCACAGTATAAAAAAAAATCCTGCAGCCACAAATGCATAATGAAAAAAAAAAAACTGACAGTAAATTTTTTGGGAAAAAAAACAGCGACTTTGCATGTATTTTCATGTGGTATTTATTGTTGTATTCTAGTTTTCTTGGTCTCATTTTTATGGAATGGAAGACAATATTACAGAAATTGAGATGATTTTGACTGGTTTTACAATGAAAAGTACCTTGGGAAATTGAGCTCAAAGTAGCAGAAATGTACAATTTTTACCAAAGGGTTTAAATAAACAATCATGCCAAGCGTCCAATACACGTCAACTGGCAAGCTAATATTCTTTCGCAAGTGTGCCAATATTATTTATACCATTTTCTACACTAATGCAGTAGTCTGCATAACAGTAAATCTTTTTTTTTTTGTGAGAATAAAAATTCAAAGTGGAAAGCAAAAGAATATAAGAGGGGCCTTGAGACGGACTAATGAACAGAGGAAATGTCATTTTAGTGCCAGGAATGTCCTTCTTGTTTATTTTAGACCCTAATTCGGAAATTGGCATCTTTTGAAATTTGTGTGAAATTGGCTAAATTGCATTTAGCAATTAGCCAATTTCTGACCACTGTAACTGGATAGATTGAAAAATTTATAAATGGGTGGTTTTCTGCACTCATTCGATAGAAAAAATGGAGTTCTAGCGAAATATTCATGTTTTTTGTTGACTAGTAAGTTGAATTGGCCAAAAATGGGGGCCCAAAAG
>NC_069495.1:17529298-17549950 GCF_026875155.1 Cherax quadricarinatus | reverse complement strand
TTACCTATGTTCACTTTCAACTTTCTTCCTTTACACACCCTCCCAAACTTGTCCACTAACCTTTGCAACTTCTTAGAATCTCCCAAAAGCATCAGCAAAAAGTAACTGTCAACTCCTACATCTGTCTACATGAAATACTTTTCCATTTCATTCTAATGCATTTCTTGGATATTACTGCCCTTATCCAAGATAAATTTTATATTTAATAACAGCTACAGTGGTTGATGCCTCTATGCTGTACATATGCACATTGTATCATTCTTTTTGGCACATATAAGCGACTATTGGCAGAAAGGTGGGCTAGTGCAAAGATGAGTAGTGGGGGGGTTGAAGAGGGTTGGAATAGTTTTAAAAATGCAGTATTAGAATGTGGGGCAGAAGTTTGTGGTTATAGGAGGGTGGGGGCAGGAGGAAAGAGGAGTGATTGGTGGAATGATGAAGTAAAGGATGTGATAAGAGAGAAAAAGGTAGCTTATGAGAGGTTTTTACAAAGCAGAAGTGTTATAAAAAGAGCAGAGTATATGGAGAGTAAAAGAAAGGTAAAGATAGTGGTGAGAGAGTGCAAAAGGAGAGCAGATGATAGAGTGGGAGAGGCACTGTCAAGAAATTTTAATGAAAATAAGAAAAAAATTTGGAGTGAGTTAAACAAGTTAAGAAAGCCTAGGGAAAGTATGGATTTGTCAGTTAAAAACAGAGTAGGGGAGTAGTAGATGGGGAGATGGAGGTATTAGGTAGATGGCGAGAATATTTTGAGGAACTTTTAAATGTTAAGGAAGAAACAGAGGCAGTAATTTCATGCACTGGTCAGGGAGGTATACCATCTTTTAGGAGTAAAGAAGAGCAGAATGTAAGTGTGGGGGAGGTACGTGAGGCATTACGTAAAATGAAAGGGGGTAAAGCAGCTGGAACTGATGGGATCATGACAGAAATGTTAAAAGCAGGGGGAGATATAGTGTTGGAGTGGTTGGTACTTTTGTTTAATAAATGTATGAAAGAGGGGAAGGTACATAGGGATTGGCATAGAGCATGTATAGTCCCTTTATATAAAGGGAAAGGGGACAAAAGAGACTGTAAAAATTATGGAGGAATAAGTTTACTGAGTATACCAGGAAAACTGTACGGTAGGGTTATAATTGAAAGAATTAGAGGTAAGACAGAATGTAGGATTGCGGATGAGCAAGGAGGTTTCAGAGTGGGTAGGGGATGTGTAGATCAAGTGTTTACATTGAAGCATATATGTGAACAGATTTAGATAAAGGTAGGAAGTTTTTATTGCATTTATGGATTTAGAAAACGCATATGATAGAGTGGATAGAGGAGCAATGTGGCAGATGTTGCAAGTATATGGAATAGGTGGTAAGTTATTAAATGCTGTAAAGAGTTTTTATGAGGATAGTGAGGCTCGGTTAGGGTGTGTGAAGAGAGGGAGACTACTTCCCGGTAAAAGTAGGTCTTAGACAGGGATGTGTAATGTCACCATGGTTGTTTAATATATTTATAGATGGGGTTGTAAAGGAAGTAAATGCTAGGGTGTTCGGGAGAGGGGTGGGATTAAATTTTGGGGAATCAAATTCAAAATGGGAATTGACACAGTTACTTTTGCTGATGATATTGTGCTTATGGGAGATTCTAAAGAAAAATTGCAAAGGTTAGTGGATGAGTTTGGGAATGTGTGTAAAGGTAGAAAGTTGAAAGTGAACATAGAAAAGAGTAAGGTGATGAGGGTGTCAAATGATTTAGATAAAGAAAAATTGGATATCAAATTGGGGAGGAGGAAAAGGAAGAAGTAAATGTTTTCAGATACGTGGCCCCCCGCATACCTTGGGGATCCAAAACGTTAAACCCGCATACCGATACTTTTTATCACTAAAATTTTGCCTGCATCCCGCAAAAACCCCCCTCAACACTATTGTCCAGGTTTTAAGTGCGGCCTGACCCAGCCTCCATGTTCCCCCGGTGGCATTGTTTAAAACCCAGCCCCCGCGGTAACATCCAGCATACAATGGAACATTTGTATTATTACAGTTTTTTTGGTGATTTTTTTCTCCCCAAAATAAGTGCCCCTGGGCCCAGAAAGCTTCTAGTGCCAACCCTTGGGAAAAAAGGGGGAAAATATTATCGAAAACGTGGTACCATGGTCAAACTGCTGCTGCTTTCTGTGCTGTAGCACTGTCAGCTGTTGCTGCTGCTATACCACCGTCAGCTGCTGCTGCTGTAGCACTGTCAGCTGCTGCTGCTGTAGCACTGTCAGCTGCTGCTGCTGCTGTAGTACCATCTGCTGCTGCTGTAGCATCATCTGCTGCTGCTGCTGTACCACCGTCAGCTGCTGCTGCTGCTGTAGTACCGTCTGCTGCTGCTGTAGCATCGTCTGCTGCTGCTGTAGCATCGTCTGCTGCTGCTGTACCACCGTCAGCTGCTGCTGTACCACCGTCAGCTGCTGCTGCTGCTGCTGTAGTACCATCTGCTGCTGCTGTAGCATCGTCTGCTGCTGCTGTAGCACTGTCAGCTGCTGCTGCTGCTGTAGCACCGTCAGCTGCTGCAGCACCGTTGTTGGTGTGGCTTATTGAGAATACCAAGAAACAATTAACCCCAGAGGGTTAGCCACCCAGGATAACCCAAAAAAGTCAGTGTCGTCGAGGACTGTCTAACTTATTTCCATTGAGGTCCTTAATCTTGTCTCCCAGGATGCAACCCACACCAGTCGACTAACACCCAGGTGAACAGGGAAAAACGCCTTGAACTAGTGCTCATATTGGTGAATTTAAAGCCAGCAAAGGTTGGTTTGAGAGATTTAAGAATCGTAGTGGCATACACAGTGTGATAAGGCTGTTCTGGAAGAAAATGCCAAACAGGACCTACAGTACTCAGGAGGAAAAGGCACTCATAGGACACAGTGTCTCATCAGTCATCGCTGCATCTTCAATAAAGGTAAGTGTCATTTATTCTTCATTTAGTAGAGTAGTACATGCACAATATATACTGTGCATGTACTACTCTACTATTGTGCATGTATCCTTCTCTTTGTGTGTAGGAAAATGTATATTTCATGTGGTAAAATTTTTTTTTCATACTTTTGGGTGTCTTGCACGGATTAATTTGATTTCCATTATTTCTTATGGGGAAAATTTATTCGCATAACGATAATTTCGCATAACAATGAGCTCTCATGAACGGATTAATATCGTTATGCGGGGGTCCACTGTACTTGGGAGTTGACGTGTCGGCGGATGGATTTATGAAGGATGAGGTTAATCATAGAATTGATGAGGGAAAAAAAATTTGAGTGGTGCGTTGAGGTATATGTGGAGTCAAAAAAACGTTATCTATGGAGGCAAAGAAGGGAATGTATGAAAGTATAGTGTACCAACACTCTTATATGGGTGTGAAGCTTGGTTGGTAAATGCAGCAGCGAGGAACGGTTGGGGGCAGTGGAGATGTCCTGTTTAAGGGCAATGTGTGGTGTAAATATTATCATAAAATTCGGAGTGTGGAAATTAGGAAAAGGTGTGGAGTTAATAAAAGTATTAGTCAGAGGGCAAAGGGGGGTTTTGTTGAGGTGGTTTGATCATTTAGAGAGAATGGATCAAATAGAAATGACATGGAAAGCATATAAATCTATAGGGAAAGGAAGGCGGGTAGGGGTCGTACTCAAAAGGGGTTTTGGAGAGAGGGAGAAAAGGGAAAGGTTTTGGGGGAAAGGGGGCTTGGACTTCCAGCAAGCGTGTGTGAGCGTGTTAGTAGGAGTGAATGGAGACGAATGGTACTTGGGACCTGACGATCTGTTGGAGTGTGAGCAGGGTAATATTAGTGAAGGGATTCAGGGAAACCGGTTATTTTCATATAGTTGGACTTGAGTCCTGGAAAGGGGAAGAAACAATGCCTGCACTTTAAAGGGGGGGTTTTTTGGGATATTGGCAGTTTGGAGGGATATGTTGTGTGTCTTTATATGTGTATGCTTCTAGACTGTTGTATTCTGAGAACGTCTGCAAAAACAGTGATAATGTGCGAGTGTGGTGAAAGTGTTGAATGATGATGAAAGTATTTTCTTTTTGGGGATTTTCTTTCTTTTTTGGGTCACCCTGCCTTGGTGGGAGACGGCCGACTTTTTGAAAAAAAAAAAAAAAAATTTCTTTTCTGTTGAGTATTACTACAGGCATGTTTGTGCTTTACAGTCATGATGCACAGCTGTTTTCTTAGGTCAAACCCCCCCCCCAAAAAAAAAAAACAGCAAACACAACGAGATGAGAGTAAATTCAAGAATGGAAATATGTTTACTACTAGCCCTAACACTTTCATTGTAAATGGTCTGCCATTTGGGTGAGTCTTTGAACGTAAGTAATTGTGTCCAGAGTGCCAGTATCATAAGTGTGGAACATTGTAAGTCAGGGTCCTCTTGTACTAACAGATGTGAAAGTACATTTCCTGTGGTGAAACAAGTGGGAAATGAAATACTGGACACTTGCCTTCCATCATCAAAATTAATACAGATCAGAAAAATCTGGTAAAGAAAAAACCCCTCACCCCAAACTTACAATTAGTAGGTAAAAATGAAATTTATACTAGTTCTACAGAAATTTAATGTCTTCTACTCAACTTTGTTTCTATCCATCCTATTTGATTCTCAGTCTTTTCATGTTCTTCATAAAGTTTGGAATAATAAAGTTCACTATTCACCTTGCCTATATTCTCTACCCAGCCAAAAAAATAGTTGCATAAATTTCTTCATTACTATAAGGCAGCCAATAATACATACAAGCTGCTTTGTTATGGCCTTAGCATATCCAAAAATGTTTTAGTGCACAAAAACTTTCAGGCTTTGTAATAAAAAAAACTTTACATACCATTACACTCACATAGACTAGTGCTGATACTCTTACATGGTCTAATATTCTTAAGCATTAAACCATAAGGGTCATATAGTGCTGCATGGTAGAGAGAAATATAGAGAGAAGGAGCAGCAGAGGTGTTGAGGGAAGAACACGGCTAAAAGGATGATGATGCAAACTAGTGTCAGTTAAGAAATCAAAGTGTGTCTGAAATAAAAGTGCGATTTTTGAGAAGGAGGAATCTAGAAACTGGATTCAAATAGCATATTGCTAAAAATATTGAAAAAAAAAATATATATATTACAGAACAAACTAAAGTTGGGACAATGTTTTGGTCTGTTCTGTGACTTAATCTTATGTATTTTGTGTTTTCCTTCACATATGCCAGAGCATTGGAAAAAGAATGTGAAATGTGGTTAAGATTCTCACCAATGAATAAAGTGACTGACCAAGAGATGTTTGTGTAAAGATGGCTGACAATCCTCGTAGAGTGGCACAATGTGCCCTGCTCCTCCATAACATGACCATGGGAATGCAACTCCTTCCTAAGCTGGGAACCTTCTATACACACACATATATTTAATGTAATAATTTAAGATATACTTCTGTATCCTAGGTAGTAGCTTGGTAGTCAGCAACCGCCCAGGGAGGTACTACCGTCCTGCCAAGTGAGTGTAAAACGGAAACCTGTAATTGTTTTACATGATGGTAGGATTGCTGGTGTCTTTTTTCTGTCTCATAAACATGCAAGATTTCAGGTACGTCTTGTTACTTCTATTTACACTTACGTCACACTACACATACATGTACAAGCATATATATACACACCCCTCTGGGTTTTCTGCTATTTTCTTTCTAGTTCTTGTTCTTGTTTATTTTCTCTTATCTCCATAGGGAAGTGGAACAGAATTCTTCCTCCGTAAGCCTTGCGTGTTGTAAGAGGCGACTAAAATGCTGGGAGCAAGGGGCTAGTAACCCCTTCTCCTGTATGGATTACTAAATTTAAAAAGAGAAACTTTCGTTTTTCTTTTTGGGCCACCCTGCCTCGGTGGGATATGGCCGGCTTGTTGAAAAAAAAAAAAAAACTTTTATATATCATCTTCTTTCAATGAATCGGCTGTATCCTACTGAGGCAGGGTGGCCCAAAAAGAAAAATGAAAGTTTCTCACTCCTGGCATTTTAGTCACCTCTTACAACATGCATGGCCTATGGAGGAAGAATTCTGTTCCACTTCCCCATGGAGATAAGAGGAAATAAACAAGAATAAGAACTAGTAAGAAAATCGAAGAAAACCCAGATGGATGTGTATATATATGCAGGGAGGGATATAGTGTTGGAGTGGTTGGTATTTTTGTTTAATAAATGTATGAAAGAGAGAAAGGTACCTAGGGATTGGCAGAAAGCATATATAGTCCCTTTATATAAAGGGAAGGGGGACAAGAGAGATTGTAAAAATTATAGAGGAATAAGTTTACTGAGTCCTAGGTAGTAGGTTGGTAGACAGCAACCGCCCAGGGAGGTACTACCGTCCTGCCAAGTGAGTGTAAAACGTAAGCCTGTAATTGTTTTACACGATGGTAGGATTGCTGGTGTTTTTTTCTGTCTCATAAACATGCAAGGTTTCAGGTACGTCTCGCTACTTCTGCTTACACTTAGGTCACACTACACATACATGTACAAGCATATGTATACACACCCCTCTGGGTTTTCTTCTATTTTCTTACTAGCTCTTGTTCTTGTTTATTTCCTCTTATCTCCATGGGGAAGTGGAACAGAATTCTTCCTCCGTAAGCTATGCGTGTTGTAAGAGGCGACTAAAATGCCAGGAGCAAGGGGCTAGTAACCCCTTCTCCTGTTTTATATTACTAATATAAAAAGGAAAAACTTTTGTTTTTCCTTTTGGGCCACCCCACCTCGGTGGGATACGGCTGGTGTGTTGAAAGAAAGAAAGAAGTTTACTGAGTATACCAGGAAAAGTGTACGGTAGGGTTATTACTGAAAGAATTAGGGGAAAGAGAAAATGTAGGATTGCAGATGAGCAAGGGGGGTTTTAGAGTGGTAGGGGATGTGTAGATCAAGTGTTTACATTGAAGCATATATGTGAACAGTATTTAGAAAAAGGTAGGGAAGTTTTTATTGCATGGGTTGTAAATGCTGCAGCAAGGAGGAGGCTGGAGGCAGTGGAGATGTCATGTCTAGGGGCAATGTGTGGTGTAAATATTATGCAGAGAATTCATTGAATGGATTTAGAAAAGGCATATGATAGGGGAGAAATGTGGCAGATGTTGCAAGTATATGGAATAGGTGGTAAGTTACTAAATGCTGTAACGAGTTTTTATAAGGATAGTGAGGCTCAGGTTAGGGTGTGTAGAAGAGAGGGAGACTACTTTCTGGTAAAAATAGGTCTCAGACAGGGATGTGTAATGTCACCATGGTTCTTTAATATATTTATAGATGGGGTTGTAAAAGAAGTAAATGCAGGTGTTCGGGAGAGGGGTGGGATTAAATTATGGGGAATCAAATACAAATAGGAATTGACACAGTTACTTTTGCTGATGATACTGTCCCTTATGGAAGATTCTAAAGAAAAATTGCAAAGGTTAGTGGACAGTTTGGGGTGTGTGTAAAGGTAGAAAGTTGAAAGTGAACATAGAAAATAGTAAGGTGATGAGGGTATCAAATGATTTAGATAAAGAAAAATTGGACATCAAATTGGGGGAGGAGGAGTATGGAAGAAGTGAATGTTTTCAGATATTTGGGAGTTGACGTGTCGGCAGATGGATTTATGAAGGATGAGGTTAATCATAGAACTGATGAGGTAAAAAAGGTGAGTGGTGCGTTGAAGTATATGTGGAGACAAAAAAATGTTATCTATGGAGGCAAAGAAGGGAATGTATGAAAGTATAGTAGTACCAACACTCTTATATGGGTGTGAAGCTTGGGTTGTAAATGCTGCAGCAAGGAGGCGGTTGGAGGCAGTGGAGATGTTCTGTCTAATGGCAATGTGTGGTGTGAATATTATACAGAAAATTCGGTTTGTGGAAATTAGGAGAAGGTGTGGAGTTAATAAAAACATTAATCAGAGGGCTGAAGAGGGGTTGTTGAGGTGGTTTCGTCATATAGAGAGAATGGATCAAAGCAGAATGGCATGGAGAGTGTATAAATCTGTAGGGGAAGGAAGGCAGGGTAGGGGTCGTCCTCGAAAAGGTTGGAAGAAGGGGGCAAAGGAGGTTTTGTGGGCGAGGGGCTTGGACTTCCAGCAAGCGTGCGTGAGCGCGTTTCGATAGGAGTGAATGGAGATGAATGGTATTTGGGACCTGATGAGCTGTTGGAGTGTGAGCAGGGTAATATTTAGTGAAGGGATTCAAGGAAACTGGTTTTTATATAGCTGGACTTGAGTCCTGGAAATGGGAAGTATAATGCCTGCACTTTAAAGGAGGGGTTCTGGATATTGGCAGTTTGGAGGGATATGTTGTGTATCTTTATACGTATATGCTTCTAAACTGTTGTATTCTGAGCACCTCTGCAAAAACAGTGATTATGTGTGAGCGAGGTGAAAGTGTTGAATGATGAAAGTATTTTCTTTTTTGGGGATTTTCTTTCTTTTTGGGTAACCCTGCCTTGGTGGGAGATGGCCAACTTGTTATAAAAAAAGAAAAAAAAAAAAAAAAAAAAAAAAAAATGTATGTGTAGTGTGACCTAAGTGTAAGTAAAAGTAGCAAGATGTACCTGAAATCTTGCATGTTTATGAGACAAAAAAAGGACACCAGCAATCCTACCATCATGTAAAACAATTACAGGCTTTCGTTTTACAGTCACATGGCAGGACGGTAGTATCTCCCTGGGTGGTTGCTGTCTACCAACCTACTACTTAAATTATGGGAATCAAATACAAAATGGGAGTCAATTTAGTTATTTTTGCTGATGATACTGTGCTTTTGGGAGATTCTAGAGAGAAGTTGCAAAGGTTAGTGGACAAGTTTGGGAGGGTGTGAAAAGGGAAGAAAGTTGGAAAGTGAACATACAAAAGATTGGGTGATGAGGGTATCAAATGAGTTAGATATTTGGGAGCTGACTTGTCAGCAGAGGGGCCCTATGAAAGACGAGACAAATCACAGAACAAATGAGGGTGGGATTGGAAGGTGAATGGTGTATTGAGGTGTTTGTAGAGACAAGAATGTTATCCATTGAGAAAAAGAAGGGAATGTATGAGAGTATAATTATACCAATGCTCTTATATAGGTGTGAAGCATGGGTTATGAATGCTGCAACAAGGAGAAGGCTGGAGGCAGTGGAGATGTCGTGTCTAAGAGCAATGTGCAGTGTGAATATATACAGAAAATCCATAGTCTGGAAATTGGGTCCCTGGGTACTAAAAGTATTATCCGGAGGGCTGAGGAGGGGTTGCTGAGGTGGTTCTGACAGAGAGCATGAAACAAACTAGAATGACTTGGAGAATATATAAATCTGTAGTGGAAGGAAGGTGGGGTAGGGGTGGGACTAGGAAAGGTGCTAGGGGCGGGGGGCTGGCTTCCAGCAGGCATGTGTGAGTGTGTTAGATAGGAGCGAGTGGAGATGGAGGGTTTTTATGACTTGCTGGAGTGTGAGCAAGGAAAACATTTCTAAAGGGGATTCAGGGAAAACTGACAAGTCAGACTTGAATTCGGAGGTCGAAAGTACAGTGCCGCACTCTGAAGGAGGGGCGTTGATGTTGCAGTTTTTTAAGTGTAGTGTAGGCAAGAAGCAATGGGGTGAATGATGATGAAAGTGTTTCTTCTTTTTGGGTCACCCTGCCTTGGTGGGAAAGGGTTTTGATGTGTTTAATAAAAAAAATAATTAGGGAAAGGATAGAGTATAATCCTTAAATATCCCATCTTATAGTGAATTAAAAAACAAATTAGGATTACTTTCATACTGAAAGGTAATTTTTTTATCCCGCTGACAGTCTCCCTTGTCTTCGCAGAGGCGCACAGACACAACAGTTTAGATGGGAGGGAAAACATCTAAGCAATTTGTGCTACTTAACAGAGTTAGCATGTGAGTGCTCTCACAAAGTTCTCTCACCACAAGATTTGCATGTTCATCATAAGATGAACACCACTACCTGTCAACTGACTGTTGTTCATCGTAAGATCACCACTAGCACCTGTCAATTGACTGTTGCCCATCATAAGATGACCACCACCACTTGTTAACTGACTGTTGTTCATCATAACATGAACACCACCCCCTATCAATTGACTGTTGTTCATCCATAACATGAGCACCACCATCTATCAAATGACCTTGTCCACCAAAAGATGAACACTACCATCTGTCAACTGACTGTTATTCACCATAAAATAAACACTATCACCCATTAACTGTTGTTCATCACCAAAAGATGAACACCACCACTTGTTAAATGACTGTTGTTCATGCCCATAAGATGAACACCTTTACCTGACTGCTGTTCACACTTCCTATTTCACCACACTAAGTCATAACTTTCACCATGGTAACCTAATATATATATCTTGAGTACTACCTCTATCAGCAGCTGATGAATGACTTTTAATATATTTACAAAGAAATTTAGAGTCAAATTATTTGTCTTCTTGTAACTCAGATAAAGATTAACTACTACAACATTACAAGTTCCTGGTCCTACCACTGTATATATGAGGAGGTTCAGTATACATTCAGGTTTCAAACCGTGCGAGTGTGAGTTTTGATTTAGTGCAAAATTAATTAATGCAAGGTTTTCTTCCACCAAACTCTTCAAATTATGCACAAAAGTTATGTATAATTCAAACAGTGCAAATTTTGATTTAGTGCCAAATTAATGCTAGTATTTTCTCCCCAATCTCTTCAAACTGTTCGCAAAAATTATATGTAATTTGAATAATGTGACTACTTCACAGGATTCATTATTTGCACAATTTAGACCTGGCTGTACCTGTAATGATAACAGCTTCTGATATGTCAACATACTTCTCCATTAAGTGATTATCCTCTGAAGGTAAGTGCTGACTGCCTTCTTGTGATGTAAGTGCTGGCATCTTAGAAACCTGCTCTTCTATTTGCATTTTTTCAGATTTCTCATAATTTTCCAGCATGTCAGGTAAACTCTCCTTGCTTGGAATGTCCATTGAGTTGCAAGTTGCCCAACTTGTGAGTGCTGTTAATGTGTAGAACTCACTGGGGCAGAACCCTGAATCCTGAAAGTACGAGAAAAATTCAATATTGTAGGATAAACATGCACCTGAGAAAATAATATATAACAAGTTTCAATGTACATCAAGAAAAAAAAACCTATATCAGTGACTGGCTCATCACAGTCACTGATATTAAAGCCAAGAAAAAACACTATCCCCCCCCCAGCATCACAACAAACAATTTAACATCATTTATGCTTGCAAACTACAAGGTTTCCAACTATGAAATAACAAAATACCATCTATTAGTAGACTTCTCACCAAGTCTAATGCAGGGACACATACTAAAGGCTGCCTTGACAACAAAATATGGATACCAGGGTTCAATCTACTTCAATACAGATGGAAAAAATAGGCAACAAGGGAATGGTGGCAAAGATTGGACCAAATGCAACTTCCCAACAGTCTGAAGAAATGATACTGAAAATACTGTCCTGTCTGGAAAATCTCTCAAACCCAGCCCCAGATATCCTGTTACTTGGTGATTTCAACTTAAGGCATCTAACATGGAAGAGTGTAGCAAATACTGTAACAGCAGAGAGAATTTCAGGAGCCAGTTTAGATGAACAGTCTCATACAAATGATCTATTAACCCTTTGAGGGTCGCCAGGCCCTCTCAGAGACTTGTTCTCAGGGTCTTATGAAAAGATAGAGAATCTTTTCCCGATCATAATGACACCAAAAGTATGAAATTTGATGGAAAACTTACGGAGTTATGCTCTCGCGAAGTTAGCGGTCTCGATGATGTTTACGCATTGGCGATTTTGCCCACTTTCAGCCCTATTTTCGGCCAATTCCAGTGTACTAGTCGACAAAAATCATAACTATTTCGCTAGAACTCCATTTTTTCTATCGAATGAGTACAAGAAACCACCCATTTACCAATCTCAACTATCCAATAAAGTGGTCAGAATTTAACAATTTTGCCAATTTCACACAAATTTCAAAAGATGCCAATTTCCAAATAGGGTCCAGAATAAACAAGAAAGACATTCCTGGCACTAAACTAACATTTCCTCTGTTCATTAGTCACATCCCCAGGCCCCTCTTATATTCTTTTGCTTTCCACTTTGAATTTTTATTCTCACAAAAAATAGAAGATTTACTGTTATGCAGATTACTGTATTAGTGTAGAAATGGTATAAATAATGCCAGCGCACTTGTGAAAGAATATTAGATTCACCAGTTGACGTGTATTGGACACGTGGCATGATTTGTTTACTTCTGAACTTTGGCAAAAATCGAATATTTCTACTATTTTGAGCTCAATTTCAAGGCACTTTTCATTGTAAAATCAGTCAAAATCATCTCAATTTCTGTAATATGTCTTCCATTCTATAAAATGAGACCAGGACAACTAGAATACAACCATAAATACCATACAAAAATACAGTGCAAAGTCGCTGTTTTAAACCAAAAACACGGTCAAATTTTTTTTTCTCATTACGCACTGTGTGCTGCAGGATTTTTTTTTATACTGCGCACACTGACCACATAGACCCATTCTTTCATATGTAGGCCTACCAGCTTTCTCTTGCTAGATTTGAGGGCGCTAGAATTTAGGCGTACTAGTACGTCAAAAACCCTGGTGCATAAGCCATACTAGTACGTCCAAAACCCTGAAAGGGTTAATGAGGCTCTGCTGACAGTGTATGTGATGGATATTAGTTTTAGAAGAAAAGAAAATACTACAAAACACAGTCCTTTTGGAACATTATTATCCATCTAATATGTCAACGTCCAAGTTTCACTGACCGCAGTACAGTGTTCGACCCAAAGGCAGATGAGCGTACACTTGAAGCTGCATGGCACTGCTGGCAACTAGTGTAAAAGTTGTTCCCAAAATTTCTTTAAAGTCTCATAAAGAATTAATTATTCATCTTGTCTCTTTATATTTCAACTGTAACTTGCTGTATCTTTACCATCTCTATTCAATCACTCCACAAAACTGAAGATCACCGAATAGTAAATTTTAAATAATAAATCATGCTGTTAAAATTGTACCTGTGTACGTTATCTACTTTTCTTATTGGCATATAATTGCAATTAACTGCATAAAAAGTCCTACTTAATATTCTAAGTCTAATTCTTAAGTAGTCTTTAAGCATTAGAATTAGTTTGATGTTTAACCTCCTATGCTACTCCAAAATATACTTAGCAAATAATTAAAATATTTCCTTTTCCCTATAAAACTTTCAAGTTTGTACAATATTTCTTTTTTGTTCTGATGGTATATAAGTGTAAGTTTTCTTGACGTACACATACTCACCTGAAGAAAAGTGAAGCCAGAGTAAGTGTTCCAGGCAGCGATGGTGACAACACAGAGCCAGTACTAAACCCGCTACCACTGGTCGTGAACATCTGGACAAGCAATGGAGAGCCAGGTCTGGAAAAAGAAAGGGTTTTATGATTCTCACAGGTGGGCGGTAACAAGGACTCTTAACACTGAATTATCGTTAGAATAACCACTGGGAAACATTACACTCACAGTGGTCTTACAGTTATTGTCCCAACACTAAACAATAACAATGAAGACTAGAAAATAATAAGATTCACATCAGGGTTTGTTGATTTAGACCAATAGTTTAAAGCAAATGGTTTAAACTATGGTTTAAACAAAACAAAAACCATTGTTTTTTTTAATATAAGCCTTTTTCTTTTTTTTTTTTTTTTTTTTTTTTTCAACAAGTCGGCCGTCTCCCACCGAGGCAGGGTGACCCAAAAAGAAAGAAAATCCCCAAAAAGAAAATACTTTCATCATCATTTAACACTTTCACCTCACTCATACATAATCACTGTTTTTGCAGAGGTGCTCAGAACACAACAGTTTAGAAACATATACGTATAAAGATGTCAAAAAATCCCTCCAAAACTGCCAATACCCCAAAACCCCCCATTTTTTTTTTTTCAACAAGTCGGCCGTCTCCCACCGAGGCAGGGGACCCAAAAAAAAAAAGAAAATCCCCAAAAAAAAAATACGTCTTTCATCTCATTCAACACTTTCACCACACTGCACATTATCACTTTTTTTTTGAAAGGGGGTGCTAAGAATCAACTTTAGAAGCATACACATATAAAATACACAACATTTTATTTTTTATTATTACAAATATTTTTTATTATTATCAAATAAAGCGCTAAACCGAAAAGGGGCCATGGAGCGCCCAGTCTTCATGGGTGTACCTATTGGGGAAAAAAAAATTTTGAAGTTTGAGATTTAAAAGAAATATATTAATTGTAATAAACGGCAAAAATTTTTTTCATATACCCTTTAAAAATTTTTTTCCCCTGCACTTTTATGTCAATGTATTTGAAATACTCTTTGTACTCCACAAACGTTTTCACACCAAATTTTTTTGTGACCTTTAAAACACTACTACCCCTGGGTTTTAGCACTTCATCGATATTACGTTTTTTATATAATTATCATCACAAAAATCATTAAATCTGTATGGTCAAAATCTACTTATTAGGTAAAAAGATCATTGTCAGAGACAAATGTGATAAGAGTCAAGTCGTAACTTTTTTATTTTATTTTTTTATTATCCACGGCCGTTCCCCCCAAGGCGGGGGTGGCCCCAAAAAAAAAAAATTTTCACCATCTTCACTCACACGTCTTGCCAGAAGGGTGTTTACACTACATTTTTTTTTAAACTGCAACTTTAAACACCCCCCTTAAAGGTGCGGGCACGTATTTCCCCATCCCAGGACCAAGTCCGGCCTGCCGGTTTCCCTGAATCCCTTCATAAAGTTACTTTTCACACCCAACAGCCGTCAAGTATTAAAAACCATTTGTCTCCATTCCCCTATCAAACACCCAGATGCCTGCGAAGTCCAAGCCCTCGCACACAAAACCTCCTTTACCCCCTCCCTCCAACCCTTCCTAGGCCGACCCCTACCCCCCCCCTTCCCTTTCCACTACAGACTGATACACTCTTGAAGTCATTCTTTTTCGCCCCATTCTCTCTACATGTCCAACAACCTCAACAACCCTTCCCAGCCTCTGGACAACATTTTGGTAATCCCCACCTCCTCCTAACTCCAAACTACAAATTTCCTGCATTATATTCAACCACACATTGCCCTCAGACTGACATCTCCACTCCCCTCCACCTTCCCCCCTCCTCAAAATTCATCACCCCGCTTCACACCCATATAAGAGCTTTGGGAAAAAAATTTTACTCTCATACTTTCCCCTCTTTGCCTCCAAAGGCAAGTTCTTTGTCTCCAAGACCCTAAGTGCACCACTCACTTTTTTTCCCCCATCAATTCTATGATTCCCCATCTTCATAGACCCATCCGCTGAAAACTCCACTCCCAAATTCTGAATACATTCCCCCTCCTCCAAACTCTCTCCCTCCAATCTGAATTAAATTTTTCATCACCAAAATTTTTTTTTGTTATCCTCAAAACCCTTACTCTTTCCTGTTTTTCCCCTTTTTAATTTTCTTCTTTTGCCACCCCCTCCCAAAATTCATCCCCCAATTCTGCGCTTCTCTTCAAAATCCCCAAAACCACAGGGGTCATCAGCAAAGAGCAGCTGTGACAACCCCCACTTTGTGTGTTTTCTTTTTTTCTTTTAACTCCACCCTCTTGCCAAGCCCTCGCATTTCTTCTTTTACAACCCCACAAAAAATATATTAAAACCCACGGTGACATCACATCCTTGCAAAGGACTACTTTTAGGGGAAAAAATTTCCCTTTTTTTCCCTACATACTCAAAAACTTGACCTCACTATCCTCTTAAAAACTTTTCACTGCTTTAGAAACCCTACCTCCTACACCATACACTGCAACATCTGCCACATTGCCCCCCTATCCACCCTGCAACGCCTTTTCCAAATCCATAAATGCCACAAAGCCCTTTTTAACCCTTATCTAAATACTGTTACTTATATGTTTCACGTAAACAGGTCCCACACCCCCCCTACCTTTCCAAACCCCTTGTTCATCTGCTTCCTATTTCCCCCGTCTTACTCTAATTCTTCAAATTTTAACTTACCATACACTTTACCGGTACACTCAACAGACTTATCCCCCTAAATTTTGCACTCTCTTTTATCCCCTTTGCCTTTATACAAAGGAACTATGCATGCCTCTGCCAAACCCTAGGGACCTTAAAACCCCTTCCCTAATTTATTAAATAATTGCACCAACCACTCCAAAACTATATCCCCACCGCTTTTAAAAATTCTTCTTTTTCCCCCAAATCCCGGTGCCTTTCCCCCTTTCATTTTACCCACTGCCCCCCCCCCCCCCCCCCCCCACGAACTTCCCCCCACTCACAACTGGCTCTTTTCCTCTCCTAAAGATGTTAATTTCCCCCTTGCCCTATACACAAATCAAGCTTCCATCTTCATCAAATTTTAACAATTCCTCAAAATTCCCCCCTCTTTCCCCAAAACCTCTAACTCTCCATTTAATAACTTCCTCTCCTATTTTAACTGACAAATCCATTGTCTCTAGGCTTTCTTAAAATTGTTTAAACTCACTCCAAAACTTTTTCTTATTTCAACAAATTTGTTGATAACATCTACCCACTCTCTCCCTTTTCTCTTTTTACATTGCTTCAAACCCCTCTCTTAACCTCTCTCTTTTTCTCCAATACTCTTCCCCCCTTGCATCATTCTATTTTTAAAAAATTTTCCCAAGCTAACTTTTTCCCCTTACTCCTCTTTACATCATCATTCCACCAAACGCTCCTCTTCCCCCCGCACCCACTTTTCCCGTAACCGCAAAAAATTTTTGCTAACACTCTAACACAAAATTTTTTAAACCCACCCCCTTTTCCCCTTTACCCATTGCCCATCTCTCATTACCCCTCTATCCTCCCTAGCGTTTAATCTTTCCCAACTGCCTCCTCTTTTAGTTTATAAACCTTCACCTCTCTTTCCGATGCTTTTATTTTCCTTGTATCCCAGTACCTTTTACTCTCATGACCAAAAATA
The DNA here is from genome assembly GCF_026875155.1 of Cherax quadricarinatus. Classification (NCBI taxonomy): domain Eukaryota; kingdom Metazoa; phylum Arthropoda; class Malacostraca; order Decapoda; family Parastacidae; genus Cherax; species Cherax quadricarinatus. The sequence continues at coordinate 17,532,979 of NC_069495.1, read as the reverse complement.
GAAAGTGATCGATATAATTTATATATTTTTCTTTTTTTTATTACCCAAAGTTTTTTTTGTATTTTTGTCGTTTCAATCACCAATGATACTGAAAAAATTTTTCACACTATTAAATTATAAATTTTTAAATTTTAAGCCATGATCAACTACACTATGGCCCGGTTTTCAGCACCCCGGGTTTTCGGTGTACCGCTATTTTGCCAACTTTCAACTTATCCACTGCTCATTATGTTTAGCACTTGCTTCACTTTTTCGGCATAACGAGCTCAAGAGCTGCGGGCATCCAGCACTATATTTTAAGGTAAGTAATGCATTTACTGTATATTCGTATTACTTTTGTATCTTTTCCTAGGCCTAGTTCTATTATGCACTTAACCCGTAAACGGTCCAAACGTATATATATATTCACTACCCAAGTGCCCCGAATATTCTGAAAAATAAAAAAATCTTTTTTTTTTATTGAAAGAAAGAGCACATTTTTCTAAGTGTTATAGGATAAAAAAAAATTAGGGTCAGTACTTACTGATAATACAGATAATACCACAGACCACTACCCTACTTTCCTCATAACAACTCTTGGTAAACTACCCCAAGACACTACTAAAGTCACCTTCAGACTTCACAATGAGGCAGCCATTAATAACTTCACAACAGCAGTAGCAAACATTGACTGGCACACTGAGCTAGAAATCTATACAGATATTGACGAATGCATTAATAATTTTATAAAAAAGACGCAATACCTCTATAACAAGCACTGCCCTAAAAAACTAAACAGATGACAGCTAAGAGACTGAACAGTCCCTGGCTAACACCCAGCATTCTCAAATCCATAAATACAAAACACCAATATGAAAACATACAGAATGGGTCACATAACCAGAGACCAAACAAAACGTTACTCTAAATCCTAACCAGCCTGATAAGAAGGGCAAAAAAATTGTATTATGAGAACAATTATCCAACTTACGAGGTGATATAAAAAAGACCTGGAAAACCCTATCAGAAATTCTGGAACAAAAACGATATCACGAAATAGCGAAATAAAAAATTAGCAAAATCAATGAACCCCAACTCCCACCAACAGAAACAGCAAACAGACTCAATGATTTCTTTTCCACTATAGGACAAAACCTTGCCAATAAAATCCCAAGCTCAGATACCCCACCAAATGACTACCTCACCGGCAACTACCCGAACACACACTGTTCCTAGCTCGCTAACCCATACGAAGTCTCCCTTATTTCAACGCACTAAAAAACAAGGCAGGAGATTTAAATACCTACCACCCTTTATATACAAAAAAGTGTCACAATGCTATCACCAATCATGCAACACTCTTTAAAAAAATCCATTGAATCCTCCACCTCCCCTACAGTACTCAAAATAGCAAGGGTCACCCCGATCCACAAAGGAGGAGACCAAACAGAGTTGAATAATTATAGGCCAATATCCAACTACACCCTCTCTCAAAAATCTTCGAAAAATTAATTCATAAAAGAATCTACTCCTACCTTATCTCCCAAAACATACTCAACCCCTGCCAAAATTTGGATTCAGGCCTAATAAAAATACTAAGATGCTATTATACACATGCTAGAACATATATACACTGCAATAGAGAAAAAAGAAGTCCCATGGGGATATTCTTTTGACTTACGTAAAGTTTTTGATACAGTTGACCATGACTTGCTCCACATAAAATTGTCACACTAGGGTATAAGAGGGCACTCCCTCAACTACCTCAAGTCATACCTCACCAACAGAAGCCATATGTGTACGCAAATGGGCAAACCTTCTGCACAACCAATTACATTTGGTTTTCCCACGGGGAAGTGTCCTTGGCCCTCTTCTCTTTCTCCTATACATAAATGACCTACCAAATGCTTCGCAATTACTCAAACCCCCCACTATTTGCGGGAATGACACTACATACGTCTTTTTCCCACCCGAGCCCAGTCACGCAGCCAATACTGTAATACCGAATTACAGAAAATATCTACCTGGATGAGGACTAACAAACTTACACTAAACATTGACAAAACCTACTTCATTCAGTTTGGTAACAGAGCACAGATGTCCCTCTTAACAAATGATAAATGGATCACCTATCACAAAGCTAACAGAGGGAAAATTCTTAGGAACCCACCTTGATAATAGACTCAAATTTCATACACATATACAACAAATTTCTAAGAAAATTTCCAAGACTGTAGGCATAGTATCGAAGATACGGTACTATGCCCCCACAGTCAGCCCTCCTGGCCCTAATATCACTCTCTATATTTACCCCTATCTCACCTATGGAATTTGTGCATGGGGCTCACAACAAATTTAAACCCTCTCAGACCACTAATTAACCCAACAAAAGGCTGCAGTTAGAATGATAACAAATTCTCACTACAGGCAACACACTCCACCAAATTTTCAATACACTAAACCTACTCACCATAAAAAAACATCCATACTTATTACTGCACCTATTACATACATAGAACACTTAACTCTGATATTAACCCTCCCCTCAAACATCTCCTTGCCAACCTCAACAGAACACATGACCATAACACAAGGCACAGATCACTCTTTGATGTTTTCCCCGTGTCCATCTCACGCTATGCAAAAACTCAATGCACATAAAAGGCCCTAAAATCTGGAATTCATTACCTGTAAATATAAAAGAAACACTACCTGTTTATAATTCAAGTCTCTTCTCAAAGATCACTTACTCACCCAAAACCAAATACAGTGGACCCCCGGTTAACGATATTTTTTCACTCCATAAGTATGTTCAGGTGCCAGTACTGACCGAATTTATTCCCATAAGGAATATTGTGAAGTAGATTAGTCCATTTTAACCCCCCCAAAAATACAGTACAAACCATTACATAAAAACACTTACATAATTGGGGCGCATTCGGAGGTAATTGTTATGCGGGGGGCCCCTGTAAATAGAATAACTGAACCTTATAAATTTATATCTTAAATGTTTTTTCACAAAATTTATCCTAAAAGTTTAAACCTAAAAACCCCCAAACTAAATTTTTTATTTTTTTAAATACACACCTAACAGAATACTCCCTACGACGAATGTACAACAAGCATGCAACCCTATGACCTGTCTTTGTAAACTCATTGTGCTTTTTATTTTTGTTACATTTGTTTTATCATGATTTTCATTGCTTTTAATCTTAAGTTAATTTTTTGCCGCCCTAATGATGCATAGTAAAGTGGCTTTGGCATCCCCCTCTTATCTTTTTTTTTTGTACCTCTGTATGTGTGCTCAAATTGTTAATAAATAAATAAAAAAATAAAAAAAGTTGGCACTTTCAGACCCTGGCGCAACATGGACGCTGCCCCTTGAGAAGTGTTGTGATATATCTTTTTTTCCATTTTTTTATATTATTTTATATAAATTTTTTGTTCTGAAATTATAAATTTTTTATAGTTCTTGTCATTTCATAACTAAAATTTGTTCGACACTAGTACATATTTGGGATGAGTGAAATTTATAAAATTTTTTATAAATTGTACTCCCAAATTTTCACAAACACATACATTGACAGGTGGAAATTTACACCTTTTTGGTCATTTCTTTGTCTTGGAATATAACAAAATATTTATAGGTCCCACAATGTTTTGGATTGTGGAAGTGTTGTAGTAGAGTGTTTGTTGTGTTGT